>PITA01000124.1:49366-271716 GCA_004023965.1 Spilogale gracilis
GGGCGGGGGAGGAGGAGAGCGCAGGGAGCGTCCTGCCTGGCCCCGCCCCCTCCGGCCCGCCGCAGCTCCTCCTCCTTCCGTGACGCCGCCTCCCGTTTCTAGGTAACGTGGGGGGTTTAAACAACGCCGCGGCGGCCGCTCCCTGCTGGCTCTCTTCTCAGCCCCTTGACCCTCGGACGCTGAGAGCCATGGCCCTGCCGCTGCTGCCTGGCAACAATTTCAACCGCAACGTGAGTAGTGAGGGCTCCCGAGGTCAGAGGTCCCGGCCAGAATCTGGGGTCCAGGCGTGGCCACCTCCCCTGACCCTACTCTAGCATCCTGCTGCTGCATTGGGCACAACTTACACCAAACTTTGCAGGCCGGTGGAACCCTTACTTTCTGTCTTCCCTTCCCCCAGTCTAACTGCATCTGGATGCTTTAACTACATCAGGTACAAAAGTAGAGTCTTCATAGGAGGCAGGACCCGCGAAGGTATCCAATGGTAGTGAGGGTGAGAACAACCATCGTTGAGCGGGTAAGCTATGCCAGGTGCTGTGTTTTAGTCGCCCTGTACAGCCTTTGCTGCTTAGGTCCTATTTTTATTCCCATTTTACAGCTGAGGAAACTGAGGCACGGAGCGTTGCGTCACTCCCTCACTGGCCAGAGCTATACGGCTTCAGTGTGAAATTGGGTTTCTCCCAGGCAACCTGTCTCCACAGCCCAGGTTCCTAGTCACTGTGAAAGAGAGATACAGAGTTGCTGTTACCAACGCAAACCTGGCCCTCTGGAGGCTGCAGGGGGGCAGAGAGATAATAAGGCTTCCACCAGCGTGTAAAGTTTGGTCCTAAGCTTTATAGAGAGAAGCCTTCAAACTTGGAGTTTTTTCCCTGGCTGAGGATTGGGAGGAGTTCATTCCAAAACGAGATGAAATTACAAAACAACACAACACGACGGCACGAAAAACCCTGAGGACCACCAAAGAATCTTCCCAGTAATAAATAGCCCCTTATTTAAACAACAGCAGAAAAGTGCTTGGTGCTTTTCTTTACACTGGTCACCACTCTTTCCTTGGGTTGGCCAGTTGCGTCTCTGGAAGAAGGTAGGTGATAACACCGGTGGGAGGGAACTCGACGGAGCTCCTCAAGGTGTTTGTGTAAACCTCTGGTAAATTTAGAACGTCGGCAGCGGATTGAATGAAGCATTTGATTTTCTGGATTCCAAAGTGCCTGTTTCCAAGTTGTTGGCCCTAAAGTCCCAGTTTCCTTTGTAGCTTCAGGCCGCTGGATTCCGACCTCCAGGGGCCGGTTGGCCAGACCGAGTTGCTTGTTGGACCGTGGTTTGTGCATTTTTTTTTTTTTTTTTTTTTTTTGCCTTCCTGCCCAACATTGCTCTTTGCTAAAATTGAGCCAGCCACACCAAGAAGAAAGACCGCCGAGAGGCAGGGCACGCAAAAAGATCGCAGAAGTAAAAAAAAAAAAAAAAAAAAAAAAAAAAAGCATGCTACATAGAAATAATTTTAATAAAAATTGAAAGCAGAGTCCACAGCTTGGGCACTGCAACACTTGAGATGACCGATGTCCCCCTCCTAAGAAATACCCAGCTCCCACATGCAGGGATGAAGAGTAGTGCTTTGAGGAGCTATTTTAAAATCTGCAAAGCTGTGCTGAGTGTACTTCTTTTTGTCTTGTTTTATTGGGAAGTACAGCACGTGCAGAGGAATGCATAATGGATGAACACCAAATGAACATCAAGAAATGAAGTATTAACCAGTAGTCCAAAAGCCTCTTCCTTGATTGGTTTTGCCAGATTTAGCAAATAAAAATACATGTCACCAATACTACATGGGACCCACTTAGACTGAAAACTCACTTGTTCATCTCAAACTCAAATTTAACTGGACATCCTGTATTTGATGGGGCAAACCTGCTTATCACTCCTTCTTGTCATTACCCCCTTTGCTACTTACTGTCCAGAGTTAACTATCCTGAATGTGGGGACTGTGCTTAGGTTTGCTTTTGAACTTCGTATCAGTGTAAATATCTGGTGTTCCTTTGTCACTGGCTTGTGTTTAGCTCAGTTCATGGGGCTGTCTATAGAGGCAGTTTGCTCATTTTCCTTGCTCTGTAATATTCCATTGTGTGAGTATGACATCATTTACATACCCATAGATAGAGATCTGGCTTGTTTGGGATTATTAATAGTAATTTGCTGTGACTATTCTTATTCATGTCTGTTGGTATAGTTGCTGGATCATATGGCTTTTGTATGTTCTGCTTTAGTAGACGGTGTCAAAGTGCTTAAACCAATTTAAATCCCTAGCAGCATATTATGTTCCTATCGTTCCACATTCTAACACTTGACACAGTTGGTCTTTTAAATTGTGGTTATTTCGATCAGCACGTTTAGTGAAGCTGTAGCTTCAATCTGCACTTACCTGATTTATAATGAACTTGAGCACGATTTACACATTTATTGGTCATTTGGATATTCTCTTTTGTGTAATACTTGTTTCTTGTCTACTCATTCTGCTGGGTTGTCTGCCTTTTTCTTTACTTAGTGAAATGTAGAGATTTTGGATGTGACTCTCTCATCTGACATCTGTGTTGGGAAACATCTTCTAGTCTGTGGCTGGCCTTTTCACTTTCTTCATGGTGTTTTGGACGAGTAATCGTTCCTTTAGCGATTTTTGTTTCTTCTTTAAGAAATTGCTCCTTATGCCAAGTACATGATGATATTTTTCTGTGTTGTCGTCCGGAAATTTTGTTGTTTTTACCTTTCACATTTAGATTTCTAATCTAGTATAAATGTGTGTATGCATGTGTATGAAAAGAAGTAGGGGTCGGGTTATATTTTTTTTCCTGTATGGCTATTCAGTTGATCCAGAACCAATTGTTAGCACAATTCAACTGAGTAAGTTTTAAAGATCTTACTGGCTCTATGCCATGATTCATGAATTGAAAATATCCAGTTTAGCCGAGAGAAAAGAGCTCTGAAGAGCTCTCCCAGCAAGACATTTTATAGCTGGAATGGGGGCATTATAGTAGGCAAAGATTAGACTGATTACTATAAGGTTACTTTCCTTATGGGATATGATAGCAAGGGCTTCTTAGGCAGATTACCTAACTCATGCTGACCAGGCGATTCATGATTGGCTGGTTTAAGATTCAATTTCTGGGATAGCCAAAAGTAAGTTAAGTTTCAGTTTGTGGCATGGGGCCTAGCATGATCAAGTCCATTTAGGGCCCGTTGTCTTGTCTTTAACACATTTTCAGAAAAGACCGCCCTTTCTCTACTTCTCTGCAGAGCTGCTACCTTTGTCATAAGTATCCAATTATATGTGGGTCTGCTTCTAGATTTGAGAATGTATTTATTTATTTATTTTATTATTGTTATTATTATTTTTTAAGATTTTATTTATTTGACAGCGAGAAACATAGCTAGAGAGGGAACACAAACAGGGGGAGTGGGAGAGGGAGAAGCAGGCTCCCTGCCAAGCAGGGAGCCCCATGTGGGGCTTGAGCCCAGGTCTCCGGGATCATGACCTGAGCCGAAGGCAATAGCTTAACCAACTAAGCCACCCAGGCGCCACCGAAATTTGCGAATGTATTTTAAAAAATTATTTACTTTATGCCTCAGACCAATAGGGGTGTGTGTGTGTGTGTGTGTGTGTGTGAGAGAGAGAGAGAATTAGGGAATAACAGTATACTTATTAGATACCTTGGGCTATCATTTAACAAACTAGTATTTATATATTGAGAGTCCTTGTATGTGCCCAAATCAGATGGCTGCATTTGCATTAATCTTGGTACTGACTTGTGCCAAAAAACGAATATTGTTTTAAAAACTTGTACTTAGTTAAAAGATCAGATGTTCTCTGGTGCATAGAGTGATCAAAAATTCAATAGGGCCAAATCTAGCTTTTTTTTTTTTAATCACCTCCCTCCCACCTCCCACCTATTACAGAGCCTTGCTTGCTGAATTAAATAATCAAGTGAAAAACCTTGGCCTCCTGGAGACAGCATAATTACTGGCTGTTTGGGTTTAAAATTATAACACAAGCTAACTTTTATTGACTTTCTTAGAAATTAAAAAGGAACCTGTTTCTCCCCCTAATTAGCTGCTGATAGTCAGTCCTGAGCAGTAGATTGATTTCTGCCCACAGCTAGGTGATGTGCAGGCTGTATTTCTGTCTCTGAAATAGAAGAAGTATTGTGCTTTCTAAAATATAAGCATTTGTACCACTGATGACGTTAAAATTATTTTGATGTGAATTAATTGAAAACCTTAGGGAAAGATCACAGCTAAATTCCAGACACACCATATCTTCTTCCAGCAATTTACATGCCAGATTTATTTTGAGCTAAGAGAATCTCAGACATATTGTCAAAAATAATAGGATATTAAAGTTAAAAGGGACGTTTCCAGCCAAAGCTGAAACTCTTTCCTATAGCATTTTGGACAGATGGTTGCATAGCTGATCCTCAATACCCCAATGAATAATGAGGATTACACTTCCTGTTTTTTATGAAGCTACCTTGCCACCATTTTAGGAGGGTTTGTTGTCAGTAGTCTGTCTCTAATTTATAGTGAAGCAACTGTTTTCCTTAGAAGAAAATAAACTATTTGAATTCACAGTAGAATAAAACAGAAATTCAGAATCTCTCTGCCTCTCTTAAAAAAGGCTGTGGGCAATACCTTCAAATTTATTTTTTATCTAGACTAATATAAGCCTACTTACTAATATATAAGGAAATAGCATTCTTTGGGAAATTTACCAGCAAGTTAAATGATAAACAGCTGAAGGACACACTATGAGTAATGTGTAATATACATATTGACTTCATCATGGGATGGTAGATAAATCAATTTAAATTTAGCACAGTGACAAAGATAATCATAAAACAATGACTTTATGCACAGGGTAGAGGTTTTTCCTGATCTAAAATTCTGCATACAGATTTCTGGTTATATTCTTAGTGGTCAAGTCCATTGCCTTAAAATAACTTGCATCAAGTACAAATCCTTATGAGATCAATTTAATCAATCATGGCCAGCATTTAAAAAAAAGAAAGCAAAATGGGCGCCTGGGTGGCTCAGTGGGTTAAAGCCTCTGCCTTCGGCTCAGGTCCTGGTATCTAGGCCCATGTTGGGTTCTCTGCTCAGCAGGGAGCCTGCTTCCTCCTCTCTCCCTGCCTGCCTCTCTGCCTGCTTGTGATCTCTCTCTCTCTGTCAAATAAATAAATACTTTTTTTTCAAAAAAGAAAGCAAAATGGAATAGAAAATAATGAAAAAAATCAGAGTAATGTGTGATGGCATGGGAACAGTAAGTATTCTTCCACCAACTTTTGCTTTCTGTCACATGTGCCTGTAAACTGGGTTGTACTCAAACCTGTTATTGTGGTTGCAGAGTGTGAAACTTGCTCTTATTAGAGCTGTCTCCCCCAGGCAGGCAGAGAGAGGAGGGGGAAGCCGACTCCCTGCTGAGCAGAGAGCCCGATGTAGGGCTCAATCCTAGGACTCTGAGATCATGACCTGATCTGAAGGCAGAGGCTTAACCCCCTGAGCCACCCAGGAGCCCCAGATTTTTTTTCTTAAATTGCTATAGAATTCACAAAACATAAAACTAACCACTAGGCATTTCAAAGCCACAGTGCAATGGTACCATTCAGTGGCATTTGGTACCTTCACGGTATTTTGGAATGATCACCTCTAACTAGTTTAGAAGACATTGTCTTCATCCCAAATCTCAATCTTTTTATCCCAGAGGGACTTTGAAATGCTTTTCAGCTCTCAAGGACCTCTTATGTACAAATGATTAGCATGATCCATGAGTTGTAGATGTAATGATCCAATAATAATTGTCTCTTCTGAGTAAAGAGTAATCGGTTTCTGTGGATTTGTTAATTTTTGTCAACTTACTTACCTGCTCTGTGTGGTTTCCTTTTCCTGCAAAGGATATCAACTTTAATGCAGGGTTGGGGGTGGGTACATAGTAGAGTAAACTTCAGGGTTTTTTTTTCCCCTACTGTAAAACTTCCTACTTGATTTTTTTCCCCCTTCCCCCTTATCCAAGTAAGCTTAAAAGTCTGCTCATACTTTCTGTTATGGAGGGCCCTAGTAAGATATGATGTGTGGTATGTGGTATCAGCAAAAGTAGTTTTCCCCCCTATTTGAAACTAAAAATGACTTATAGCTAGCTTTTCCTGAAAAACAAATAGGCAATCAAGCTTAGCTTACCTTTCTTTCCTTTTTATACATTTAGAAAATTCATAAAGCAGGATAATACATTTCTGTTCAGTAACTGTTTTAATCCAAGATGGGATTTACTTTTTATAAAAGTAGGCTCAGTTGATTTAATTTAAATAAAGGTTGTAAATTCATTTTAATTAATGCTGTTTACAACATGAAAATACACTGACGATGTTAAATAAGTTACTAAAACCATATGGCAAAGCAATATGAATACAAATATAGGCTAAGACTTTATATGAGACTTAAAAGTTGAGCTTTGTGAGGTGTTTGGGTGGCTTCATAGGTTGAGCGTCAGACTCTTGGCTTCAGCTCAGGCCAGGATCTCTAGGGTGGTGAGATCAAGAGCCCTGCATGGGGCTCTGTGCTCAGCCAGGAGTCTGCTTGTGGATTCTCTCCCTCTGCCACCCCATGCGGCCCCCTCCCCCACCCCGTTTTTGCTTTCTCTGTCTCTTTCAAATAAATAAAACTTTTTAAAAAATTTATTTATTTATTTATTTGACAGAGAGAAACACAGCTAGAGCAGGAACACAAGCAGGGGGAGTGAGAGAGGGAGAAGCAGGCTTCCTGCCAAGCAGGGAGCCCGATACAGGGCTCCATCCTGGGACTGCGGGATCATGACCTGAGCTGAAGGCAGATGCCCAATGACCGAGCCACCCAGGCACCCCTCAAATAAATCAATCTTTTTAAAAAGAGTATTATTTTCTTAAAACTAAAAATAAAGAATAAAAATTATCTCTTAAGTGTGAAACTTGTGCTGGTGTTTTGCCACATAAATGAATTCTGGGTCCACTTTAAGTAAGCACACATGGATTTCATTTTCAACTAAAATGAGATTTCTGGCCTTCTTCTTGATACCTGTTAATAAGGAAGGCTTTGCTTTTGGAATCAGAAGTTGAAAAACCACAGCAAAATGGTCACTGCTTCCTTATGAATGACAGGATACTTGACTTTCATATACATTTGGAAATGACGTAGCTATATGTTTAACTTGATAAGTTGCTAAACTGTCTTCCAAGGTGGCTGTATCATTTTGCATTCCCATCAGCAATGAATGAGTGTTCCTCTTACTCAGAGTCCTCATGAATGAGTGGCATTTGTGTTTGAATTTTAGCCATTCTAATAAATGTATAGATGTATGTTGTCCTGATTGAAACTTTTTTCCCCTGGCAGTTAATGATGTTGAACATGTTTTTGTGTGCTTATTTGCCCTCCATTTATCCTCTTTGGTCAAATGTCTGTTCGTGTGTTTTGCCTGTCTTTAATGGGTTGTTTGTTTCCTTCTTATTGAATTTTGAGAGTTCTTTATATTCTGGAAACAAGTCCATTGCTGGATATGTACTTTGCACATATTTTCTCCCAGTCTGTGGCTTGAATTTTCATTCTCTTAAGGCTAGAAAATATGTGTACATTTTTAAAGATAAAATATAGCATGAAACCAAACATATTTCCAATGCAAATGAAGGATTATAGGGTTTTTATTTAACTTCTTTGATTCTGTATTTATCTTTTACTTATATTGAGAATCTTGATTCATAAGATGTTAGCATAATTATTTTCTTGCTTTATCCTACCATAAATAAAAATATATGTCCATATAGTTTCTGATTAATAATATTATTAAGAATTTGAGTTTTCAAATATTTCTTTGTAGTTCTTTTATTTATATAACCCATTAGGAATGTATGGTCAGATTATTGGGTTTTAATTTCATTTAAATAGTTCTGACAGTATCGTTAGGTCACCAACTCAATATCCAGTTAGGTTCATTCATTTCATTTTGCTTTTGCTTTTTTTCTTTTTTTTAACTTAAAATTTTTAAAAGATTTTGATTTTAATTTTATTTATTTAAGAGGGAGAGAGAGAGAAAGAGGGAGTGAGCATAAGCAGGAGGAGGAGCAGAGGAAGAAGGAGAAGCAGACTCCCTGCTGAGCAGGGATCCCAGTGTGGGACTCGATCCCAGGGCCCTGAGATCCTGACCTGAGCCGAAGGCAGACACTTAACTCTCTGAGCCACCCAGGTGCCCCTAATTTAAATTTTAGGTAGTTAACATACAGCACAATATTGGTTTCTGAAGTAAAATTCAGTGATTCATCACTTCTATATATCTTGCTTTTTAACTTTCAGAACTTTGTTTTACTATAGTGTAAAAATAAAACGTTTATGTGGTTTCAGAGTCAAATTTACAAAGTGCAGTGCATTCAGACAGGTATAGTTTTTATCCCTGTATATATTCACATGGTCTTTTATTAAACAAATGGTAACATACTCTATCCATTCTCTTACGTCTTCCATTTTTCTTTCGAACAGTGTGTCTTGGAGATCTCTTCATCATAGTGGACAGCTTTCCTCGTGCCATTGAACTATGCAATCTATTCTCAGCTACATAGTACTCCATTGTGCGGACATACCATAGTTTATTCAGCCCATCCCCTTTTGATATATGGTTGCCTTATTTCCAGTCTTTTGCTATTACAAATATTGCTGCAATAAATAGCCAAAGCTGGGTTTCAAAAGAAACTATGGAAAAAGTAAAAGGGCAGCCTATAGTATGGGAGACAATATCTGCAAAATATCCATCTGTCGAGGGACTTATATCCATTGTATATAAAAGGAGAAAAGGATATGAATAGACCTTGCTCCAAAAAACTTTTACAAAGAGCCACAAACACATGAAAAGATGCTCAGTGTCATTAGTCGTTAGGAAAATTCAAATCAAAACCCCAACGAGCTGTTACTCTATACCCTGCTAGGATGGCTATAACAAAAAGACAGTAACCGGTGTTGGCAAGGATATGGAGAAATTGGAACCCTCATGCATTGCTGGTAGGAATATAAAACAGTGTTGCTGCTATGGAAAAGTTTGCAGTTTCACAGAAGTTTAAATGTCGAGTTACTATATGACACATCACCCCCGGGTATACAAGAGAAGTCCACAAAAAATGCAAACGTGAATGCTTCTAACAACCTTATTCATATTAGCCGAAAATTGGAAATAAGCCAGATGTCCATCAACTGACAAATGGATAAATCAAATGTGGTATTAGCCATACAATGGCATATTATTTGGCCATAAAAATACCAATACTATAGACAATATGCAAAAGACTGCATGTTGTGTGAGTCCATTTGTGTGAAATGTGCAGAAGAGGCAAAGCTGCAGCGACAGAAAGTAGATGAATGGTTGCCGAGGCCCATGTGGGGGAGGGGATGAAATGAGGAGTGACTGCTAATGGGTATGAGGTTTCTTTTTGGGATGATGAACTCATTCTGAAGTTAGATTGTGGTGATGATCGCACAATTTTGTAATTATAGTAAATTCCATTGAATTATATATTTTAAATGGGTGAACTTTAGGATATATAAATTATACCTCGATAAAACTGTTGGAAAATAAATAGCCAAAGAAAGGTGTTGGTCGTGGGGAATTGCTAGACCAACAATAGTTGTCTGTTGTGACAGATCATGGGATGGTTTTGATTGAAAGGATTTTGTTACTTGTTTCCACTAACTATTGAAATGTCCTTGAAGTCCCATTAATTCAGACTGGGCCACTTCTTGAAGCTGTCATTCATACTTTGGAGATGACATGTTATTCCATTGCTATTCCTAAATGTTAATCTGGAGTTCAGAAATTGGAGTCATTTTGCCTGTTTGGGGATCAAACATACCTAACATTGGTTGCTTTTGCATTCTGTCCCTAACTTTATAGCTGTGTCTCTTAGGATAGATACTTTTGACTATAAGTAACAGAATACTTGGCTAACAATGGTTTAAACAAAATTGATTTTCTCATCCGAAGAACTCTCAAGGTGTGGCACTTTCACGTTTAAGCAGTGGCTGATGAATGTCATTAAGGATGCAGACTCTTTTGTTATCTCTCCATTCTTCTATCATGAGAGTGCTGGCTTTTCATTCTTAGGTCTGTGGTCTCATGGTTGCAAGGTGGTTGCTTTAGTTCCAGACATCACACCATCTCATGCCCATGTTCAAGACAAAGAGGAAGGAGAGGGAGGGGGAAAGTTTCTTATATCAGAAAATGAAGTGTTTCCCAGGCCCCCAGTAGATTTCCCCCTTACATCTTATTGGTTAAAATTGAGTCATGTGGCTGTCTTTTGCTAAAGGGGTATTGGGAACTTGATTTTTCACCATCTATTTTTGGAGCTGGGAAAGAGAAAAGGAAGTAAATAACAGCTTTGGGGAACTAAAAAGTTTGTCTGCCACACAGTCACAGCAGTCACAGACTCAAAACCTGTGAGTCTAGATGCTTCCTCGGCCTTAACATTTCTTTCTTTCTTTTGTTTTTCTTTTTGAGAGAGAGAAAGAGAGAAAATGAATGGGCGAGGGGCAGAGGGAGAAGAAGAGAGAGAACCCCAAGCAGGCTCCACACTCAGCATGGAGCCTGACACTGGGCTCAGTTTCTTGAGATCGTGACCTGAGCCGAAATCAAGAGTCTGATGCTTAGGGGACGCCTAAGTGGTGCAATCGGTTGAGGGTCTGCTTTCAGGTCAGGTCATGATCCTGGAGTCCTGGGATCGAGCCCTGTGTCCAGCTCCGTGCTCAGTGGAGTGCCCGCTTCTCCCTCTCCCTCTGCCTGCTGGTCCCCCTGCTTGTGCGTGATCTCTCTCTCTCAAACTTTATCTCAAATAAACAAATAAAATCTTTAAAAAAAAAGTTTGACACTTAACCTACTGAGCCACGCAGGTAACCTAGCATCCCTTCCTTTAAAACACTTTTGTTTGTGTTTTTTAATATATAGGTAATGAGTATACTACCGATGTAAAAAATCAAATGATACTCTTCGTTCTTAGCAGTTTTCTTTTTTGTATTAGAAAACAAGCCTCATACCCCAGTGAAACTGGCATACTCACTGTCTATCCTTTGGATATATTTTGGACTCAATTATTAAACCACTCAATGATTGATTTACTTGCCTTTTACTGACAGCACTCTTGTGCTTCTTCCTGTTCCCATCAAGATCTTAGCCTTCCCTCGGAGGGTGGCTCTACTCCTCCCTTCTCATTAAAGCCTTCCCTCATCATTTCTGCAGGAGCCCTCTGTCTGTCTACAGAACCTTCAACACATCTGTATTACCCAGACCACCCACTTAGTGGCTTATTTCCTGCATTGTGTTTTGCGTTCTTCATGTGTGGTTGTGACATTCCTCCGTCAACTGGGAAACTGTGATTGACGGCTTTTTGGGTTGCCTTTTCTTCCCCGGGGCAGGCTAAGAGTCTTAATAGGTGCCTGTTGGTTACCGCTGTCCGCCTGTCGCTGCCATGCCTAAAAACTAGGGGGGCATAAACACAGTGTGGGAGAATCCTCTCTGGAATTAGCTTCTAGCCTGTGTCTTCCACTGCTGCCATGGAGCAGAGTATTTCTTATTTTAGCAACAGTGACTATACGAGAGGAAGAAACTCATTTACTTCTGTGGTTTAAATAGGTTATAAGCCTCTCAGGATGCCTGGCTTCTACCACGGGACCAGGATAGCATGAAGATGCCACATACAAGTTGTGACCCCAGGCCTCTTCTGTGGCCTCTTGTGCCATGCAGAGGGACATTTCTCTTCTCCTTGTTGCCATCCAGTCTGGCTTTTCCTGGAAGCAGCACATTCTTCTCTGAGCATTCATGAGGTGTGGGACCCCCTTAAGAGATCAGTCTCCCGGGCCACCTGGGTGGCTCAGTTGGTTAAGCGACTGCCTTCGGCTCAGGTCATGATCCTGGAGACCCAGGATCGAGCCCTGCATAGGGCTCCCTGCTCAGCGGGAAGCCTGCTTCTTCCTCTCTCACTCCCTCTGCTTGTGTTCCCTCTCTGTCTTTCTCTCTGTCAAATAAATAAATAAAATCTTTAAAAAAAAAAGAGACCAGTCTCCCAAAGACAGGATTCTAGACATACACTAGTGCCAATGTAAAGGGATTTCTTGGGCTATTTTCTGAGGAGTTGATCCTGTTAGTATAGTTGTAGAAAGGGCAGAGCCAACTCTGAGTGGGGAAGGGGTTCCCCAAAGCAAAAGGAAGGAGGAAATAGGCATTTTCACTTCCTCCTCAGGCCCCAGGATGCCTGAATTTGATCTGCAACTCCACTGTGACTAAGGGCCCAGCTTAGCCAGCTGAAGGCCAAACACACTTTCTGCTTTCCTAACTATGTCCCCCAAGGAGGGGATGGTCACGACGGCTCGAGTTTTTAGGGGAGAACAGGTCCATTCACTTGGCTTATGGATAATCGAGACTACCTTTTTTCAGCATCTCATTTTTGTGAGTCATTTATGGTTCATCTGTGTTTCCAGTCATACTTCATACTTTGTAAAAGGCACCTGTGTGCACTGTCTCCTAGTTTAACAAGGAAACTGGACCCACTCTTGCCTTTTTACTGTTAATTGAAATTTTTATGGAGGAAAATTATAGATTCACATGTAGTTCTAAGGAATAATATGGAGCGATCCTGTGTACCCTTTACTCACTTTCCCACTAGTTGCAAAACTAGTATAATAGCACAACCAGGATATTAACATTAATATAATCCACTGATCCCAATAAGGTTTCCCCAGCTTTACTTTTACTCATTTGCATGTGTGCATTTAGTCTATATGGTTCATCACATGTGTGGCTTGCTGTGATCACCCTGACAGTGAAGATACCTACCTGTTCCAGCACCACAAGGATCCGTCCTCTTGCTCTTTTATAACCCCACCCACCTCCATCCAAAGATTGCATTCCCCTACCCCGCCCCACCAGATTTCTCCAATTCCTGGCAACTAATCTGTGCTCCATTTCCAAAAATTTGTTGAAAATATTTTATTTATTTATTTGAGAAAGAGAGAGAGAGAGACCACAAGTGGGGGGAGGAGCAGAGGGAGAGTGAAAAGCAGACTGCCCATTGAATGTGGAGGCCATCACGTGGCTGGATCCCATGATCTGAGATCATGACTGGAGTCAAAAATCTAGCATCCAGCACTAAATCTACTGAGCCACCCAGGTGTCCCCTAAAATTTCATTACTTTGATAATGTTGCATGGAGTGGAATTATACAGTATGTATCTCTTGGGATTATTATTAGTTTGGCTTAATTTTTTGATGACTTACCTAGCTAGTTGCCCATATCAGTTGTTCATTCATTTTTATTGCTGAGTAGTAGTCCATGTATGTACCACAGTTTCTTTCCCTGTTCACTTGCTGGAGAACATCTGGGCTATTGCTAGTTTTTGGCTGTGAGGAATACAGCTCCTATGGGCGTTCATGTGCAGATTTTTATATGGACACATGTTTTCATTTTCCAAGATAAATGTCCAAGAGTGCGGTTGCTGGGTCATAATGGTAATTGCATGTCTAGTTTTTCTTTTTATGATTTTATTTGAGAGAGCAAGAGAGAGAGAGAAAGTATGAGTATGGGGTGAGGGGCAGAGAGAGAATCTCAATCAGACCACACTCTGAGCACAGGGGCCCAACGAGGGGCTTGATCCCATGACACATGAGATCACGACCCGAGCTGAAATCAAGAGTTGGATGCTCAACTGACTGAGGCACTGAGACACCCTCCTTGCATGTTTAGTTTTTATTTTTTTAAAGCCAACCGAACTATTTTTGAGAGTGAATGTACCATTTTACATTCCCCAGGGCAGTGTGTGAGTGATCTAGTTTGTCTACATCCTAGTTAGCATTTAGTATTGTCACTATTTTTTATTTTCGCCTATAGGTGTGTAGTAACAGCTCATGGTGAGTTTAACTGGCATTTCTCTGATGGCTTATGTATGAGTTGAATATCTTTTCATGTGCTTATTTGCCATCTGTATATCCACCTTGGTGAAATGTCTGTTTATGTCTTTTGCCTGTTTCTAATTGGACTATGTTTTACTGTTGAGCTTTGAGAATTCTTTATATATTCTAGATACTAGCCCTTCAGCTAAGATGTGGTTTGCACATATTTTCTCCCAGTCTGTAGCTCATCTTCTCATCCTGTTAACTGTCTTTTGCATAGCAAGAAAGTTTCTAATTTTGTTGAGGTCCAATTTATCAATTTTTCCTTTTATGGATCGTGCTTTTGATGTTAAGTCCAAGAAGTCTTTGCCCAGCTCAAAATAATGAAGATTTCCTCCTGTTTTTCCTAAAATTTTTATAGTTTTACATTTTTATGTTAAAGTCTGTGATCTTTTTGAGTTGATTTTTTATATAAGGTGTGATATTTAGGTCAGGATCCATTTGATTTTGTCTACGGCTATCCGATTACTCCAGCACCATTTGTTAAAGGCTATCCTTCCTCTACTGAATTGCTTTTGCAGCTTTGTAAAATCTCATTTGAGCATTTTTGGGTGGTCTTTTTTGTTGTCTGTTCTGTTCTGTTGGTCTTTGTGTCTGTCCTTCTGCCAATGGCACACTGTTTTTATTACTACAATAATATTGTAAACCTTAATATCAGGTGTAGTGATTTCCTTCCACGTTACTCTTCTTTCTCAAGATTCTTGTTTATCTAGGGCCTGTACCTTCCATATGAATTTTAGAATCAGCTTGTCTATGTCTACAAGTAACTTTGCTGGGATATTGATAGAAATTGCATTAGACCTCTAGATCCTTTTGGAGGAGAATTAGCATCTTTACTATGTAGAGTCTTTGAGTCCTTGAAAATTATATGGGTCTCCTCTTTAGGTCATTTTTTAATTTTTTTCATTAGCATTTTGTAATTTTCAGCTCACAGATCCTGTATATGTGCCATATTTCATTTTCTTTGGAGTGATTATAAATGACATGGTGTTTGAAATTTAAGTCTCACGTGTTCATTGTTAGTATACAGAAGTGTGATGGACTTTTGTGTGTTGATCTTGCATCCTGTGACCCCGCTGAACTCCATTCTTAGTTGTAGGATTTTTTTTGGTAGTCTCTGAATTTTTTTATATAAACAATTTTGAGACCTATAAATAGAGATCATTATTTTTCTTCCTTTCCAATTTGTATCTCTTTGATTAATTTTCTTGGCTTCCAGTGATGGGTAGAATTCAGATGATATGTTGAATGACAGTAGAACAGACATTCTTGCTTTGTTCCTGATTTTGGGAGAGCATTTAATCTTTCACTCTTAAGTGTGATGTTAGCTATAGATTTTCTGTAGATGCTCTTTATCAAGTAATTTCCCTGTATTCTTAACTAGTTGGGGGTCTTTACCATGAATGGGTGTTGCATTTAACAAATGTCTTTAACCTACATAAATTGATACGATGATTTAAGTTTTTTGTTCCAGTTTTTGATATGGTAGATTACATTGGTTGATTTTTTTGTTTCATTTTTTTAAAGATTTTATTTATTTATTTGACAGAGAGAAGCACAGCTAGAGAGGGAACATAAGCAGGGGGAGGGAGAGAGGGAGAAGCAGGCTTCCTGCTGAGCAGGTAGCCTGATGTGGGACTTGATTCTGCTGAGCTGAAGGCAGATGCTTAAGGACTGAGCCACCCAGGTGCCCCCATTGATTGATTTTGAAATGTTGACATAGCCTTGCATAATAAATCCCATGTGGTGGGTCATAGTGTATAATTCGTTTTATACAGTGCCAGACTCAGTTTGCGAATTTTTTTGTGGAGGATTTTTACATCTATGTTCAAGAGAAATTTTGATCTATAGTTTTCTCTTTTTGAACCATCTTCTTTGGTTTGGTATCAAGATAATACTGACTTAATAAAATGAGCTGGGAAGAATCCCCTCTCTTTATTTTCAGGAAGAAATTGCATAAACTTGGTGTTAATTCTTATTTCAATATTGGGCAAAATTCTGCAGTAAAGCCAGCTGGGCATAGGGATTTGTTTTTGGCTTTTAGTTGTAAATTCAGGTTCTTTAAGGGTTGCTATTTAGATTATTTCATCTTGGCTGAGTTTTGGTAGTTTGTGGTTTTGAGAAATTGGCTCACTTTTTTTTAAGTTGTTGATTTTATGTGTGTAAAGTTGGTCGGAGTGTTCCCTCATTATCTTTTTAATGGCTATGGCATCTATAAAGATACCCCCTATTTCATTTCTGATATTGGTGATTTGTATCTTAACTTTTTTTAAAAGCTTTTTCAGTCATGCTAGAGACTAATTCATGAATATATATATGTTTTTTAAAAAGATTTTATTTATTTATTTGAGAGAGAGAGATCACAGATAGGCAGAGAGACAGGCAGAGAAAGAGAGGGAAGCAGGCTCCCTGCCAAGCAGAGAGCCTGATGTGGGGCTCGATCCCAGGACCCTGAGACCATGACCTGAGCTGAAGGCAAAGGTTTAACCCTCTGAGCCACTGAGGTGCCCCTGAATATATATTTTTTGAAGAAAAAGTTTTGTATTTGAGTTTCTCAATTTTACTGATTTTATCAATTTTGTTGATTTCTGCTCTCATCTTTATTATTTCCTTCTTTGTACTTTTTTTTAAAATTTAATTTTACTCTTCTTTTTCTAAGTAGGAACTTGGGGTATTGATTTGAAACCTTTCCTCATTTCTTTTTAAGATTTGCTTATTTTCTAGAGAGAGAGTGAAAGAGTGGTGTTGGGGGGCAGGGGCAGATGGAGAGAGAGAGAACCTCAAGCAGATTCTTCACTGAGCCTGGATGGAGCCTGACATGGGGCTCGATCCCATGACCCTGAGGTCACAACTTGAGCTAAAACCAAGTGTTGGCCGTTTAACTGACAGAGTCACCCAGGCATCTCCTTTCCTTATATTTAATGGAAGTATTTTTTGCAAATTACCGCTTTACCACTGTTTTAGCTGCATTCCACATATTTTGATATGTTGTATTTTCATTTTCTTTCAGTTCTATTTTTTAAAATTTCTGAGAGTTCCTTTTTGACCCATATACCATTTAAAAGTGTGCTGTTTCATTTCCAAACATTTAGAGATTTTTCCTATTGTGTTTCTGTTACTGACTTCTATCATTGTGTTTCTGTTACTGATTTCTATCATCAGAGAATACAATCTGTATGATCTTAATTCTTTCGAATTTGCCAAAGCTGCTATTATGGTCTGGAGTATGGTCTAATTTGGTGAATGTTCCATGCATGCTTGAAAAGAATATGTATTCTGCTGTTGCTGGGTGGAGGGTTCTATATAAGTCAATTAGGATCTGTTGGTTACATGTGTTGATTGCCGAGAGGATTGTTGAAGTCCCCAATTGTAATTGTGGATTTGTCTATTTCTCCTTTAACTTTATTGGTTTTGCTTCATATATTTTGAGGTTCTGTCATTTGGTGCATACACAATTTAAGTTTGTTGTGTCTTTCTGGTGGATTGGTTCTTTTATCATTATATAAAGGCTGTATTTGCTCTAGTAATTTTTTTTGCTCTGAAGTCTAGTGTTATCAGTTACTGATAAAGCCACTTTGCTTTTTTAAAGTTAGTATTGGCCTGGTATATCTTTTTCATATCTTTATTTTCAGCTGACTTCTGTCCTTGAATTTGAAGTGACTTCCCTGTGATCAGCATGTAGTTGGTCATGCTTTATAAATTCACTCTGCAAATCTCTGTCTTTTGATTACTGTATTTAGGTCATTTACATATAAGGTGGTTTGGTGTGTTAATACTTATGTCTGATATATATTATTTCTGTTTTCTGTTTCTTTCCTCTGTTTCTCTTTTCTACTTTTCCCATGAGATACTGGAACTTTTTTTTTTTTAGGATTCCATCTTGTTTTTTTATAATGCTTTTGATTATATATGTTTAAACTTTTTTTTATTATGGAAATATAGTTGACATGCAATGCTATGTTAGTTTCTGGTGTACAATATAGTGACTAAGAGGTACAAATTTCCAGTGGTAAAATAAGTAATGCACAGGGATGAAAAGTCTAGCATAGGGAATATAGTCAATAATATTGTGATCATCGGATGTCTGGGTGGCTCAGTCGGGTAAGCATCTGCCTTTGGCTCAGGTCATGATCCTGGGGTCCTGGGATTGGGTTCTGCTTGGGGTCCCTGCTCAGCAGAGAGCCTGCTTCTCCCTCTCCCTCTGCTGCTCCCCCTTCTTGTGCTCTCTCACTCGTTGTCTCTGTCCAATAAATAAATAAAATCTTAAAAAAATATTATGATAACCTTGTATGGTGACCACACTTACTGTGGTGACAGTTGCATGATAGAACTGTCAAATCACGATGTTGAGCATTTCTCTTAGTATAGTTTACATAGTGGTTGTTCTGGATATTACAGTATATATATATGTATATATATATGATGTATATATATGATGTATATAGACTGTTGGCATGTAGCTATCAGTGTTTTACTACTTCAAATGAAGCATGGAAACCTCACTTCTATTTAGGTCCCTGTACCTTTCCCACTTTTAAATATTATTGTTACAAGTATCAGATTATACTTTTTGCTTCAGTCTTTGCTTTTGTGGGATCAAGGACTACTGATGCAGATTTTCAGATTCTAGTCCTAAACACACTCAGCACAATTGCACAATCACTACCCCTTCTCACCCCCCTTGGGTTTCTGTCATCCACTGTCCTCACAGCTAGGACAAATCTGCCTCTGCCCTGAAAGTCTTTAGCAATTCACCAAGTAGAGTTGGAAGCTGTGCTGCCCTTGTATCTCACCCCTCTACTCTAACCCAAGATTTTTGAATTCATGGCTATTACTCTGAGTGGCCTGTAGTCCCTAGAGGCCACAGACTGCTGAGCGGGTAGAGGGAAGTCAGATGCGACTCTTGTGCTATGTTGCAAGCATTTTGTTTTTCGGTGCCATCTTCTTTGACCCTCAGCCTGTGTCAGATGCTATTCTAGCTGGTGTGTTATTATAGGAGCATTGAACTTGGGGGTTGGGAGCTCACATCGGCTGTCTACCCCTAGCATGCAGGCACACATGCACAGCCCCACCCATGCAGTCATGAACCTTCATTCCAAGAACAACTCCTTTGTTTTACCTTGAGGAAGACTTTCCTCCATAATATCTTTAAGGAAGGTACCTGCCCAGGTCATGAACTCCTGGTTTCCATCTCCAGATATATTGCCCATGTTATACCACTCACAGCTGCCTTTAGATTTTCTATTCTTCCTCTTATTTTTATCTTTTTTTTTTAAAGATTTTATTTATTTATTTGACAGAGAGAAACAGAGCCAGAGAGGGAACACAAGCAGAGGGACTGAGAGGGAGAAGCAGGCTTCCTGCCGAGCAAGAAGCCTGATGTGGGGCTCAATCCTGGGTCTCCGGGATCACGACCTGAGCCGAAAACAGTCGCTTAACTAACTGAGCCACCCAGGCGCCCCTTCTTTTTATCTTTTTTTTAAGATTTTATTCATTTATTTGACAAAGAGAAACACAGCTAGAAAGGGAACACAAGCAGGGGGAGTGAGAGAGGGAGAAGCAGGCTTCCCGCCGAGCAGGGAGCCCGATGTGGGGCTCTATCCCGGGACTCCGGGATCATGACCTGAGCTGAAGGCCGACACTTAATGACTGAGCCAGCCAGGCGCCCCAATTTTCTATTCTTCTAGTCTTCTCAGCGGAACCAGTGACTGCTCTTCATAAATTCAAGAATTAATCTCAACTAGATCGCTGAGGTCAGTGAAGGTGATAAATTTTACTAATATTTGTTGTGCTCAGAGTTTGAGAAGAGATTTATTTTTATCAAGTATAAAGAAAATTACCCATTAGATCACTAACTCCTCTTACTCTGTTGAAAAAAAAAAAACAGCATTCAAGCACAGCTTTTAAAAACTAAATGCATTAGTATGTCATGCCTTCTCCTGTGGATTATGAGATACCTGACCAATAGAGGCTTCAAGAAGCAGGGATTTATTTTTTTCACCGAGCAGGAAGTCTGGAGGTAGGTGGCTACTGGCATACGTTTAAAGGCTTAACTTCCTCTGAACCAGCATTTCGGGCATCCTCCCCATGATTCCAAGGTGGCTGCTGCAGCTCTATGCATCAGATTTGCATCTCAAGGCAGGAATGGGTGAGCTAGGGGCAGTGTCGCCAAAAAGACTCCTGAAAAGGAGGCTGAGGAAATAAGTGGAGTGTTTTGCCTTTTCTGGCTTCTAAATGGAGACGGGCGAGGGAGAAGCAAATTGGGAATGGATGTACTGATCAGCTATAATGAGCCAGTGATTTTAACTGACTTTTGGGGAAAGCTTTAGAATTCTTTTTATTGATTGGTACTTTGAACTGAATTATTTAGAGAAAAAAAAATCAGAGTTTTTTTTGAGGAAAGGGCTGCACATTTCTTTAGATCTTATTGACTTTTATTTTTCACTCCGCTGATTTAAATACATTATTAAATATATAAAACCAATCTTATTGTTATATTGAGCTAATGGCTGAGAATCATGAACACAATTTTCCAGGTTAGGTTTGCAAAGAGAAGAAAATTAGCTGAAAAAAAATGTTTGAAGATTTTTTGGACTTGGCTTTTTTATTTTTATGTTTGGGCTTTGTTTTTGAGTGATTTAGCTTTATTAATAAGTAATGATAGCTTTCATGCTTTTATGGTCTTGCACTCCAAGATCCCACTCTACCTGAGGCTGTTTTGTTATTTTCTCTGGGAGGTTCACAGCATCTACTGAGTGACTTTTTTGCTCTATAAAAGTACAAAAAAGAAGAAAAGAGAAAATGTGTTCCTAAAATAAATATGATACGAGAGGAGGGGAAAAAAAAAAGCTATTTGTGGAGTAGAAGCACAAACTAGTCCCAAACTTGATCAAGCAGGACTATCTGAGAATGGTAGTTTTAGGTAATCCTATATTCTATTTTCCATTAACCTTCAAAGGTAGAAAAGTAAGTTGTCGAGAATGTACATGGAAATATTGAATATGAACTGGCTCTCTTCAGTCCTTAGGTTTCCAGTAATTGTTGGTAACCGGGAACGGCTTTCTACAGCACTCTTGAATACCTGTTTTGCTTTTGAGGAAGGGGTGGTGGTATCTGCTATTAATTTTTAGGTCCCTTTATCTCATCTATTGGTGGTCCTGGTGGTCATTTGTGTTAGTGTATTTGTCAAAAGTAAAAGTGTTAATTCAACCTTGGTGATATAAATAAGAGGAGCTCTAGCACTTTCCTCGAAGAGGCACAAACAACACAAGGCCCCATGTTTAAATGCTCACACGTTGAGTTTGCCTCCTGGATGAAGCACTTATTCTCACCCCCCAGCAGTGGAGTGACCTTGGGCAAATGACTTAAACTGCCCCCCGCCCCCCTCCACCATGTCTGAGTATCCTCATCTACAAAATGGGAATAATGACAAAGCATTTTCAGAGAATTGCTCTGAAATGAAAAGGATCGAATGCTTTTAAAGTACTTAAAATGGTGCTGGGCATGCTGGCTCTTAGGGCCACAGGAATGATACTCATATCCGCAAAGATAGGCTTTTCTAGCTCAGGGTGGCCCTAATGAGCTGTCAGGTTCCTACCAAGCACCTCACTCTTCCTTGCCTTTGTCACGTGGTTGTCAAGCATCTGGGATTCTCAGGGCAGCTTAAAAAGAAACAGTGAGACTCTGATGTGCTGGAGCTCTGAAGGAGCGATTAGAAATAAACAGGGCGCCTGGGTGGCTCAGTGGGTTAAAGCCTCTGCCTTCGGCTCAGGTCATGATCTCAGGGTCCTGGGATCGAGGTCTAGGTCTGGCTCTCTGCTCAGCAGGGAGCCTGCTTCCTCCTCTCTCTCTGCCTGCCTCTCTGCCTACTTGTGATCTCTCTCTCTGTCAAATAAATAAATAAAATCTTAAAAAAAAAAGAAATGGATAAACAACTGGCAATGCTGATGCCTAGAGCTCCGTCGTGGCCCTGACAATTCACTGATTATTCAGTAATCAGTCTGAACCTGTGATAAAATTGCTCTTCCAGTTTTTAGCAACAGGGAAGGGGGTGGTGGTATCAGCTATTAATTTGATGTGAAACCTTAAGGGGGGGGTCTGAATCTGGCTGCCACGGTGGGACACAGGGAGTTGAAACACTGAGAGAGCACTGTTTCTAGGGATTGTATATTCCTCACTTTTTTCGTTCACTAGGAAATTTGCTTAATTTGGGGCAAGGGACAGGTTAACAGGTGGTCCTAAGGTTACAATGGCAAATGTCAAGCTCACGTGGGCGTCGGGAAGGGCAAACATTTGAAACAAGTGCCCTATAGACTTTCACATCATACCCAACAAATCCTCAAGCAATTAGTTTCTAAGATACACAAATTTGAACTGAAATTTCAAATTAACACTCTGATAGTGCAGAAATGGAATTTTGTGTTGATGAGAATAACCGTAGAAATCAGCATTACTAAACTTTCAGGAATGTGTGTTTTGGGTTTGAGTGTATGAATTTACAACCCACAAACGAAGGCTTCTGAAAAAATTTTAGTAATAGTTCTTTTCATACTAAAGGTATTCTTTTTAAGAATGAGGTCTGGCCAATTTAATTCTATTCAGCAAAAGAATAGGAAGTATTTAACAAGTATGTAGCTGGTACTGTTTGGATACAGATGTTGGTCATTGATTTAGCAGGAAGTTGATTGAACTACCCTCTGAATTTGCGGATTGTAGTGTCTCAATTTGCACAGCTTTGGTGGATCTTATGATTAAAATAAAAGGCTCTGGGACGCCTGGGTGGCTCAGTGGGTTAAGTATCTGCTTTCGGCTGGAGTCATGATCTCAGGGTCCTCGGATCCAGTCCCGCCTCCGTCTCCTTGCTCAGTGGGGAGCCTGATTCTCCCTCTGCATGCCACTCCCCCTGCTTGTGCATTCTCTCTCTCTGACAAATAAATACATAAAATCTTTAAAAATAAAAGGCTCTGGGGGCGCCTGGGTGGTGCAGTCAGTTAGGTGTGAACTCTGGATGTGATCTCAGTGTCTTGAGATCGAGCTTGGCCTCATGCTCTACACTCAGCACAGAGTCTGCTTAAGTTTCTCCCTCTCCCTCTGATCCTAGCTCCCAGCACTCTCTCCCTCTGTCAAGTCAAAAAAAAATCTATAAAATATAAGGCTCTGTTTTTTGGTGTTGTTAGTCGCTGTCACTAGCTGGACAAAAGCGCGCTACCAAGAGTTCACGGTCGTTGTGTATGTGTAAGTATCTGGCCTTAGGCAGCCAGGACACCTCCCCTACCCTTTCCCTCCTTTCTTTGCTGCTGTGGTGGTGACCAGGAAAGGAAGTACTAGACTCTCTGAAAGTGCTTGAGGTTCAAGCTACTGTTTTAGTCTCCTTGGGAGCTGCAGCAGTATGTAGGCTAAGGGATCAGCTGGCAGAAGTCCTTCATCCTCTTTATTTAAATTTTTTTTTAATTTTTAAAAAACTTTATTTATTTGAGAGAGCACGAGAGGGAGGAGGGTTCAGAGGCAGAAGCCCACTCCTCGCTGAGCGGGGAGCATGTCTCCAGGCTTGATCCTGGGACTGCGGGATCATTACCTGAGCCGAATGCTTAACCGGCAGATGCTTAACTGACTGAGCCACCTAGGCGCCCCACCTTCATCCTTTTTAGTGCTTCTCCTCTCTCATCTTCTGCTCCCCACCCCTTCCAAAGTGGAACTGAGCCTGGTATGAAACTTTCAAATGACTTCCCCTCACTCTTCCTTCCTTAACACATCCAATCACAGATGTTGGTTTCTTTACCTGATGGATGCTGTGGCAGTGCTACTCAAAGTATGGTGTGCATGTGTGACACTGGGAGTTTTTGGAAGTTTATATGGTAATTTGACACTGCGATGACATCTAAGGGTGTGATCAGTGGGCTTGTAAGTTCTTATGTCTTTGCATTTATTTCAATTTCTTATAATTAATTTTGTTGTATATTGCAGAAGTGTCAGTCTGAAGTGATTTTGGGAAAACCATCAACTTGCCCTTCCTCAAAGACAGTTTGAGGGCCCCTGTCCTATATCTAGGATGTCCCTTCCTTCCCATTCTCATTGTGCCCCCCTTGTGCAGTCCTTTCTCATCTTGTATCTACTCATGTGCTCACAGCTTGCTCAGTCTGCCTGCCTCTCACATTTCCTTCCAACCCACCTTTGTTTGTTTTTTAATGTCTGGCACAAAGAGGTGAATTCATTATATTCCTCCATTTCTGGCACAATATTATTGACCTGTGCAAGGTCCCTCTCTGGTTTTATGTATTTTTATTTCTAATCAGTCCTTATCTTTAATCTCATTCTTTCACCGCTTTATATAGGCTTTCATATAAATCTCTCTGATGCACATTCTGGAATCTGTGCATGTCCTTGCAAAATATGTAACACTGTGTGTTTGTGTGTGTGTGTATGTGTGTGTATTTCTAAAAATACAAATGTAATTATGTATTATAATCATTTTTTTTCAACCAACAATGTTTGAAGGATTTGTGTTGCTGTATGTAAATTTGGTGCTATGGACTGAAATGTGCCCCCCTATCCCCGGATTCCCATGTTAAAACCTCAGCCCTCAGTGTGAAGGTATTTGGAGATGGGGCCTTGGGAGGTAATTAGGTTTAGAGGAGGTCATGAGGGTGGGGCCCCCATGATGAGATTAGTGCCCTTTTAAGAAGAGACACGAGAAAGCTTGCTTTCTGTCTCACCACAGCTGTGTGAGGACACAGGGAGAAGTCAATTTCTGTTGTTTAAACTACCCAGTGTATGATATTTGGTATGGCACCCTGAGCTGATCCATCTGGCTTATTGCTTGGTTTATTGCTTCAAGCAGTGAGGTGAAATTAACATCCACCATGGGTACTTATCTATTAAACCATATTTTTTTGTTGATATCATCAACATAGATCTCTGCATTACCTCCAACTTCCCCAAAATACCATGACACATTTTCATATTTATCCCCTTATTGACTACTCTGAGAATTTCTCTGAGATATGTATCCAGGAGTGAGATTCTTGATTCTTTATTCCTATTTTTTATTTTTGAAAAGTGATTTTATATATTTATATGAGAAAGAGAGTGAATGAGCGAGCTGGAGTGGGGGAGAGGGGCAGAGTAAGAAGCAGACTCCCTGTCCAGCAGGGAGCCTACCTCAGGGCTGTAACCTGAGCCGAAGGCAGATGCTTAACTGAGTAAGGGACCCAAGTACCCCTTGATTCTTAAGGTTTTTATTTTAATTCCAGTTAGTTAACATGCAGTATTATAGTAGTTTCAGGTGTATGATATTATGATATAGTGATTCAACACTTCCACACATCACCCGGTGCCCATCACTATAAATGCCTTTTTTTATCCTCTCCAGCCCCCCACCTCCCCTCTGGTAACCATCAGTTTGTTCTCTATAGTTAAGAGTTAGTTTCTTGCTTCGTCTCTCTCATTTTTTCCCTTTGCTTCTTTGTTTTGTTTCTTGAATTCCACATAGGAGTGAAATAATATGGTATTCCTCTTTCTCTGACTGACTTATTTTTCTTAGTATAATACGCTCTAGTTCCATCCATGTCATTGCAAATGGGAGATTCTTGATTCTTGAATCAAATCCCATTGTTTCCCAGAATGACGTGTACTCTCTCATCCAAACAGCCTTTGGGTTTCTGTTGTTCCACCTCCTCTCCAACCTTTGATACTATCCAACTTTCTAATTCTTGCCATTCTGATGGCTATAAAATAGTTTTCCATTGGGAACATTGCTACCCCAGCCTTTGATTATATTTCATCTTGTTTGCTCCCCTTGCTCCAGGAGA
Organism: Spilogale gracilis; assembly: GCA_004023965.1. Lineage (NCBI taxonomy): Eukaryota > Metazoa > Chordata > Mammalia > Carnivora > Mephitidae > Spilogale > Spilogale gracilis. The sequence continues at coordinate 75,158 of PITA01000124.1, forward strand.
ATTTCAGATGTATACAGTAGTTAAATGTGAGGCTTTCCATAGTATGAATCTCCTTATGTATACTACTGTCTTACCCTCCCCCAAAGTTCAACTTGTCCTTTTTTATTAGACTCACTACTCTCCTGCCCCTCCCACTAGGTGCTATCAGCTCAGCTGCCGTGCATTACTCATAATCCTGTCCTCAACACCCTTGCCTATCCTCTGCTTTCCAATTCATCCTGCTCCTCCCTGCCCATGACAGTATCCATTTACCCATAGGACCTCAACACTGCTTCTCCAGCCCAGGTGACCAGAGCTTAAGGTCACAGGAACTTAATTAGGTTCAGAGGCAGGCTGCACTGGTTCCAGTGTCCCTGTGGGTATGCTAGTCTACTTCCCTCTACCTTGGTTTCCTTATTGGTAAAAATGGTGATAGTAAAACCTATCAAATAATTTGGTGATGGTGAAATGAGATAATGTACAGAAAGCCCTTGGAGTCTAGCTCATAGCGAGCGATCAGAAATGGTATGTGTACTGTTTTCTAGTTTTCCAGTTGTTTCATAGATCTAAATTGTATCTCATCAGCAAGACTATGGGTTTCTTCTTCAGGGCAGAGGCTGAGTCTTATGCTTATTTTAACTAATAAATCTGGCATACAGCTCAGAATACAGTAGATGCTTAAGAAACATTTGTTGGTTTGACCTGAGGTGAGTTTGTGATTGCCCAAGATGACTTGCTTTATTTTATTTATTTTTATTTTTATTTTTTCAAATAAAAATGCACTACCAGTTGGAATATACAGCACAAGGCAGAGTGGAATAAGAGCTGAAGGGGGGGGTGGGTATGTGCATGGAGCAGCCACAGGAACTTGGAGCCAGCTGAGATTACTTGCTTTAAAAGAGGGAACAGTATTGGGTACCTGGGTGGCTCAGTCGGTTAAGCAACTGCCTTCAGCTCAGGTCATGATCCTGGAGACCCGTATCAGGCTCCCTGCTCAGCGGGGAGTCTGCTTCTCCCTCTCACCCTCTCCACTCTCATGCTCTCTCTCTCAAATAAATAAATAAAATCTTTAAAAAAAAATAAAAGAGGTTTACATGATTTTGTGTTACTCCACCATTGGTTTTAACCAACCAAACTTTTGCTTTGCTTTGGCAATTTGGGATTGACTTGTTGTAACCTGAATGTGTATGAGTGGTGGGGTTGGGGGGTGGGGGAGTCAGAGGTTGGTAGCAGTCATGACGATAGATTCCCCAAGAGACAGGGCCAGGCTGCGGCTCACCACTCACCATCTTAACCACTGCCTCTGGCCTCCCTCTTATCGCCTTTGAGCTAGGCTGTTCATCTGCCCAGGGCAGCTGTTGTGGCCTTGTCTCCCCTGGGTGGGGCTGCTCAGGCCCTTCCTGATTCTTCTGGGCTGCCTTCATTTACAAGAGGTAACTAGGTCTTTTCTTTGCTCTTCTTTCTAACATTGAGTATTTTATTTTTTATTTTATTGAGGTATAATTGACACATTCTATTACTTTTGGGTGTACCAATGATTCTGTATTGTGTATATTATGAAATGATTAAGTCTAGTTAGCATCTGTAACCACTCATAGAAATTTTTGTGATGAGAACTTTTTTTTAATTTAGATTCAGTGAGCCGACATATAGTCCATTAGTTTCAGATGTAGTGTGCAATAATTCATCAGTTACATATAATGCCCAGTGCTTGATGAGAACTTTTAAGATTTACTCTCTTAGCAACTTTCAAATAATACTGTACAATATGAGCTATAGTAACAATGTTGTACATTACATCTAAGATTTATTTATTTTCTAACTAGATATTTACACCTTTTGAACCCATTCATCTCTTCCCCCTCCCACCCCCACCTTTGGGGCAACCACCAATCTATTCTCTGTATCTAAGATCTCTGTATCTTAGCCTGTGTTTTTTTTTATTTTCATTTTTTTTAAGATTCTACATGTGAGATCAGATGATATTTATCTTTCTCTGTCTCATTTCACTTAGCATAATGCCCTCAAGGTCCATCCATGTTGTCACAAATGGCAAGATTTCATTCTTTTTTTTATGGCTGAATAATTGTGTATGGGGGTATGTGTGTATATCATGCTTTCTTTATCCATTGATTCATTGGTGGACAGTTAGGTTTTTGTCATGTCTTAGAAGCTATTCTGAATAATGCTGCTGTGAGCACTAAAGTACATATATTTTTTTGAGTGATGTCTTTTTAGGATAAATACTCAGAGGACTTGCTGGATTGTGTGGTAGGTAGTTCTATTTGTAATATTTTCAGGACCCTCCAACCTGAGTGAGGTTGAGCCATTTGTGTGTCTTCTTTAAAAAAAGGTCTGTTCAGATCCTCTGCCCATTTTTTTCATTGTATTGTTTGTGTGTGTGCTCTTGAGTTGTAGGAGTTCTTCATGTATTTTGGATATTAGCCCCTTATCAGATAGAAGATTGGCAAATAATTCCTGCCATTCGTAGGTTGCCTCGAAATGAGGTCTTTTCAGACCTCCTCTCAGAATTCCTGGCGTCATGCTTTTGCAAAAGGCCGTTTCCCTGACAAAACGTTAAAACTCCAGCGACAAATTCAGGGTAATGGTTACCCACTCAATAGGCAGGGAGGGGCATGAGAGAGGGCTTCACTGTAATCAGAGTTGTTTTATTTCTTTATTCAGGGCTGTGGGCAGATGTTCATGATCTACGATATATACTATAATAAATATTTATTTACATTTGTTATATGTATATTTATTAATTATATTCAGTTCCTTGTGCACAGGGGCAAAGAATATTTGGAAATGGACTTCCTAGGCCAGAGAGCATCCACACTTCTCACTTTCCTGGATATTGCTGGATTTCACTTCAGAAGGACTCTCTCCTTTACTTCCCTGTAGCAGTGCGCGCTGATGTTGGCCCACATCTTTGCCAACCCTTGGTAGTGTCGTCCAGGCATTTCTCTCTCTGCCCAGATCCCCAGAAAAGATAGGAGGGGAGTGAGGAAGAGGAATGGCAAGCTTTTAAAATGAGGGTGAGAATGTCAGCTCTGAGGGATTTCCTGTTACCTTCATTTTAATAAGGAAAAGATTTTATTTTCTGTGTTGGTGCAAATAACATTTAGATGTATGTGGGAAAACTGTTGCATTCTCACTCTGAAGCAGAGGACGTTTTTTCTCCCCCGTTTGCATTCTTGGCAAATAAGTGGAATAGACCAATTAGCAAGCTAATGTTCTAAATGTTCACTTGCAGTAATCGTTATTTTTAACCATTTTAAATAGCATGGAGCATTGGGTTTATTCTTGATTGCTTTTCAAAGTTTTGAATTTGCTAAAGTGAACTGAATTTAAAATGTGACACGACTTTATGGATAAAGATTGATCATAATTATTTGCCACTAGAAGGTGCATTTTGTAATGGGAAAAATGAACTGTGGAGGATGTGTTTATGTTTTTAAAAACGTGTAAGGCAAGACAGATAGAGTAATTTAAGCCATTTTATGTTGCTTGCGTTCACAGGTGGGAAAGGAGAAGTTCCACAAATCTCAACATTGGGGCTTTTGCAACAATGTGAGCATGCTGATCAGTGAAGACAAACCCGGAATAGGGGGAGAACTGCTTCTCGGGCACAAGATGAAGCCTAAATATAGTGCATTTCCTAAGGGAATGGGAAGTGATGCGCCAGCTTGGGTAGCTTTTGATAAGCAGGTAAGTCCTCTGACATTGGGAAAAATTCAATTGTCAAGTGTGACATGTATGATAAGTAAGTAGGAGATAGTAAGTATTGGAGAAAATGCGAGCTCTCAATGTAAATGTTTAGGCTCGTTCTTTTGAAAAGACACATTGCAGAAGAAAAGTACCCTACCCTCATCAACCTTTCTTTCTTCTTCTCCCTTGGACAAGATAATCTGTCCTCTGATAGATACTTAGAGTCTGGTCAGAGTGTCACTCTTGGCTTCGTGAGTTACCATTAATGAAATCATGTTGTTTGATTTGAAATGTGCCATTAAATAGCAACATAAAAATATCTTCTCTTTTCTGCATACTAATTACAGTTCCCCATCCCTCAGAACCAAAGGGTGATGTGCCATGAATTGTAGAAGTGAAGGAAAGAGGAGCCATTATTAGACAAGAACCTGAACTTAACGTATGTGTTTGTACACATAACATACACATATCATGGCATATTGATAATTGAAAAAGGTAATCCATTTGAATATCTTATAAAGACACTAAGATCAAAGGGAAGAAAACTGCAAGGTGACCAGTTATTTCCCATAAGACAGCAGAATGGATATGTTGTGTTTATGAGACAACCCTATGTCGTGACCTCATATTCTGTTCTCCAAAAAGAAGCATATTAGATTATTTAAATTCTGTAATTAAAATATAATTCAGGGCTGTGGGGCACCTGGATGGCTCAGTTGAGTGTCCAACTCTTCGTTTCGGCTCAGGTTATGATCTCATGGTCATGGGATCGAGCTCTGTGCTGAGTGGGGAGTCTGCTTGGGATTCTCTCCTTCTCTCCTCTGCTCCCCCCACCCCGACCTTGAGCACATGTGTGATCTCTCTCACTCTCTCTTTCTGTACCTAAAATAAATCTTAAAACAAATAATTCAGGACTAGATAAAGAATTCAAACCTTAATACCCCACGTTTACCAGGTGGTTTTTAGCAGCTTTAGCATGGATTAGTTGGCAGTACTTTGATTCCAATTAAAATGTCTTCAAATTTGGTAGAAATGACATATTCTGTGTCATCTGTGTTAGGGTTGATCAATTAGAGCACATATTATTTTTTCTGAAGCCCAGTTCTGACACTTTTGGAGATCTAACAGACTGCAGGGAAGCTTCTTTCCAGGGAAACCATCTCTACTTTGAACATGGACCATTATTTTGGTCTCCGTGTCTTTAAAAAATGTTCTTAAAATTATTTTCAGTAACTGGTCCAGTGTTGGACCCAGAGTTCAGAAGCAATTTCCGGGCTAGCTTACTTGGCTGGCTCATGCATGATTTCCTGTTAATATCAATCTTATAGGTGTTTGCACATCATCATTCTCGAATATTTAATTTGCAGGGGACACAGACAAGATTCTATTTTTACTTCTTGTGTCAAAAAAGAGGGTATTGACAATAGTGTAAACTAATCTGCTACTGAATAAGTAATGTTGGAGGTGACAATGTATTAAAGTATTCTCTTGCACTGAAAGTTGAAAATTCATTTCCTTTCATGTTTTTCTCAATATTTAATATGTGCCTTTCAAACCTCATTTGTAGCCCTTTAATTACTTATGAAGTTATGTAGAATATTTCATGAAGTTGGAATGATTTTAGCTTCAAACTACTTGAGAAAATGAAGAGCTTGCTCATTTTAGGCCTAACTAAATGCAACATCATTCTTTCAGTTATTTTGTTGGTCAACTTCAATTAAATATTCATTGAGCTTTAAATGAGACACTAAGACTATGAAATATTTACATGCTCTGATGAGATTGTGAACTACAGCCTGGATCCTGGTTAATACCCAGAGCAAATTATAAAGCGCTTTCCCCATTCATGGTTCAACAAAACAAGTCAACACCTGTTAATCATTTTTCTTAAAAATGAGACATCTTTAACTCATTGCCAGTTCTCTAATGGCTTTTAATCGTAGCAGTATATCTAGAGTTGTATTCTCAAACAGTGCAAGATAGAAATAAAGGCAGTTCTTTGGAAAGTGTATCAATATCTAATACTTGTAATAGATGCCCTGGTGCCCACCCAGGTCCACGTTAGGGGTGGGGAACCCAGCTCCCCCAGCTGCAGCCCGTGCTTTGGCAAACAGCTCACACCCGTAACCCTCCGTGGAGTGGTATTCTTGGCCGATGGACATTGCATTACCCAGAGAAACCTGGATGGTTGCACTGGCCCCATCACCGTGAGAGGAGGCAACAAATGGCTGCCTGATTTGCCAAGGGTGAAAAAGCTGAGCTCCTTCAAGGCTGACAACTCTGTATTGTGGATTTCAGCTCATAGTCCCTCGTGCATCAGGCCCAGGCAAAACTTCACGTGAGATCGCATCACTGCTTGGGTCATTTCCCTTCCATTGGGTGCTCTCCTCACCTCCAAAGAATGTGCCTTTGGGGGTGCCTGGCTGGCTCAGTTGGTTGAGTGTCCTACTCTTGGTTTCATCTTAGGTCATGGTCTTGCGGTGCTGTGAACCAGCCCAATGTCAGGCTCCGTGCTCAGTGTGGAGCTTGCTTCACATTCTCGTTCCTCCGTCTTCTGCTCCTCCCCTGCTTGCTCATGCTCTCTGTCTGTCAAACACATAAACAAAATCTTAAAAAAGAAAGAAAAGAGTGTGCCCTTCATGAATCACATGCACCTCACCTAGATCCCTGTTTCAGGCCTTGCTTCCATGGAGCCCAATGTAAGACAACATTCTGGGTTTTATCCGTAGTTCTAAAAGTGACCATAACATTGCTCTGCCCCAGGCAAACCACTCGATCACCAGCAGAGAAGAGGTTACTTGCAATCACCAAGAAGAACTGGCATTTACTAATCTGCATGGCCCCCACAGCAGATATTTCTAGCTGGTTCTCTCTTATCCACCCCCCTCTCATTATTATAGAGAGAACCCCAGTGTTATTGTGGCTCAAGTTGTGCCCACACAACTGAAAAGGGTTCAGCTCCCCAGGCTCCTTGCAGCTAGGGGCTGGCCAGGAGATTTGCTTCTGGCCAATGGTATATGGGTGAAGTTTTATTGGGTAGGCCTCCTGGGAAAGGTTTTTTTTTCCTAATTAAAAGAGGCTTGGCTGATAATGTATTTCATGCCCTCTGCCGTATCTGTGTTTTTCTGTCTGGAACTAGGACATGATTCTGCAGCCGTCTTGGGAGAGCCATGCTGGCATCATGGAGCCCCGGGGCTGCCTGTCTCTGGAATTCTTGTTCTATGAGAAAAATCAGCCCCCATTTCAGAGGTTCACTGAACCCAGGGAGACCTTTGGAAGTGTGTGCAGGTGTTTTGGGTTGTCACAGTGACAGGACTAGGTGGAGGCAAGTGAGGCCCTTAACTTGGGGGACAGAACTCATGGGGTACCCCAGACCCCAGTAATCAAGTGGGATAGTATTTTAATGAACTGTTTTCAGGAATCAGTATGATTGCCAACATTCATGATGACCAAACTAGCAATATTTTAAATAAAGACAAGATCCATGACCTGCCATGCTGGGCCATATTGGAGACTGAGGCAAAAGGGAAAAAACAATCAGTAATACTGATTCCATCTTTATTTAACATTTTTGGAATTTTGATGTGTTCTTTCCCATGGATTGTTTGCATTCATTTGGATGCTTTAAATTGCCTTGTCCTAGGGCAATGCCTGGTCCGGAAGCACCCACCACTGTTGCATACTAGCTGGGGGCCAGCTGTGTATTTAACATCCTAGGGAGGGCCACCCTAGACTGGGAGAATGTCCTCCCTAAGACGCCGGTCCTGCTGCCATTGAGAAACATGGTCCTCCTGGCCCTGGGAGGGTTCATGTCAACAGGAAGTTTTGTGTGATACTGTATCTGCCCCTCCCTCCCCCCAAGACTAATTATTTCATCAAATTCGCTTGAATACAGGTAAGCACATATATTCACTCATACCAGTTAGTTCCAGTCATTATCCCAGCATGTCTGTGAGGAAGAAGCAGGCGTGGGGGATTATTCTCACTCTGCAAGTGAGGAGTCACTGGTAAGAAGTGGGGTAGGGACCAGGGTCCTGAGGCTGTGCTGGGAGGTGCTGGAACCAACTGCCTGTGTGACTAGCTTTGGTCCCTTTCCCTCTCTGAGCCTCAGTTACCCAGACCCTAATGAGGGCCTCGGCGGTCAGATCAAAAAAGTCCTCTTACAGGGCACCTGGGTGGCTCAGTTGGTTAAGCAACTGCCTTCGGCTCAGGTCATGATCCCAGAGTCCTAGGATCGAGTCCCACATGGGGCTCCCAGCTCCAAGGGGAGTCTGCATCTCCCTATGACCTTCTCCCCTCTCATGTGCTCTCTCACTCTCTCTCTCTCTCCCAAAGAAATAAAATCTTTAAGAAAAGAAAAGTCCTTTTACCACTAGCAGTCCATGCTTCAGACTTTGGTCCTAGCACGTGACATTTAGTCTGTGACTAAAGGCAAATTCTGCTTGTTCATCCTAGAAGAGAGCCCAGATCCTGGATCTCCCAGTCTTGGGGTTCTTTCTAATTACACCAGGTACTTACCTACATTATTAGTTGAAATTTGACATTTACTAGTTTATGATATGCTGCTGTTACTGTATGTGATCTGTTATTAGCTGCTTTTAGAAAAAGACTAGTTAGAAATACCCAAATAACTGAATGTTTTTATATGACTTTTATCTGGATGTTAAGTACCATTTGCATTGACTCTATAATTATGCTCTCATTTCTTTTCATTTGGCAGTGGCTCCTAGTTAGCCTAATTTGTTTGCTATTTTGCAAATGACTCTATTATAGTAAATGGCAGGATAAAGGTTGATCCTATGGGGTATGCATGCATTTAAAAATATTATTTCATTTTTTACATCTATTGTAAACATAATAATTATAATCAGAACTACTGGCCACAGAATTAGAATTTTAATAACTTTGCATTCATTGACATTGGGTTTGTGGTAAGCTGATTATATAGTACTGTGTGAATCTTTCTGCTTTGAGCAATATAAACAAATTTTTAAAACATAATTTGATCTCTTGGGTCACCTTGACATTTTAGGAGAGTTAAAAATTTTTTTTAAAATATTTTATTTATCAAAGAGAGAGAGAGAGTGAGCACAAGCACGGGGAGCGACAGGCAGAGAGGGAGAAGCAGACTGTCCCCTGAGCAGGGAGCCAAATGCGGGGCTCTATCTCAGGTCTCTGGCATCACGACCTGAGCTGAAGGCAGACGCTTAACTGACTGAGCCATGCAGGCATCCCTAAAAAAGTTTTAAAATTTTTTATTTATTTGTTGGTGTATAGTTGACACATAGTATTTTGCTAGTTTCGGGTTTACAACATAGTGATTCAACAACTCTCTGTATTAGGAAGTAATCATCATGATAAATCTAGCTACCACTTGTCACCATATAAAGTTGTTACAATATTATTAAGTATGCTATACATTGCATCCCTGAGTCTTATTTATTTTATAACTAGAAGTTTGTACCTTTTAACCCTCTTTCTTTATTTTGCCCATCCTTCTTCTATCCTCCCCTCTGGCAACCACCAGGTGGTTCTCTGTATCTCTGAGTCTATTTCTGTTTTGCATTGTTTATTCATTTCTTTTTTAGATTCTACATATAAATGAAATCATACGGTATTTGTCTTTCTTTGAATTATTTCACTTAGCAGGATGCCCTCCAGGATCATCCATATTGTTGCCAGTGGCAAGATCTCCTTTTCTATGGCTAACTAATATTCCATTGTATATATACTGCATCTTCTTTATCCATTTTCCATTGGTAGACACTTAGGTTGCTTCCATAACTTGACTATTCTGAATGATGTTGCAGTGAACACAGGTACCTATACCTTTTCGAGTTAGTATTTTCATTTTCTTCAGATTAATATCTACAAGTGGAATTGCTGGATCATGTGGTAGTTCTAGTTTCAATTTTTCGAGACACCTCCATGCTGTTTTTCATAGCGGCTGCACCATTTTGCATTCCCACCAACAGTGCACAAGGGTTTCCTTTTCTCCACATCCTCGCCACCGCTTCTTGATACTAGCCATTCTGACGGGTGTGAAGTGATATCTCACTGTGCTTTTGATTTGTGTCTCCCTGAAGATGAGTTGAAGATTTTTTCATCTGTCTGTTGGCTGTCTATATGTCTTCTTTGGAGAAGTCTATTTAGGTCCTCTGCCCATTTTTATGTTGGTTTTGTTTTTTAAATAATGAGTTAAGTGAGTTTTTTTCAGTGTACTTTGGATATTAAACCCTTATCAGTTATGGTATTTGTAGGTATTTTCTCTCATTCAGTAGTTTGCCTTTTTGTTTTGTTAATGGTTTCCTTCACTGTGCAAAAGTTTTTTAGTTTTATGTGGGTCTATTTGTTTATTTTTGCTTTTGTTACCTTTACCTGAGGAAACACATTCAAAGAAATATGGCTCAGACTAATGTTGAAGAACTTACTGCCAATGTTTTCATCTAGAAGTTTTATGGTTTCTGGTCTCACATTTAAGTCTTTAATCCACTTTGAGTTTATTTTATATATGGTATAAGAAACTGGTCCAGCTTCATTCTTTTACATGTAGCTGACCAGTTTCCCCAGCACAATTTGTTGAAGAGACTGTCTTTTTCCCATTGGATGTTTTTGTCTCCTTCGTTGAAGATTAATTGACTATATAAGCCTGGGTTTATTTTTGGACTCTGTTCTCTTCTGTTGATCTATGTGTCTGTTTTTGTGCCAGTACCATACTGATTACTATAGCTTTTTTTAAAGATTTTATTTATTTATTTGACAGAGAGAAACATAGCAACAGAGGGAACACAAGCAGGGAGAGTGAGAGAGGGAGAAGCAGGCTTCTCGCCAAGCTGGGAGCCCGATGCCGGGCTGGAACCCCGGACTCTGGGATCATGACCTGAGCCGAAGGCAGAGGCTTAACCACTGAGCCATCCAGGTGCCCCTGATTACTAGAGCTTTGCAGTAAAGTTTGAAATCATGAAGCATGATACCTCCAGCTTTGTTACTCTTTCTCAAGATTGTCTTGGCTAATCAGGATCTTTTGTGGTTCAATACGTATTTTAGGGTTATCCTGTTTTTGTAAAAAATGTACCATGGGTATTTTGATAGGAATTGCATTGAACATAATAATTATAATCAGAACTACTGGCCACAGAATTAGAACTTTAATAACTGCATTCATTGACATTGGGTTCGTGGTAAGCTGATTATGTAGTACTGTGTGAATCTTTCTGCTTTGAGCAACATAAACAAAGTTTTAAAACAATTTGATCTCTTGGGTCACCTTGAAATTTTAAGAGAGTTAAAAAAATTTTTTAAAGACTTTATTTGTCAGAGAGAGAGAGCGAGCAGCAGGGGGAGTGGCAGGCAGAGAGGGAGAAGCAGACTCAATGCGGGACCGACCTGAGCTGTAGGCAGATGCTTAACTGACTGAGCCACCCAGGAGCCCCTTAACTCTTCTTTAAATGTTTGGTAGAGTTAACCTGGGAAGCCAGGTGATTCTGGACTTTTGTTTTGGGGAGTTTTTTGTATATTTGTTTGTTTTTTACTGATTCAATTTCATTACTAGTAATTGGTCTGTTCAGATTTTTCTATTTCTTTTTGATCCAGTCTTAGAAGATTGTATGTTTTAGGAATTTATCTGTTTCTTCTAAGTTGTCCCATTTACTTGCATAAAATTGTTTGTAGTAGTCTCTTATGATCCTTTGCATTTCTGTGTTATACTTCTCTTTTATTTGTTCCTTTTAGTCCATATTTCATTTATTTCAGTTCTGATCTTTATTATTTCCTTCCTTCTACTAACTTTGTCTCCTGTTAGTCTTTGTTTTAAAGTCTATTTTCTCTGATAGAAGTATTGTTGTCCCAGCTTCACATTTCCATTTGCATGGACTATCTTTTTCCATCCGTTCACTTTTTTAAATTTTATTTTTATTTTATTTTATTTTTTCATTCCTTCACTTTTAACCTGTGTCTTTCGATCTGGAGGGAGTCTCTTGTGGGCAGCGTATATATGGGCTTTCTTTTTTTATTCATTTAGCCACCCTATGTCTTCTGATTGGAACATAAGAAATTTAAGTAATTATTGATAGGTATGTACTTTTCCTTAGTGTTTTGTTTCAATTCCTTTCTCTTTATTTTTTGTGTTCTCTATTATAGGTATTTGGTTTGTGGTGGCCTGGTGGTTCATATATAACCATCCTATGTACATAGGCACCTATTTTAAGTTGCTGGTGAATAAGTTTAAGCACTATATTTTTATGTCCCCCATGTTTTATATTTCTGATGTCATATCTTATATTATTTTGTGTATCTCTTGACTAATTATTGTAGGTTTAGATGATTTTACTACTTTTGTCTTTTAACCTTCATACTAGCTTTGTAGTTGGTTGATCCACTACTTTTTTTTTACTTTAAATTTATATTATTTTTCCAGTGTTCCGAGATTCATTGCCCATGCCCCAGACCCAGTGCTCCATGCAATACATGCCCTCAGTACCCACCACCAGGCTTTCCCATCCTCCCACAACTCCCTCCAAGTCCCTCAGTTTGTTTCTGTGTTCAGAATCTCTCATGTTTCATTTTTCTCCCTGAATTACCCTACTTCCCATTTCCTTTCCTTCTCCTCCTGTCCTCTATATTACCCCTTATGCACCACAAGTAAGTGAAACCATGTGATACTTGACTTTTTCCACTCAGCATAATCTCTTCCAGTCCAGTCCATGTTGCTACAAAAGTTGGATATTCATCCTTTCTGATGGAGGCATAGTATTCCATTGTATATATGTACCACATCTTCTTTATCCATTCATCTGTTGATGGGCACCTTGGCCCTTTCCACAGTTTGGCAATGATCCACTACTTTTTTATATGTTTCCCTTAACCAGAGCGATTTTTTTCTTTCATAATTTTCTTATTTCTAGTTTTGGCCTTTTTTTCTATTTAAAGATATTTGAAAATTAATTTATTTTTCAGAGAGAGAGAGAGAGTGAGAGCAGCAGATAGAGTAGGCAGAGGGAGAAGCAGGCTCCCCACTGAGCAAGGAGCCCAATGTGGGATTTGATCTCAGGACCCATGACCTGGGCCAAAGGCAGGTGCTTAACTGCTTAACTGACTGAACCACCCAGGTGCCACTCTTTTCTATTTAAAAATGTTCCTTTAACATCTCTTGTAAGGCTTGTTTGGTGTTGATGAACTCGTTTAGCTTTTGCTTGTCCAGGAAACTCCTTGTCTCCATCAATTCTGAGTGAAAAACTTGCTGGGTTGAGTATTCTTAATTGTTCTGTTTTCCCTTTCCCCGATTTGAGTATATCAGGCTATTGCCTTCTTCCCTGTAAAGTTTCTGCTGAAAAATCAGTTGATAGTCGTATGGGGGTTCCCTTGTGTGTAATTTGTTTTCTCTTGCTGCTTCTAAGATTCTCACTTTATCTTTACCTGTTCACATTTTGATTATAATGTGTCTTGATGTGGATCTCTTTGGGTTCATTTCGTTTAGGACTCTCTGCTCTTTCTGGACTTCGGTATCTATTTTCTTTGCCAGGTTTGGGATATTGGCAGCCATTATTTCTTTGAATAGGATTTTTGTCCCTTTCTTTCTCTTTTCTCCCTCTGGGACCCCTAGAAAGTGACTGTTGTCAGTGTACTTGGTGCTGTCCCAGAGGTCTCTTCAACTATCCTTGTTTAAATTAATTGATGGGCTGTTCTGATGGGGTGATTTCTACTCTGTCTTCCAGATCACTGACCCATTCTTCTGCATCCTCTAATCTGCTGTTGATTCTCTTGAGTGTATTTGCATGCCTTGTGCGCCCTCTTGTCATGGCTGGGTTGCGATTGTTTGAGACTTGCTGGTGTGTGGGGCTGGCTACCAGGCCTAGCTTGGGACAGTGGTGGAAGCACTGGTGGGTGGGGCTGGGTCCCTGAGGTGCAGGCACTTGGGAGGGCCTCCGCAGCCTGCCAGCTGTGCCTGCTGGGTGCGGTGGGGTGGGGAGCCAGTTGGGAGGAGCTTTGGTGTAAGCCGAGTACACCCAGAGAAGGTGACGGGGTGGGGAGCTGCTTGGGATGGGCTCCTGGCCAGGACAGGCCAGTCGGAAGGAGTGAGTCTGCAGTGGAATGTGATGGAGGGAGCAGTGCTAGCACGGTAGATGGAGAGGTAAAAAAAAGCACCCGCCAGTGCCTGGTGGTGTTTGCCTGTGCTTGTGTTCCCAGGGAATGTTCTAACAGATCCCTGCCCCTCAGGACACACCCTACAATTAGTCACTAGCTCTTCCTCAGTCCCCTTGGTGCTTTTCTTTTTTCTTTTTTTAAAGGATTTTACTTATTTCTTTGAAGGATTTTACTTATTTCTTTGAGAAAGAGCGAGCAGAGAGCAACAGAGAGAGCACATGAGTCGGGGGAAGGGGCAGAGGGAGAGGGAGAAGCAGACTCCCCGCTGAATGGGTAGCCCGACTCGGGGCTCGATTCCAGGACCCTGGGACCATGACCTGAGCTGAAGGCAGATGCTTACGTGAGATTGTACATGCCCTTGAAGAGCAGAGTCTCAGTTTGTTTCTGCCCTCTAGGTTCTCTTGGACATAAGTTCCACTGGTTTTCAAAGCCAGATATTATGGGAACTCATTTTCCAGTTCAGGTCCCCTGGGAAGTGGAGCTTAATGAGGGGCTTGTGCTCTTTGTTCCTGGGGGAAGACCTCTGACCTCCCCTTCCTTCCTTCCCTCCCTCTCTCCCTCCCTCCCTCCTTCCTTCAAATATTTTATTCATTTATTTGACCGAAAGACAGTGAGAGAGGGAACACAAGCAGGGGGAGTAGGAGAGGGAAAAGCAGACTCCCTGCTGAGCAGGGAACCTGAAGCAGGGCTCGATCACAGGACTCTGGGATCATGACCTGAGCTGAAGGCAGACGCTTAACAACTGAGCCACCCAGGAGCCCTCTCCTCCTATCTTTCTTGATGTGGCCTTTCTCTTTCTCTTATGTTGTGTATGATTTGTTCTGCTTGTCTTCAGTTTGTTCCCAGAGATAGTTGTTCTATGTGTAGTTATAGATTTTGGTGTGTCTGTGGAAGGAGGTGAGCTCAGAATCTTCCTACTCTGCCATCTTGATACTGTCTCTTGGTTTTGTTTTTAATGGGACAAGTTGATTTATTACTCATTGCAGTGAGGGGAAAACCTATACCCCGAGTAACTGTGGGATGTCTAAGTAAGCAGGTGTTAGAAAAGACTTACTATAGGATTTGGGTTTGTGTTAATTAATTTGAGGGAGGGCTTAAGGAAGTCAAGCCTTGCTCTGGATCGGGCGCCGTCAGGAAGCAGTGTGCTTGTGTGATTGTGTATCTTGATAAATTTGATTTATAGTGACAGCAGGCCACAGCGCGGCTACAGATGTCATTGGGAGAGAAGCAGCCTCCACTCCTATGATCTAGGAGGGGAGGATGTTTGGCCCGTGTCCAGACGTGATTATGGAGTGTGGGCTTGTCCCTGTCTTGACCCATCACCAGAGGCAGAGGGGCCTTGTCTGAGGTTCGTGTCCTCTGAAAAGTGTTCTCTGAAAGTGTCCATGTTCCACAGGATGATGCAAGGCCGGGCTCTGGCTGCTGGCCCCACCCACACTGCCAGGCTGGCTCCTGGACGCCAGGGACTGCTTTTTCCTGCTCACCCAGCGCCAGCCAAAAGTTTTCATTTTCCTACAGGGCGATCAAGGAGCGATCAAATGCAGTAGAATTTCATCTGATTAGCAAAGAACAACACATGAATACCGATTCTGGAAGTTTTGCCTAAAGCCAATTAGGGATGTTAAAACCTATAATTAGAGTCTATAAGAATAGAACACAATTCCGTTTTAAAAAATAACTAGAAAATGTGTCGGATATTTTACCTGTAAACTATACCCCAAATTTCAAATGAAAATTTTTCAGTAGGTTTATGTAATTTTCAGATTATATGAATCCTGTTAGAATCATGTCCTAAAGGACATCAATATGTATAACTATAGCACAATGTGATTATAATACACTGTGATTTAAATCCCATGCTTTATATCATGATTAGATTAATCTTCAGCCACTCTTAGAAAAGAAATTAAAAGGCTCACCTGAAATCAAACATGTCCTCTTATCCCAAATTCCCAACTATGTATTCTGCATTTTTCATTAAGTGTAAAACACAAAACTGCATTCTTTAAATTTATGTTCTGGTCATAGTTACCAATTTCATCACACAATATGGGTTTCTCTAATCTTTTGAAATTCAAAAGACATTTAATAAAAAAAAAACCCAAATTTGGATTAAATGGTTTTGGAATAAAAACAATGAGAGTCACAAATGTTTCTATTACTAAAGAAGAGGGAGTTCTCCCCCCCTTTTCTAAAAGCTAGAATAAAATTATTTATGATTTAATAATAATACCTTATTATTTATAACAATTTAGTTATTAGATAAAATCAGGCCTAAACTTTTTTTTTTTTAAGATTTTATTTATTTGACAGAGAGAAACACAGCCAGAGAGGGAACACAAGCAGGGGGAGTGAGAGAGGGAGAAGCAGGCTTCCCGCCGAGCAGGGAGCCCGATGTGGGGCTTGATCCCGGGTCTCCGGGATCAGGACCTGAGCCGAAGGCAGTCGCTTAACCAACTGAGCCACCCAGGCGTCCCAGGCCTAAACTTTTTATCCATAATTAGGCCTGTGGCTTGTTCTCAGTAGCCCAAATTTAAAATTGTCTTTTTGAGCTTAAACTTGTGGTAAATTACTACACGCACATTAGAATGGCTGTAGTTTAAAAGGACCAGCAGTAGCAAGTGTTGGCAAAAATGTGGAGAAACTGGAATTTTCATACATCCCTGGTAGAAATGTAAAATGATAATGCCATTTTGAAACACAGTTTGGCAGTTTCTTCAATAGTTAAACATAGACTTACCATGTGACTTTGTAATTCCATTCCTATGTATCTTTTTTTTAAAGATCTTATTTATTTGGGGCGCCTGGGTGGCTCAGTTGGTTAAGCGACCCAGACACTCCTGTCCCCTATGTATCTTTCTAAGAGAAATTAAAACATAATTGATTAAATAGTATGTGAATGATTATAGCATTATTCATAATAGTCACAAACAGGGAATAACCCAAATGTTCATTAACTGATGAATGGATAAATAAAATGTGGTATAGCCATTTAATGGAAACCCTTCAGTAATAAAAAGAAACTACTGATACATATTACAACACAGATGAAACTCAAGAACATACTAAGCAAACACAGAAGACTTTATATTATATGGTTCCATCTATTTGCAATCCTAGAAAGGGCAAGTAAATCAGAGGAAGCAGATCAGTAGTTGCCCGGGAGGCTCGCGGTGGGGGAAGGAAGTTTTCAGGGGTGACAGATATGTCCTAAACTGGATTGTGATGATGATTGCAAACCTCTGTAAATTTATAAAGAGTCATTGGGCTGTATATTCACAAGCAGTAAATTTTATGGTACATAAATTATAGTTTAGTATATTAGTTTGCTAGGACAGCCATAACAAAATACTATAGACTTGGTGCCTTAAACCACAGAAATTTATTTTCTCTCAGTTTTGGAGGTTAAAAGTCCAAAACATGCTATCAGTGTTGGTTCCTCTTAAAAGCTTCCTCCCTTAGCTTCCAAATGACCGCACTTTCGTGCTGCCTCATCATGTGGTTGTCCTCTGTACACATCAGTTTGTTTTTAAACATACAATTTTGGTTATATGTAACCTTTTATTTCACGAAGTAGGAACTCGAAGTTTGGTTTGTTGACATTTTTGGCAGATTTTTATTCTGTTATGAATTTTTCATCTGTTGATTCATCTTCATTTATGTACCTTCTCCATCTGAAAATGGACAATGAGTGCCTGGGTGGCTCAGTCGGTTAAGCATCTGCCTTCGGCTCAGGTCATGATCCCAGGGTCCTGGGATTGAGTTCTGCATCAGGCTTGCTGCTCAGTAGGGAGCTTGCTTCTTCTTCTGCCTCTCCCCCCACATACGCTCGCTTGCTCACTCTCTTTTTCTCTCCCTTATAAAGAAATAAAAGATCTTTTAAAAAATGAGTAGAGGACAGTAGGAGAAGGAAAGGAAATGGGAAGTACGGTAATTCAGGGAGAGAAACGAAACATGAGAGACTTTGGACACAGAAACAAACTGAGGGACTTGGAGGGAGGGGGTGAGGGAATGGGAGAGCCTGGTGGTGGGTACTGAGGGCACCTATTGCATGGAACACTGGGTGTGGGGCATGGGCAATGAATCTTGGAACACTGAAAAAAATAAAATAAAATAAATGAGTACACAGTAGCTGGTTTATAGGAAAAATTTGCAAGATTATTTACCTTCTGCAGTTTTTGAATTTGCAGGATTACACTGTAGAGTAAGCTCCCCACTTCATAACACTGATGGTGGGGTATGGTAGAAAATACTGACTATACAATTTTTGTTCTTTTTTAAGAAAATTTTTCTGAAATAATTTTTGGCTTACAAGATATTACAAAAATGATACAAGATAGTTGTTCTGTTTTCTATCCCCAATGATATCATCTTCTATAACCATAGTATAGTATCAAAACCAAGAAATTGGGTGCCTGGGTGGCTCAGTGGGTTAAAGCCTCTGCCTTCAACTCAGGTCATGATCTCAGGGTCCTGGGATCGAGGCCCGCATTGGGCTCTCTGCTCAGCAGGGAACCTGCTTCTTCCTCTCTCACTCCCCCTGCTTGTGTTCCCTCTCTCACTGTGTTTCTCTCTGTCAAATAAATAAAATCTTTGACAGAAAGAGAGATAGTGAGAGCAGGAACACAGCAGGGGACTGGGAGAAGGAGAAGGCTTCCCGCCGAGCAGGGAGCCTGATGTGGGGCTTGATCCCAGGACCCTGGGATCATGACCTGAGCTGAAGGCAGATGCTTAACGATATTCATTTCTTTTTAAAGATCTTATTTATTTATTTTAGAGAGAGAGAGCACCTGCAGGTGTGAGTGCGAGTGAAGGGAGGGGCAGGAGAGGGAGAGAATCTCAAGCAGACTCTGTGCTGAGCATGGAGCCTGATGCAGGCCTGATCCCATGACTCAAAGATCATAACTTGACCTGAAACCAAGAGTCAAGTGCTTAACTGACAGCCACTCAGGCGCCCTGGGATACTATTCATTCTTTCTTTTCTTTTCTTTTCTTTTCTTTTCTTTTCTTTTCTTTTCTTTTCTTTTCTTTTCTTTCTTTCTTTCTTTCTTTCTTTCTTTCTTTCTTTCTTTCTTTCCTTTCTTGCTTTCTTGCTTTCCTTCTTTCCTTCTTTTTTCTTTCTCTTTCTTTGTCTTTCTCTTTCTTTCTTTCCTTCTTTCCTTCCTTCTTTTCTTTCCTTCTTTCCTTCCTTCCTTTCTTTCTTTCTCTCTCTCTCTCTCTCTCTCTCTCTCTCTCTCTCTCTTTCCTTCCTTCCTTCCTTCTTTCTTTTTTAAAGATTTTATTTCTTTACTTGAGAGAGAGAGAGAGAGAGAGAGAGAGAGAGCGAGCGCACAAACAGGGGGAGAGGGAGAAGCAGACTCCTCACTTGAGCAGGGAACCTGACGTGGGTTTTGATCCCAGGACCCTGGGGTCATAACCTGAGCCAAAGGCAGATGCTTAACCAACTGAGCCACCCAGGTGCCCCCCAGGATAATATTCTTCATGCATGCTTCCAGCTTTCTCTTTTTCCCCTGTGCCCTGCATGCTTAGTCTTTGCTCATTTCTATTTTGTAGAATATAGTCCCCCTCCATACTCTGAGGATTCTTCTGAGTTTTTCAGTTAGATTCTCGGGCTTTGGGGATATAAGAAAGGAAGAAAGTGGGGGGTTGGAGAGAGGGAGAGATCGTAGAAGTAATGGTGAGGAAGTGAAGTGACCATTGAAAATTAAAAAAGAGGAAAGGTGTTTTAGGGGAAGCATAGATGTAGAGCATCAAATTAGATGACCTTTAGGGTTTCTTCAGAGTTCTAAGATGCAATGGACTTTTCAGTTGCTAGGGGTTGCCCCATCTTTTCTTTGAACATGCCACCATGCTGAGAGTGGTGCACGTTTGGCTTATTATTTGAGTTACATCTTAATGTTAAAACTCATGATCTGTATTTTTGTTTAAGCAAAGAAGAGAATCACCATTGTGCTCCCTCTGATACCGTAGACCTAAATTTTCTCTCGTCTCCCTCTGAAATCCTTATTCTATCAGCCTCTTTTCCGAGTCTATCACTGCTGTCCTAGTTCATGTGTCTCACCTGGAGAGTAGCCTCTTCAGTGGCATCCCTGCCTTCAACCTGATCCTCTCTCTCAACTGCCCATGCTGCTACAGAGTTAACTTACCAAAATGCCTACAGGCCTTTGACCTAACTTTGTGTGACCCAGGGACCACCTGTCTTTTGGCTCTTGTGCTTTCCTAATCTCATCTCCTCTGCCTTCCCTCTCCCATTCAGCTTTCAGCCACACAGAATGACTTGCAAGACCGCACGTCCAGGAGCACTAACATGTTCCCATAACTTTGCTTGTGCTGTTCCCTCTGCAGAGAATGCCCTTACCCACTTGTCTGTATGTGCAGTTCTCCCTCCATCTCTCAACTTGAAGACCCATTTCATATGTCACCTGTACTGTGATGGCTTCTTGATGCTCTCAGGTGGTTTGGAACATCTTCTACTGGAGCACTTTGAAACTGTTAGAACAGCCCTATTAGGCTTCTCTGTGTCCTCCACGGAGCTGGAGTGTGGTGGGGATTTTGTGGCAGTTTGGGAGATCGTGGTTAGTTTGTGGCCTCTGAAGCTAGGCAATTTGAGTTCTTTTTCTTTTCTTTTCTCTCTCTCTCTCTCTTTTTTTTAAGATTTTATTTATTTATTTGACAGAGGGAAACACAGCTAGAGAGGGAACACAAGCAGAGGGACTGAGAGAGGGAGAAGCAGGTTTCCCGCTGAAGCAGGAAGCCCGATGTGGGGCTTGATTCCGGGTCTCCAGGATCATGACCTGAGCTGAAGGCAGTCGCTTAACCAACTGAGCCACCCAGGTGCCCCTCTCTCTCTCTTTTTAAGATTTTATTTATTCATTTGACAGAGAGCACGAGTGATGAGGAGAGGCAGAGGGAGAGGGAGACAGACCGCCCCCCTACCCACACTAAGCAGGGAGCCGATGTGGGGCTTGATCCCAGGACCCAGAGATCATGACCTGAGCTGAAGGCACCTACCTAACCATCTGAGCCACCCAGGCACCCCAGCAGTTTGAGTTCTAATCATAGGTGTCCTGTTCTCTTATTTTGAGTCCTTCGCTAAGTTACTTAGCATCCTAAACCTTTCTGTAAAACAATGATCACAATATCACCTATGTTGTATATGCATTGTGAGGGGTAAATGAAGTAGAGTGTAAAAGCATGTAACACACTGTCTGATCCATTTTAACTACTTGACTAATGTTGCCTGTTTTTACTTATTTTTGAATCTCAAGAGTCTAGCACAGTATCTGACACATAGCAGGACTCATCAATGTATACACCAAGTGGATTTTTAAAAATATTATCAAATCTCTAATGGCTTTTAGCTTTATATCCAATGCATGATAATTATTTGGATGTATCATACCCTGTTTTGGAGTTATTTGCATATAGCCTCATTCCCCCTTACTTGACTATACATAGTCCTGAGAGCCAGAGAGACTGTCTTGAGTGATGTACCCTCCACACAGAGCTTTGAAATTGACAGGTATTCTGTTAACTGGCTTGATCTGTATTACTTTGCTTTTGAGAAAGGAATCTTTCTGTATTGAGTATCCATTTTGTGCTCTCAGCATTGATGCACTTGTGGCAAGTAAATAACAAACTCTGAAACCAGTAGGGCAATCCAGTGTACCAGGGAGTCTAGTTTATTGGGTAATTACTGGAATTACAGAATGGATTATTTTGATTAGAAGAGAAAACACAAGTAATCTTACCTAAGCATCTTTTTCCTGACTCTTTCAGGTAGAATCTCACCTTTAAAACATGTATCTCAAAATGGTGGCATGAGGGGACATGTTAACCTCAGTTCTCCTATTATTCCCTCTGGGAGGAAAAAAAAATATATGTGTACTTGGTAAATGTCATCTATATGTATTTTTTTTACCAAATATATTTTCCCTTTATTTTTTATATTGTAGGTGCTGTTTTTCTTTTTTGTGTATTTTATACTGAATATTTCAATATTCAGTTTTCTGTGTTCAGTTCATGAAACTCCATGATTCACAACATGATTTCTTTTGGATGAGGTGATCCCTTCTAGTTCTAATTATTTTCCCAGGAAGTCTGATTTAAAGCTGTGGGTCTGAACCTTTTTGCTTAGTAAAATGAAGTGGATTTTAATTGCCTTGCTCAATAGATTCCATAAGGATGTGAAAAGACTATTTTAGATGTGGTTTTGACAGTATTTTTAAGCTTTCAGCTTTGCATCCTACACTGATTTATATATTATTCAGTATTTTTATACATTCACTTTCTCTCCAAGGCTCTGTTATATATACATAATTTTCTTGGACCTTTAAATAGTGTTGTACTGTCCTGTGGTTAACAAGTGTTGTTTTCTAATTTTTTTGCTGAAAGTTTAGCCAGCAAACAAAAGCGTTTCAGTGGTTTGCACCAGTTATGTGGTTAATAAGTGATAAAGCTACAGGAGGAATGTTATAATATTCTAGTCATCTCTCTTTTCCCTTTTATGCATCATAAAATCAGGTCTTAAGCAGCAGCAGACAGGTAAAAGAAAATATGATGGATGCTTATGCTGTCCATATAGGTGTGTTTCATCTTAAACCCTAGATTTAGTCATGAAAAATTTGAGCATGGATTATAAGTAGATTTGTGATGATAATATTTTTGTGATAAAAAAATTCTTTGGAAGTCATCTCTATTTTGTATTTTTTGTCATTCATTTATCCAACTTACCTTTATGGACACTCTCCTGTGTTCAACAAGCTAAATGAGATTCAGATCCATATAAGTTGAATTTTCTTAAAATAAGATATGCTTATTTAAACACAGTATCCATAGGAACATAAATTTATCAAAAAAAAGTGAGAGGAAAAAATTGAGAATTTGGAGTGAGCTTCTAACTTGAGCATTGATATTTAGATGAACTTCTTCACCTTCAAGATCCCAATTAAAATGGCTGCAACATTTTAAAATCTGGAGAAACCCTATTAGTGTTGGAGGGCAGGGGTGGTTGGAGGGGGGTAGGTCCATCTTTATGCTGAAAACTTGGAGGAATTTCCACTAGGTATAGGTAGTGCAGATGGGATCAGATTGAGGAAATGTACTAAAGCCAATAACTTGGGAGTTTCACTCCCCCCCCCCCAAAAGTGTCAAGAATTAAGCTGGGGGGGGCAGTTAGGACCACCTGTAGGGGCTTGCATTTGGCTTACTTACACAGCCGTTGATGGCTTAGGAGTGTCCCAGGGAGACCCAGGAATAGTTGCTCTGAAAGAAAAGCAGGTCCTGCATTAGGGGATGGCTCTCTCTCGCCATAGGGGATGTGCAGGAAGGACTGGCTATATAAGTTCTGTTCCTGGAGTAGATGAGGTCAGGTCAATTTAGAAAATGTTTATATGGAAAATTGCGAAGTTTTTCCCGTAGGTAACTACCCACGGCCGCTACCTCCCTCCCTACTTCTCTTAACCTGCTATATATGAATTTCTATCAACCAGCCTCCCAGTGGAAGGAGGAATCAAAAAAACCTCAGGATGGCTGGTGAAGGAATGGAGAGGGGGAACTTACCCACCCCATTTTGGGGGAAACACCAGCCTGAATAGATGGCTCTTTGTTCGAGAATGAACAAAGAAAGCCAACACAGGGTTTCCGAAAAGCCTGTGATGTAAATGGGAGAGCATTTATTTAAGAGGCAGAGGAAGAAAAATATTTTCTATAGGAAAAATGAATACTTTTGATAACAGTTTGCTCTGTGCTTTCTATTGAGTGCACGGAAGTAACAGAATGAAGGAAGCAGTGAAAGCAATCTCTGTGGGGTGAAAGCTGGAGGGAGAAAATAGAGCGAGAGAATACATTTAAAATATTGCTGAATGAGACTCTAGGCAGAAAGGCAAAGGGAGCTCACTGAAGAAGGAAGAAATGTGAGGGACCTCAAAACTGCTTTCTAAAAACAACAACAAAAAAACCCAACTGCTTTCTATTAGTAAAGAAAAAAGTGGAAGTTGGAGAAAAGGAGATGAATGCTAGCAAAGGCAAATCTGAGAAATTCTCCCCAAATGTGGAGCAGAAGATCAGCTCTAAGAGCGCAAGATGGATAATGAAAGGCTGGACAAAGGCTGAGTTTTCACATACAGACAGTTGTTCTGAAAGAATTAGAAGCTAGATTAAAAAGCAGCCAAAGCAATTAAGCGTATTATAAGAAAATAATAAAAACAGATCCCACCTTCTAGACTTTAAAAAGACACAGACCTGAAGACTGAACCCTTACCATGTACCAGAGAACATAATAGAAGAGAGAAAAATAATTTGATACAGTTTGGCAATTTTTCTGTTAATTTCAGGGATAAAGCAATTACCAAACATCCTGATCAGAAAAAGTAGTTTAACCCCCAGAGCAGAAGTTGGCATCAGAATTCTCCACAACATTAAATGCCAGAAGACAGTGAAGCAATGTCTGTAATTTTTAGGGGAAAATGTTTGTGACCCAGAAATTCTAGACTCAGCTGAGGTGTTACTCATCAGTGAAAGCAGTGGAAAGATATTCTCAGATATGTGATTTCTCATAAATATGCTATCCACGTACTTTTCTTAAGGAAGTTGCTCAGAGATGCACTCCAGCCAGTTATAAAGCAAATTAAACAGTTCAACCATGGGGAAGTTGTGAAATAGAAGGATTAGTGATGAGCAATAGGAACCTTATGATTATAAAATACAAAATTCAAAACATGGCAACATTTTAAAATGTTTATTGAATGATAAAATAATAATGAATGACGAAATGAGCCCCAAATACAATACAGGGAGATAAAAAGGAAAAACATATTACTTTTCTCTACTTGCAGTAGATACTAGTTTTTGGAATTCATACTTCAACTGAAAAATCTTTAAAAAAATAATGAATACAGTGAAAAGCTCCCTCAATCAAAAGAAAAAAAGGCTTATCTTTATATCGTCTTTCCTTAGGAGCAGGACATGTTCTTCCTTTGGCTTTGCTTAAAATACATACATGCTTTGTGTTTCTAGCTACGTTTAAAAAAAATCATAAAGAAAAATACACCAGAACAGAAACACTGTATATTGATCCCACTGTGGTGGGATGTTGTAGTATGTAAATCTTCAGTAACTATAGGCATGAAATCATATGCATTTTTAAAAAGTATATATAATTTGACATAACTATATGATCACAGTTACCTTAAGGGAAAGACATTAACAAAATAGTGGGCTCTAGGTAGCAGAAAAAACCTGTACTTTCTGTTCCTCTCTTTTCATATATTGTTAAAACATTATACAGTAGAAAAGCAAATTTCATCAAAATAAAAAATCCTATAGATAGAACAGAGTTATAATTAGAGACAAATTTATGGTATCAGATACCTTGTTCTTCCCCCTGAAATTAAAAATAAACTAAGCATTTAATGTAAGGCATTAGAAAAAAAAACACAATAAAACAGATCATCCAGGAACTGAAGGGGGGGAAAGCAGGATTTTATAAAACCGTAAGCAGAATAGATTTGAATAAAAAGTCCAAGAGGTGAATCTTTAAAACAAACAACAGAATTAGTAAGCTTCTAGCTTGTTGGCTCACGACAGCAAACCAAGATACACAAAATAATGCATTTAAATCACAAATTCAGAGGAAGTAAAATGTCTAGCTTATGCTAATTATGAAGTGAAAATTCTAATAAATATTAGCAAAACTAATTCAGGAACTATAATACCAGAATTGGCAATAACTACAAAAATACCAAGAACACTGCCAGGGAGCCACTCCGGTTGTTAAAGTGACTGTCTCTCTAAGTATTATGGACTATTTTTACCCCACTTTGTGCTCTTGAATCATCTCAAAAATCCTATAATACACAGGTACTAATTTTGCGTATGAATAAAGACCAACTAAAACAACAGAATCTTTCCTTAAGTAGGGAATTTGTTCTTTGGGAGCTTTTTTAAAGGTAGAAAGAGCTGCCTTTCTAAAATTTAAGAGAAACAAAATATTAACATGCAGTCAAAGGAGTGCCAAGGTTCAGGGAGCCCCGTAATGGGCCCGAGAGGCCTTGTGACTCTGGGCTGACCAATGGCCCGGGGACCACTAAAAGCAAATTGAATTTCTAGATCACCAGTTGCCTTCATAGCTCTCAGAAGCCTCTAGAATGTGAGAGTAGACACACCCAATTTTGAAGTGCCCTGCAAACATATGAATTCTAATCATGCTTTGAGGTTCATTGGAATATCTATCACTAGAAAGCTATTTACAGAGGGCCTTAAATTTTGCACATCTCAATCACAAGGTTTTGATAGTTTGTTTTTACTAATAACATGAATAGATGAAGGGCTCTTTACTGAATTCATGAAGTAAGTAAAGAAACTTCGGATTTTTGATTTAGGTCACTCTGGATACACTACACTCAGGAAACACTACATTGCTCACTCTCCTTCCCAATGAAATAAAGCTAAATTATGGCAAGGCTCTCTCCTGCATGTTAGAAACACCACAGAGTATCATGTATGCATTTGCCATAAAAACGTAGAGAGAGATGAACAGGTAAGAAAAGTCTTTTCTTCATTTCTTTTTGGAGAGGAAAATCGATTACTGTGTACATACAGTCTCTTTATCTTGTGGAATGTGTACTTAGAAATGCAGTTGTTTACTCACATTTTAAAATGCCTACGTGGTAACATCACTTGGCTGGGACCAGCTAAATGACGTTTTGTTCTTTGTGGATCTTATGTAGCGAGAGAGGTAAATAAAAGAGGATGTGAGAAGTAGAGGCACATCCACAATGTGATAAGGGGACCACAACAGTGGAAGTGTAACTTGAGGTCACAGTTTCCAAGCGGGCATTCCCAAAGAACTCGAGCTTGTTGAATTGTACCTTGAACTATTCCAATGAAGTAACTTTGACAAAGTTGGGGATTTGTGGCTCACATTAGCTTATCAGAGGAAAAGTGAGATTCCCCCCACCACCGCCCAAATGTGAAATTTTGTAGAACTCAGTGTTTCCTTATCACGTGTGTCCATAGAACCTTCTTTCCTGCAATCCTTTGTGAAAAGGTCAGGGCTCCTTTGGGTCAAGGGACACACTTTGAGCAAAGTGTATTTACAGTGTACATTAAATGGGGAAAAAGACAAAAACCTTCAAATGTCGGCTCCATTTTTGAAGTTTTCCTATCCTGAAAATATAATCAACTTGTACCTTCCCTAGCACATCAACTTCTTTTGGTCCTACTAAAGCAAAATGAAGCACTTAGAGCTTTCTTACACTGATACTTCCTCCTTCTCCAAATGGATTCCCAACAAAGGGGAAAAATATCTGTGACCTCAGTGTTGAAAAGCTGAACTGTCAAGTTCCTGGGATGGCTTGAACTTATTATTTCTTTCTCTTTAATGGAGGACCTCTAAACAGCAGAATATGGCTGCCCTTTAATCTTTGCCTTTTAAGTTAGAGAGGGGTGCTAGAAATATGATGGTTTCTCTCTCTCTTCTCTCCCTAATATCTGACTCCCTGCTTAAATATTGTCATCAGCTTGCAGGGGTCAGTGAAGTCTGTTGTTCCGCTCCAGTCACTATTCTAACATCTGGTATATGTACAAGGTGTATGTTCATGGGGGTGAACAGGACTGACAAGCTTATAAACCTAGTAGGGAGGATACCCATGAACACACAGGTAAATACACAATCGCAGACAGTGCTGAACGCTAGAATTAAATCAAAACAGGAAGCCAAGCAGATCTTTTCTCCCCAGGTGAGGGGAGCACTGTGTATGTAATCAGGGAAGGCTTCTCTGTGGAGGAGACTTCTGAGCTGCAAACCAGATGGTGAGGAGCCAGCTGATTTTTCTGGACCCAGATAAATGGGCCCATAGGAACCTAGAGAAGTCTGGAGTATGCTGGGCCTATCTCATCAAGAGACTCCTGGATTTAGGTGTGTGCTTTTGGCTTGCAGTGTTAAATTTCAGAACTCAAATATGTGGGTTCCTTTTTATCTTGCGGGGAGGACGGCTGTTTGCCCAGTGGGCATCTGAAGAGCTTCTCTGTTTCTGTATTTCAGGAAAACAGTATTTCTCAGTAGTATACAGTTGGGCCTCGTTAAGAGTCAGAGCCATCTAAG
Organism: Spilogale gracilis; assembly: GCA_004023965.1. NCBI lineage: Eukaryota > Metazoa > Chordata > Mammalia > Carnivora > Mephitidae > Spilogale > Spilogale gracilis. Next base: position 103,095 of record PITA01000124.1, read on the forward strand.
TAACAGTTGCTATTAATACACTGGGTATGTGAGAGGCTTGGAATTATTCAAGCATCAGGAGTTCAGCTCAGATAAGAAACTCATCTAGGTGCTGTTCTAAGATTCAACTGATCTGGCTCCCGTCACTCTAAGCTCCTCCATGGGGAGCACCCTCCCCACCCCGGCCCATTCTATTAACAGACTGATTTTTACCTAAATCGATTTCCTTTGTGATGAAATGCTAGTGTTTATCATTAGAAATAAGAAATTGCAAGTTGCAGAGTCACTGAATTATGAACTTAAGAACAAACCATATGGGTTATAGAATTCCTATAATAACAAAGACATTTTGGGAAGCAATAGAACAAATTACCTAGCTCACTTTTTAAAATTCAACATTCTTTTCTACTTGTTTCTTGAAAGGCAAGTAGGAGGGTGGCTTTATGCACTGACTACTCAAAAACCCAGGCAGCAGAGAACAGGGATTTGGATTAGCCGACTCATTGACCCTATGGAACATTTTTTTTCTTTGCTGCCTACCCTAGCATAACTTGGCTGGAGGAAAAACCTTCGTAATGTTGAGAGCAGTTCTCCCCCTACCCTCCTCCCACCCTTTTGCACCCCACTCTACCAGCTAGAAGCAGAAGTCTTATGAAGAGGTTTTGAGGAAAACAGCCTGTCGTGATCTCTTTCTGTCCCAGTGGACTTGCTGAACACGTCCTTAACCTTGGGACACAGGCAGAGTTCATACCAAGTCTGTGCTGTCAGGCTGCTTGTCTCCCTTTTTTGCAAGACTCCTGACGATGCCCTCTTTGCTTAAAGATTGTAGAGGTAACTGGTGTTCTTGCGCAAGATGGCCAACGTGTAGGAGAGAGGCTGACCTTTGATTCTGGCAATCTCCCGAACCGTATGCAGGGCCAGGCCCGGGTGGGCATACTGGCAAACACTTTTGGGAACCCCACGAGGCAGGAAGTAGGGCGCATCGGTCTCCACGACGATTCTGTCCAGCGGGATCATTCTCAGAGCATCCCGGGTCTCCCAGGCGGAAGAGTAGGTCAGGACAGCTGTGAACCCCACAGACATGTTGGGGAAATACTTCAAGAGGGGCTCGATGACCGAGTAGCTGCCCGTGAAGCAGTGCCTGTGGATCTTGTAGTCAGGGGGCACTCTTCTTTTCATGATGCCCAGCAGATCTTCGTCAGCTTCCCGGCAGTGGATCACCAAGGGCTTCTTCAGAGACACGGCCAGCTGCAGCTGTCTCTCGAATACTCTGTGCTGCTGTGGGACAGGTGTGGTGCACTTGTAAGAGTAATCTAAGCCCATCTCTCCAAATGCAATGGCCTTGGGGTGCCGTAAGGCTTGCAGAAGCTTTCTTTCTTGAGTGTCATTGTAGTAACGTGCAAAATGGGGGTGACAGCCAAAGGCCCCCCAAACCAGATTATCTTTCAGCAGCTCCTCCCATAGGCCATCCCGTAGTGTGCGAGGATCACAGAAATCAGAGATGCAGCCCTGAAATTCCTTAGGGAAGGAACAGCTATATATTTCAGTGAACTTGGTAAAGGTCCCTTTGAAAGACAACTTGGAGTAGAGAATGTCCAAGTGGCAATGGGTGTCAATGAAACCGTGATCTAGGCCTCGATTCCAGTCGCCTCTGGGCCAGAAATTAGATGCATATCCTCCAAAAGGGTATGATGGGGTTTCCTGTTGAACGGTTTGTTCCTGGGCTTCTAAGCTTCTAGAGAAATGATAGGACTGAAAATTCTGGGACTGACCTTCCTCTAATGCCTTCCAGTCCCTGGACCAGTTTTGGAAGCACATTTCTGAGCTGGAGGGATAATCACTGAAGAAACTACGGCTATTTCTCCCAGGCTGCGGTGTGCTGTCGCTGCTGCTGCCCATGGAGGGATAGTACGAAGGCTGGGGACTGCTGCTCCAGTAGCTGGTGTAGGCCTGCTGGTGACCGCTGTACAAATGAGGCTGGTCCAGGACATGGTCAGTGGTGAAGGATGAAGGCTTTGGAACTCCTGAGTAACCCAACACAACTGGCTTCTCTTGAGGGAATCTGACTACAGGTAGCTCATCCACACTAGACAGGTGACTTCCTGAAAAGAGGTGCTCAACCATGGCTTCCCTTTCCTGATACTTTTGGATCTCCGAATGATGGTCGCGTTTGTCTAGAAATTGTAGGACTGGGCAGCCTTTTTCAAGAATGACCACCCTTTGGTCAACAGGTGGTTCCTTACAGAATCTTTCTTGTGGATCGATAATCACTCTTCTGTTACCCAAATTGCCAACCTCTAGTGCTATCTTTTCCTTCTCCACTTTAACCTCGGGGGCTGGCAGTTGCTTTTTCTGAGGAGCAGAGAAGGTAATGACCCTGGCATGTCTTTGCCCAGGGTCTAAACGCTCTCTTGTGCTGGGTTTTGGACTAACGGCTTCCTCTGCTTCTGGCATCAGTTTTCCCAGGATTCCCTGGATACCCTTCCCACAGACGGAGGGAGAACTTTGGTCATACAGTGTAGCACTCTTTATCTTGACGTTGTTTGCGTCCTCGGTCTTATCATTTTGGCCCTCAGCTTGGACGGCAAATTCAGAGTTGAGGGACTTACAGGAACTCTGTTTGGAACTACTCCTAAAGCGGTAGGCATCCTCGAGAGAAGCCATTTCCTCTAGGGGAGGGCCAACGGAGCTCAGAGGAGTTGGCCCGGAGGGGATTCCACCTACGGAAGGAGCCCTGAGTGCTCCCCGGAATCAGTCTTTAGAGGCTCCACCCACACCTGGTCCTGAGGAATGGGGTGGTTTTGAGGGGATGGGAGGAATTTCCCCTGGCAGGCTGCACCCCAGAAAAACCTCAGCTGGAAGGCTACAAGTTCTCTTTCTGTGTTCTCGGGGGTGGGGGACGCTGTCCTCTCCTGAACGAAATTGAGTTATGAGGTGGCCAGTTGGAGGGAGCACGTCAGTGGGCATTAACCGGGGGACCCTACCTGAGTGCTGTTCTTGTGGGACTTCGTGTTGGTCCGGCACTTCAGCGACCTCGCCCACACTCTTTCAGCTGCCCATGTTGGTTCTTAGTATTCCTAAGAGATGGCAAAGTCCTGTAACAGAGTGTGTGACCCCCAAAGTACTTTGGAAAAATCGCAGAGATCCAAGATATCCGGAAAGCTCGGTCTGGCGTCCAAGCCGCAACGTGCTTCCGAGATTTCTAAGCACGTTCTCCCTCGCGCAGAGCTACTTCCGGTGCTATCAAAGCACTTCCGGGACTATAGGGCACTTCCATTTGGTTTGGAAAACATGGCCCTTCTGAGATGCCAGAGCCCTTGAAGAGACTGCAGGACGCTGTGGGGACCACACACAGAGCACCCAGGAGCCTAGAGGTTCAGGCTGCCAAAGGGGTGCCTAGGGTCCAATGCGGCACTGGAGCAAAAGGGGAGGCACGCCCCCCCCCCAGTAGTCTTGGCTACTGGAAATACCCCGCTCAACAAGGGGTTGTCCTCCCACCCCCACCTCTGGTAAGTTGAGCGCTGCCTCCTGGCACCTCTTCCACCTTGCTACCATGGTCCAGAAACCTGCCCCCATCTCTGGCCCAGCCAGGCTTCCATAGGAGCTGCCACCATCATTTGCTGTTTGTTCCTTTTTCCCTATTCTTTTAGAAAAATGTGGTTTTTAAAACATAGTTTAAATATACAGGCTTTTAAAAAAACATAGTTATAATTATAGTATATTACCATTTTCAGTTCTCTGGGGTTTTTTCGCTCAACATTTCTGCGTATCCTAAGTATTTTTCTTACTGTTCTGTAGTTTTCGAAAACATCATACTAGTGCCTTCATAATATTCCACAGAGTACATAGATGTGCCATAATTCACCAAACCCTTTCCTTTCTGTTAACTTTTCAGGCTCCCTCACTTGAGTTTTTTTCTATTAAAAAAAAAAAAACACGCTGCAAAGAACATCTCTGCACATATGTTTCTCCATATTTTGGTTTGTTTCTTTGGGCTACATGCCCAGAAATGGAGTTCCTGAGAAGAAGTATAGGAATTTAAAAATGGCTCTTCATAGCACCACATTGCCTAGAAGAATTGTAGTAGTTTAAAATCCCACCCATGATGAATAATCCCACCAGGCCCATTTTATAGGAGAAACAAAACTGCTGCCTCATTTTAATTTGCTCTCATCTGATAATTTCTAAGAGCAAACATTTTTCTTTTCTTTATTGACCCTCTGGTGAATTTTAAGTCACCAGACCTTTTTTAGGGTCTTTTAAAAGTTAACTGATTATATTTTTATAAAACAGTCATGTTAAAGTTTTTCTGTTAGTGTGTTTATTTTTTATTTATATTTTATTCTATTGAGGTTATAACTTGTTTTTGTTTTTATACTCAAATCTTTTTTTTAAAGATTTTATTTATTTGACACAGCCAGAGAGGGAACACAAGCAGGGGGAGTGAGAGAGGGAGAAGCAGGCTTCCTGCTGAGCAGGGAACCCGACGTGGGACTCGATCCTGAGTCTCCGGGATCATGACCTGAGCCGAAGGCAGTCGCGCAACCAACTGAGCCAACCAGGCGCCCCTTTATACTCAAATCTTAATTTTTTTTTCTCCTAAGCCTAGAATGGTCATCCTCCCTTTCAAGACTTACACACACACACACACGCACACACACACACATTTGGAGGGTAGGTACATGGGTTGTTTTGTTATATTTATGTTGGTAATCCCATCTGGTATGTATTTGGGATTATAATTTATTTTAAGTTGGGATATATTTGATGCTATTCCAAGTTAGCACGTTTTTCACTTATTGATATGTGGTTCCTTTTTCATGTTAAATTCGTGCTTGTGCTCTCTCACGTTCTCTCAAATAAATGAATATAATCTTTAAAAAATTCCTTTATGTAATAGAGTCTATTTCCAGACCATTTTTCTTTTTCACATACTATTAGGATTCTTGTTACAGTGGTATTGTACTATTTTAACAATTGAAGCATTAAATTCTAGCAAGGTATAAAATCTGGGAGATTTAGATCCTCTCCATTACCCTTAATTTTTATAATTTTCTTTAATAGGCAGACTTGTTTATTTCATCAGGTGGACCTAGACTTATTTTTTTTCCAATTCCTCCAAAATACCAATGAACTTAAAATGTTATTTTAGTCTGCTTATCCAGAATATATTCCACCTATTTGTCAAGTTCATCTGTATTTTTGAATAAGTGTTTTTAGGCTTTTATACAGGTTACAGAGTTTTCATTATGACTATTTTTAGGTGTTTTGTAATTTTTTTATTGTGAACATACTTTTCCCTTCCACCATATTTTCAGCTGATTATTGCTAGTACATGAGAACATTTTTTATTACTTTTTAAAAAAATTTAAGTAGACTAAACACCCACAAGGTGGGGCTTGAACTCACCACCCTAATGAGATCAAGACCTGAGCTGAGATCAAGAGTTGGACACTTAACCCACTGTGCCACCCAGGTGCTCCTAAGGATATTTTTGATTCATCTGTGGTCATGCTGAAATCTTTTATTTATTCTTAGTTACTCAGCCTTTGCTTAATGCCATTATTTTATCAGCCTATAGTACTTTGGGGACTCTTTTTTGCTAGTATTTTTATTTCATGCCTTCTGACATTGTCCATAACTCCTCAAAACGGAAATATTAAATACTGTTGTCAGTAGGGGCATTTTTGTTCCATTCCTGACTGTAACAGATACCCAGTTTACCTAACTATAATGTTGGATATTGAGGCTGTTGTTTCAGAGTAGGTGCTTTTTAGTCTTGTTCAGGAATCACTCCTGTATTTTAAAATGTATAGGGTAGGAAACTGCTGCACTTTGTGCAGGTGGTTTAAAACAGTTTCAGGGCTATTGAATTCTGTTTGCTTGTATTTTAAATCCTAAGTAGTGAAATTGTTTGGAGCAGGCTTGCACACTCCTATCCCCTGGGGAGCTTTAAAAATCAGTGTTCTTGGACCTGCTCTGAAAGATTCTGATTTCATTGTGTGTGGGTATGTGTGCGGGGGTATGGATATGGCCCAAACAACAGTTTAAAAAGCTCTGTAGGTGATTCCTATGTGCAGGTGAGGAGAGGACAACTACTGCTCCATAGTTGACTTTTTAAATGGTATGTCTATCAGGCACTGGAATTCCCTTCTCATCTTTCCATCTGTTTGGGTATCTGGGGGAGTTATGTAATGGGGTAATTTTCTTTTCCTTGAAAGTCTGACCGAATACATCAGTAAATTATCCTGGTTGGAGTTTTTTTTGTTGGGACAATTCTTGGGTAATTTTTCCCACTTCTTACTCAGTTATAGTTGATTCATTGCGTTTTGATCATTCACAGTTTTTTACAAAAACCACTTATTTAATTTGGATTCTGAAAGTTATTCTCAGGAAAGCTTGCATGGTATATTAAGATGATTTCTCTCTTACCATTTATTACATTTTTATGTTATGCTATCTCTCCTTTCTGACTTTATACTTTCTTGATTATTTTTGCTATAATTGTATCTATTTTATTCATTAGAGAAACTCTTGGGTCTATTTATTGTAGTTTTTTCCTTTTAAATTCTTCTATTTATGCTTTTATCCTTTTTGCCTTCTACTTGTTTTCCTTATGACAAATTTTTACACTTCCAAAAAGTTTTGCTCAATTCATTGCTCACAGAATCAAAACTATTGACTACATTTCAGAATTACCTGGGTTGCTCTTAAAAATATACTAATGCCCCTCTTACCTGATGTGATGTGGGCTGGGAGAGAAGGGTCATTTTTGGTGGGAAAAAGGGTATTTTTATTAAAGCAGGAGGACAAGACCTTTGGGCAAGAAAAACTGCACTGTGATTGTTGGGAGCAATCTATGATCTACTTTTAAGTTGGGGGGTACACAGATAAAAGATGTTTTCTGAAAGGATTTTCTTATTTTTATTTTGTTTTATTTTTTTAAGATTTTTTAATTTTTTTTTTTTATTTGACAGAGAGAAATCATAAGCAGGCAGAGAGGCAAGCAGAGAGAGAGGAGGAAGCAGGCTCCCTGCTGAGCAGAGAGCCCATGCGGGCCTCAATCCCAGGACCCTGAGATCATGACCTGAGCTGAAGGCAGAGGCTTTAACCCACTGAGCCACCCAGGTGCCCTTGAAAGGATTTTCTTACATTATAGAAGACTTACCAGATCCTGGAGTTTTGGTTATTGTCAAGCTCAGGTTGCTTTTTGCCTGTAGCAAAGCGTTTATGGTTTTTGGTTTTTGTTTTACATTTTTTTAATTATGTTCAGTGCAGAGAAAGACAATTATCATATGGTTTCACTCATATGTGGAACGTAAGCAAAGCATTAAATGTTAAGGCAGTTGTGAGTTCCTGGAGGAATGTCATACTCGGCCTGTCTCAAGTATTTTTCAATAGGCTGCAAGTTGTGAGGAGATTTAATTTTATCTACATTTCTTTTGCCTTTGTTTTCCTCATCATTACCTGCCCCTAAGATTCTGATTTAATTTACTTAGGCTTGGGTCTGGTTTGTTCTTTCTTTCTCTCTCTTCTCTCTCTCTCTCTCTCTCTCTCTCTCTCTCTCTCTCTCTCCCCCTTCCCTCTTTTTCTTTCTTTCTTTTTCTTTTTTCTTATTTCATAATGCAGAACCAAGGCTGAGAATAGCTGAGTTAGAACACTGAGCTGAGTAAGCTCTCTTCAAATTCTTTTATGTAATCTAAACCCAGTATTTCACCCAAGACGATGGATTTACCTAAACTTTATAGGTTTGTGCATCTTTAAATTTTATTAGATTCTATTCTTTGCATTTGTATTTTAAAATTTACCTTTAGCACACTAATATCAATGAGAATTTTTGTTTATAGTTACATAATACATTTCTAGTTGTATTTGTGATTCATGGCTAGAACTTACATAATTCAGTATGTTCAGTTTATTAGAATTTTTTGTACATTACCTGTATAGGGAAGGAAAAATCATTTTCCCTTTACCCTTCTAGGAGCTTGAGCTAAGATGCCCCCTGTAATACAATACAGAATAACAAGAAAAAAACAAAAAGTAGTTTAGTAACTTGTATACTGCCTGTGTACATGGGAGAGACACAGGAAAACAGTAACTCCCACAAACGGCCCAAGCCAGCACCTTAAATACCATCTCTAGCTAAAGATGAGAAAAGAGGATTTTGGGGGTGGGGAGCCAGTTGTTGGGGGGGTTGCGGGGGAGGGTTATCAGGAAAACACAGTAAAGAGGGGTAGGGTTGTTTTACAGACTTAAGTCCCTGCCTTCTCCTCTGATATGAATTTCTAGAGGTGTTTGCTCCTCCTCCTTTTCAGGGTACAGAAAGCGAGGCACCCTTCAAGTGGAGATTTCCCTTATACGTGTAAATGTCTCTTACAAATGGGTCGCTTTTACTTGGATTTCAGAGCAAGTCTGTTGTTGTTATTGTTGTTGTTGTTTTTGGTTTTTTTTTAGATTTTACTTATTTATTTGAGAGCTGTTTCTTAAAAAGAATCAGTTTAAGGTATATCTTAGGCCAAAGAAGCATTTTTTGGGGGTGCTATATTCTGTTTCTCTTCATCTATGATAAATTTCTGTAAATATCTCATTGTCATGTATAAGGGAGCCATCCTTCATATGCGGTTTATTTTCTTAATTCTAAGACTCTATAGTCATAAAAGAAATCACTGGCTTAATCACAGCTTTTTCAGGAAGACCACCACACTAAATATACAGAATTTGTTTTGTCTACCAACCTGTAACAGCTTTGCCTTTATTTGCAGCATTATATACCTTCTTTAGGACCCCATGATTTGCGCCTTTTTCATCAAATTGAACCTAAGCATTTTCAACTTAGACTAGTGATGCTCGTCTCTTTATAGATCATTGAGCCTTATTGAACATGGTGTTTCATCTCTTTCCTGACAGTTTCTTTCCAAATTCAGCTGTAAATTTTTGACACTTAGCTGTTGAGTTTCTGAGTAATACAGACTTTATGACTCATGCCTTGGTCACACCAGCCTCACCACCTTTAAAAATTCTCTGATTTATTCAGAGAGATTCGGCTTCGGCTTTCGCCTCGGGATTGCATCGCATAGCCTGTGATGGACAGTCTTCCACACACAATTATTTTGTGTGTCACGGCTGCATCAGACAATAATCATTCTGCAAACAATTTAAGTGGAAATTAGGACTCCAAATCGATGTTAAAATCTAGCTATTTGGGATATGCAATGCAAAGGGAATAGCTCAATTGACGTGGAAATAGGATTAACTCTTTCCCCACCAGGCGAAATTCACACCTTACCTCAAGTTAGAACCAGGTGCCCATGAGCTGAGACACACTCCTCGCTCCTTTGAGCTCCTTTTGCCTTTCATTGTAGGAAGATCCTGATTTCTGAAATCTTAACATTTAAAATGTTTCCTTTATAATGAAGAAATGCCATCTATTATTTAAAACTAATTGATTTAAAACTAACAGATATCCTCTAGGCTGGCATCAAAAATTCAGATTGCCTTGGGGGCTCAGGCAGGTAACCTTGTATATAATACAGTAGGGCTTGCGGAAGCCTGTGGGGAACTGACAATCACATGCCCTGCCAAATGATATTTACATTCCATTTTCAAGAAAATTACAGCCAATTACATCCTCTAGGACCTTATTTATCTAATCTCTGCTTGACATCACAAATTATGATGAAACCCTGTATCATAATTATGTTCCTATAAATTGTTATTTCTAGCATGTTTTTATTTTATTTTATTTCTATTTTTATTTTTTTTTAAGATTTTATTTATTTGACAGAGAGAAACACAGCCAGAGAGGGAACACAAGCAGGGGGAGTCAGAGAGGGAGAAGCAGGCTTCCAGCCAAGCAGGGAGCCTGTCCCCGGTCTCCGGGATCATGACCTGAGCCCAAGGTAGTCGCCCAACCAACTGAACCACCCAGGCGCCCCTAGCGTGTTTTTATTTTAGATCCTTCTCTCTGGAGTCTCTGGTACCTCACTTTCCTCTGCGCTAAGGTGTTTTATCTTGGTGAGATCACTTTTAATCTATTTGCTGTCTCTTCTCTGGTATTCTACTTTGCTATATTTTAGTTTCCTCTCTTCCTTTTCTGTCTTTGAGTCTCTACTGCTCTGACTTGCTCTCTACCTTTTGTAGGTGAGGAAAAGTCCTATTCCCTCCACCTTCTAGGTTTTTAGCCAAGACACCCCTGTAATAAAGAGGCAGATTAACAGGAGAAAAATAAACAAAAGCTTAATGAAGTATACACATGGAGGATGCCCAGGAAAACTGAGTAACTCCCTAAAAGGGCCCAAGCCCCCACCTTAAATACTGTGAAAACAAAAGGTTCTGGGGTTGGGCAGTCAGTTACAGGAGGTTACCAGAAAAGATACAGTAAATAAGCATAAAGTTGTTATGCAGCTTTTTAAAAGACTTATTTATTTATTTGAGAGAGCGAGCTAGGGAGCACAAGTGGAGGGGGGAGGGCAAAGGGAGAGAATCTCAAGCAGACTCCCCACTGAGTGCAGAGCCCAAGCTTGGGCTAGGTCTCACCATCTATGAAGTCATGAACTGAGCCAAAATCAAGAGTCTAAGGCTCAATCAACTGAGACACCAGGTGCCCCTGTTATGTAGATTTAAATTGTTGTCTTCTCCATTGATAGGGGTTTCTAGAGATTTAGGGTCCTCTTTTCTTCAGGGTGCAGAGAGGGAGACAACCTTACGAATGGAAATTTCCTGCATAAATGTAAAAGTCTCTTACAGAAGCTTTGTCTTCAGAGCTGCTCCTGTGTTCGCAGTTTTTGTTTTTTTTTTCTTTTTAAATAACCAGTCTAAAATAATTCTTATGCCAAAGATGTGTAGTTTGGTGTGACAGATTCTGCCGTCCTTCAGTTTCATGCTGGATTCTGGCAGCCCTGTGTTCTCAGGGGACCAGAACCTGAAATATCAGTCTATTCCTCTTCTGTTGAAGCCCAGCCTAAAATGATGTCTTTTATTCTCTCTCCCTTTTTTAAAAAAATATTTTATTTATTTGACAGAGAAAGGGAGAGATCACAAATAAGCAGAGAGGCAGGCAGAGAGCAGAGGAAGCAGGCTACCTGCCTAGCAGAGAGCCCGATGCAGGCCTCCATCCCAGAACCCTGAGTTCATGACCTGAGCTGAAGGCAGGGGCTTTAATCCACTGAGCCACCCAGGCACCCTATTCTCTCTCCTTTTTTATGTAGCATCCTTCATTCTCTTTTGATGTGTTATTTGACTGTTAAATATTTAATGATTTTGTAAATGACAGTATTGTCAACTAACCTATGCCAGTTTGCTCATTCACAAATTTATACCAGTGGCGCTCAATATGTAGAGGTAAGTGAAAGTGATGGGTAGTCTTTCCGCCCTTTCCAATCCAACTACAAAGGAAAAAATAAAAAAGTTTCAGATTGAATCTAAGGGGCAGAATCTAGGTTCTTTGGCTGGTCTAATACTTAGATTGCCATAAGACAGATTAACAAGACAAAAGAAATTTAATTACATACCCCTGGGAGCCCCACAAAGATGTGAAGACTCAGAGGCAGTTAGGTAACTGAGGCTTGTCTACCATCCAGAACTAAGGAAAAGGGTGTAGAGGGTCTGAGATTTCAGAGGAGGGAGACAACTGACAAGATAAGAAGAGCAAATGTTTGGTAAGCAAATGTTTGCCATGCCACACAGATGAGTCTTTCTGATAGAATTTTTCTCTGGTCATGGCTTGTTTGGGGGTACAGGGACCCTGTAAATTCTTTGAAGCAGTGAAGGGGCAGGTAAAAAGTTCATCTGGAGTCTGCTGGGCCCCAGTTGTCTTCAGGTTGAAATAACCCACTGGCCCAAGTGGCACATTCTTGGGTGGCCCTCTTCTGCTGCCTCTCACTTCCTTTACTGAAAGCTCAGAGAAGCTCCAGCTCTCTTGTCCTTTTAGGCCTTCCAGTATTTTTTTCTCTTTACTTTTTAAAAATTAAGATATATTTAATGTAACCTAGAATTTATCATTTTAATATGTCCAGCACAATTCGGTGTCCAACATCTTTTTCTTTTAAACATTTATTTATTTGAAAGAGAGAAAGAGAGAGAGAGAGAGAAAGAATGCAAGTAGGGGAGGGGCGAGGGGAGAGGGGGAGAGAATCATCAAGCAGAGTCCCGGCTGAGCAAGGAACCCGACACAGGGCTCCATCTCAGGATCCCAAGATCACGAATTAAGCCGAAATCAAGGGTTGGATGCTCAACCATCTTAGCCACCCAGGCTCCCCAACATCTTTGTTTTTAACTGAGATAAAATTGACATAATATAAAATTAACCATTAGCCATTTGAAGTGTGCAAGTTAGTGCCATCTAGTATATTCACAGTGTTGTGTAACTATCACTTCTAACCAGTTCCAAGACATTTTCATCACCCCAGAAGGAAATGCTATGCCCATCCAACAGCATCTTACCGGAAATATACACTCAACACAAATATGACAGCATTCTAGAAGTGGGTTTAACTAACCTGCTAACTGGAGGCAGGCCAGATGAATATTCCAAGAAAATAACTAAACATAGGACCATTTTGGAATGAAGCCAAGGTGTGATTTTGGAAGGGAAGAGATCTCTGGATTCATTAGATTCTTAGAACCTGTTCTAGTAAGGACAGTGCCCCCTTAGTATTTGTAACTGATGTGTTCATTTTGAATATAGTCATTTAACTAACTTCAGCTCATTTCTAACACCCTTTATGGTAATTAGCAATGTTTCTTGTGTTGATCAGGTATAAACTACTGAGGCATTTTGTCAGCCACTTCTGAAGTATGAGCTTCTAATAGAAATTTGTTGCTCCTGGAGTATATATTCCTAATTAGAGTAACTTACCAGCCTGAGAGGGTAGATTGTACCTAACAGACTGACTTGTATATATCATATTGTCCATGTTGAGTTCCTGTAGTATTACATCATATATGCCATTAACTTTTGCAACTCTAATTATAAAAATTGATTTAAAAAATGAGTGCAGATGGAATATTAAAATGGAGCTCTGAAGGAACATGTGTCCCAAGGCAAGCTTGAAATTATGATCAGGTTGCTACGTTGAGAGTGATTCCAGGGGTTGAAGATACATATTATTTATACAACATGGCACCTAAGCCTAAGAAAGCTATTTCAACTGGTCTTCAACATGGAAGAAAAATGGGCTGTGTTATTCTTACTAAGAGGCCTAGTTTTCTAAAACAGTTGAAGAATTTTCAGGGGTGTTTTTGATGGTCTCTGATTTTTACTCTAACTACTTCATTTTATTTTTTGAAAAGATTTAATTGTTTGGGAGAGAGAGAGAAAGTGAGAGATGGAGGGCATGAGCAGGAGGAGGGGGAGAGGAAGAAGGAGAGAAGCAGACTCCCCATTGAACACAAAGCCCAACATGGCGCTCAACATGGGGCTCAGTCTCATGACCCTGGAATCAACCTGAGCCCAAATCAAGAGTCAGCCACTCAACCAACTGAGCACCCCTGATTTTTACTGTAATTACTTTAGAATCCACCTCCACGACCTGAGTCCCTCTCCAACAATCCCCTCCCCCCAGAACATACACAATGTAGGAGGAGACTGGTCAGCTTTAAGCTAGGCTCTTTGAAGTTCCTGAGGAAGTTTAAGGTGGACTCTTCAGTGCACTGGAAGAATTTCAGATCTTCCTATTGAAAGAATATTCAGAAAGAATATTATCTTGTCTATATAGTAGTGCCTGCCCCCCATCCATGGGGTATATGTTCCAAAACCCCTAGTGGATGCCTGAAACGACAGGTAATACTGAACCCTTATATATACTGTTTTTTCCCTATGCATACATACCTATGATGAAGTTTAATTGGTAAAATAAGCACGGTAAGACATTAACAACAATAAGTAATAATAAAACAGTACTAACAATGTACCGTAATAAGTTATGTGAACGTGGTCTATCCCTCAAAATATCTTATTCTACTGAACTCACCCTTCTTGTGATGACGTAAGATGGTAAAACACCTACATGGTGAGATTAAGTGAGGTGGATTGTGTAAGCATTGTGATTTAGTGGTAGGCTCCTGTTTTTTGTTTTGTTTTGTTTTAAGATTTTATTATTGGAGGGCAGGAGCATGGGCAGGAAGGGCAGAGGAAGAGAGAGAAACAGACTCCCGACTGAGCAGGGAGCCCAACACAGGGCTCGATCGAGGACCCTGGGATCATGACCTGAGCCAAAGGCAGATGCTTCACTGATTGAGCCACCCATGTGCCCAGTGGTAAGCTCCTATTGACGTCAACATATGACAGGAGGAGGATCATCTGCTTTTGGACCTAGCTGACTGTGGGTATCTGAAACTGCAGAACGCAAAACCGTGGCTAAGGGGAGAACCTGTAATAATCTACATCCAGAATTCCACTGTGAAATTCCAAACCCAGAAACTAGTTCAGTTTATTGTAGAACTGAAAGATGGATTTGTGGCTTGAATATCATTTCCTTATTCTAACCAGACGGTGAGGCAAATAGAATCTTCATATATGGGAACTGAGATTTTATGTCCATTCTCAGAGCTGATGTGCAGAATGTCTTTGTAAAAATCTCAACTTTTTGCTTTTACATTAACAAGTGTGCAGGCAGGAGCTGTATTGATTCTGAGTTTGCTGAAATTTTTTCATTTCTTAGTTTCTAATTATGATTCCAACAGGTGTTATCTTTTGATGCCTATTTAGAAGAAGAAGTGCCTGATAAAATTCAAGAAAACTATAGAATAAGACGCTGTAAAATCTACTTCTACCTTGAAGATGACACAATTCAAGTAAATGAACCAGAGTTGAAAAATAGTGGAATGCCTCAAGGTATCTATTTAAAGCAGAGTTATGCTTCTCTTACTTCCGACGCCTGCCTTTATATACTGTCTTTCTCTAGTGTTTTAGAAGATGCCGTGTACCGCTTAGGTGTCCAACTTGTTGGTGACAGTGAACATGATCATGCTGGTAGCTTGTAGTCAGTGATGGTGACTTACCCACTTTCTATCCCCCACACCTCACCATGGGCCATTTCGCTCACTCTTGTATGGCATACTTTTTTCTGTCAGACATTGCTCTAGTTGGAGCAAACTCTCCTGTTTCTCTGGTCTTTTTACTGTGACCATATTACTGCCTTCACAACACTTTCAGGAGAAGAGAGGAGAATATTTTCCACTTCCCCTTCCAGACTGGTATTCTCTCTTCTCTTTTGAATACACTCCTGTTGGCTTCAACCACCCTCTCCTCCTCCTCATACCTGTTCACTAGAGACTTTGACAGTTCTTCAGGAGCAGAGGGTCATTGCTCCTACACCCCTGGTATGCCAGTCAACTTTATACATAGTCCATTTCAGGCAGACAAGAGTTAGCTCTGTGATGTGGCCACCAGAGAAGCTAATCCTAAGTTGCATTATTAGAAGTAGGGCAGAGATCGAGGGAGACGACTGATTTCTTCTGTTTGTGCTATGAATCCTTTGCTTGGGACAGTGCTGAGATCTGGATGTATTCAGAGGACAGCAACCACGGCGGTAAAAGGACAGAAAATTTGTCTTGTGTAAGGCAGAAGAGAGAAAAGGATATCTGTCCATAAAGTGAAGACTCCAGTGTACCTGGTAAATGTCTTCAGGAGCCTGAAGGGTTGCCATGGGGAGGAAGAGTGACCTTTTTCTGTCTCCTCCAGCCTGGGACCTAGGGGGTCAGAATTTAGGTTGATAAAAAGAATTTCCTGGTAGAGAGCTGCCAGAGGTTGTAGTGGATGGTTCTGGATGAGCATGGGGGTCAGTGTCAGGTGTAGGGGAGTAGAGGGGATGGCCTGTGTTGGTTTGGTTCTTGGTATACCTGGATGACCCTGGGGTAGCAGGTCAGGGATTATTTTTCACAAATAGCTTAGTACACGTGTGGTGGGGGGGCGTCAGGTGTTCATTTGGTGGTTGGTGTAGGTAACCCATGAAGACCACTTCAGGCTCTCAAGAGTCATAATTCTTAGGTACATTTATGTCCCTATCTTTTCTGGAGTATTGCCATCTTTAGTATCTTGGGCTCTGAAATTGCCTTCTCCACTATATTCTCTACTCCTTTGACGTTCCCTAATTGTTCACACCCACCGTCCTTGTTCTCCATTCTGCTAGCAAAACATAGCCTGAATCTTTGTCTCTCTAAGCCCCTTTTTACCCTCCTAACCCAGGCTGCCTTTGTTTCTTGACCAGAGGAATGCAATAGCTGCCTGATAGGTCTCTCTGTGTCCATTTCTGCTCCTCCTACAACCTATTCTGTACCCAGAAGCCAGAGTATTTTGTGTGTGGGGGTGTTATCTCGATGCAGTGGTGGCCTCCGTGAAGCATGCCTGCAGGCTTTCCCGAAGGCTACAGAACAAAGGCTCCTGGACCCAATGAAAATGCATCAATCACATGGTACACTAAAACTATTCAAAATACACAACAGAAGCAAGGGGAAAGAAGTGCCATAAGTCCACAAACAGGACAAAGTACAAGTACGTGGATGGAAGGATAACTCTGCCTGAATCCAGGGGTGGGCAATGGTCCTGTCTGTCTTTGCTGGGTCAGCCTTTTCTCCCAGTAGTGTGGTTTGGAGACAAGAGTGGAAGTGAAGCAAGGAGGACCCCAGACAGAGGGGACCTTGGGCTATTGGCACACACTCTGTTAGAGAGACAAGGGGATAAGTGGGCCTGGCCACAGCTATAGCTCAAGCCTGCTGAATAGTCATGGGTTTTGTTTCTTGGGGAAAGGACACATGGGGCCAGAATGGGTGTCACCAATGAATGAGTGGCCGAGTTAAGGCTCCATGAATATTGAGTACTCATGAATATTTACTGCTCTTGTGCATCATGAATATTCAGAGCCCAGGTGCCTCATATATATTTAATACATATGGAAAATTATTTATCCTGTGGTCTTTCTATCCCTTTCTTTATATATTTGATATATACATGTTCTATTTACTCCCTACTCATTGTTGTTTAACACATCTTCGGATTTTCTGCCAATGCTGAGTAAATATTTTTCCTTAGTAACTACTTATCTGGGCTCATTTCCTCCATGTTGATATACCACAATGGGTTCGATGGGGAAAAACAGAGGAATGTGTGGACCATGGGCCTCTGAGTATAAGGTTGTGATGAGGCAGTATGCAGAGGACTTCCTTCAGTGCTCATGAGATTGAGGTTTTCTTAGCACATAGATCCAGGTGTCTGGATGATGAGTCGGGGGCCAGTCAGCATTGTCAAGAAGTACCTGTTGAATGTCTGCTTTATGCCAGGCACTGCGCTGGGTTTTGGGAGAATGGACAAAAGTAAAAAGACCTCCATCTCCTAGAGCTTATGGGCAAGCAGGTTGGAGAGGGAAGGGAGCAAGGTGATTAAGCCAAGAATCTGCAGTTATTCCAGTTAGAACGAGCAAAGACAATGATGGTAGGAATAGAAAACAGGAAAGGCTTTAGAGACATTTGGTTGGCAGACTTGATAGACCTTGACCAACAATCAAATGGAGAATGAGGAAGGGGGAATATCTAATGATAAAGTATTTACTTTATCATTATCTCATTTAATCCTCCAGGGACCATCTAAAGTAGGTCATTGTCAGCTTTTACAGAAAAAGAAACAGGTTTAGAGAGGTAATTTGCTTCATCTAAATCTTAACTGATTGCTTCAGCACTCACTCTGTGGTTGAAAAGATGGTGATGCATTTGTAAAACCCAGAAGCAGGGAGCAAGGGGCTACACTGGGGGTGGAGGGTGTGAAGAGATGATACATGCTGTCCTCATTGTTCTTTGTGCTCTGATATACCATCCATGCCTGGGTTTTTTTAAGTTGGATGGAAGTATGACACTTTGTAAAGGAACAAGAAGTCTTCAGACTCTTTAGGGTCTTTTTTTTTAAGATTTATTCATTTATTTGAGGGGGGGAGAGAGAGAGTACCTGAGCAAAGGGCCACCCGGGTGGCTCAGTTGGTTAAGTGTCTGCCTTTGGGTCAGGTCATGATTCCAGGGTCCTGAGATTGAGTCCCACCTTGGGCTCCCTGTTCAGTGGGTAATCTGCTTCTCCCTCTCCTCCTCCATCTGCTTGTCCTGTCTCTATGTCACATAATAAATAAATAAAACCTTTTAAAAAATAAGTCTAGAAGGGAATATCAGAGTAAAGCATTTAAGTGAATGTAAATATGATAAGTTTTTTATAAATATATATTATTATTATAAAAATATTTATAAGAATATGTTTTGCTAAGGCAATACTGTCACTTACATAATTAAACACATAGGTAAAAGAGATGTTCATAAAATTTAAAAGTTGTGAATTTTCTTTCTGTTTGGAAGTAATTATTCTTATCTGTCAGAGAGAGCGTGTACAATTGGGGGGATGGGGAGCAGCAGAGGGAGAAGCAAGCTCCCGTTAAGCAAGGAGCCTGATGCGGGACTCAATTCCAGGGGCCTGGGATCATGACCTGAGCTGAAGGCAGACACCCAACCTACTGAACCAGCCAGGGGCCCATCTTGCTTATTTTTTGATGACCTTCCTCACATGACACCAAATATACACAAATGACAAATTGGAGGTCACAGAACATCCTAAACATTTATCAGTGACTTACATTTGTTTTTATTTTTATTCCTTTTTAAGTGAAACCTCATATTCCTACAGCTTACTGCCCCCTGGCTAGTGAATCTTTGGTTTTATTAAACTATCCAAGAAGAAAAATGAAACGCAATGAGGATCCTGGAAGGGCTTTTTTTTTTTTTTAATGACTTTTCAGTTCTCTCAGCCTCTCCATTTCAAATCTCTCATCAGCAGATTCCAAAGGCAAACTGGAGTTAGTCATAATGATTTATTTGAAAATAATTCTTAGGTGAGTGGGGGGGATTGTGATTCATAAAGGCTCATGGGGAAAAAAACCAACTCTCAGTAAAAGACAACTTTAAAGCCTCTTGAAAGTTTCAGAATTTCTGATTGACTCTCTCTGATCAGTTTCCCTGAGGGAAGGCACAGTTCGAGGTTAGTCAATATGTGGGGAATATACAGTCATCACGATTATGTGCAACAAGACTGAATTTGTCAGCAGAGAAACCTGGCAGGCTGTAGCAAGTACTGTGGAAAGCAAACACAAATAACCACTCTATCATTAAGCTCTGTTTATTTAGCAAGAAGCCGGTCTTTCTTGAAGCATTTAATATAATTCTTGTTAAGGAAGGTCCACTGGACAGAGGATACTTTGGAAAATCACTCAAGGGGCACCTGGGTGGCTCAGAGGGTTAAGCCTCTGCCCTCAGCTCAGGTCATGATCTCAGGGTCCTGAGATGGAGCCCTGCATTGGGCTCCCTGCTCAGCAGAGATCCTGCTGCTGCTTCTCCCTCTGCCTGCCTCTCTGCCTACTTGTGATCTCGCTCTGTCAAATTCATAAATAAAATTTTAAAAGAAAAAAAAGAAAAATCACTTATACCCCTCCTTCAGGCCTTCCTAAGTGAAATGATCGGGGAAAAAAGAACAAACAAGCTCAGTGGGCCAGTGGCTCAGACTTCAGTGGGTCGGGGTAGGGGGTGTTTGTTTCATTTGGGTCTTGAGTGACCTGGTGCATTCACAATGCACCCATGGGCCCTGGGAAAGGGCTAGGGATCATATTTAGGTGACACACACTGATGATGTTCCTGTCACTTCCATGGGATTTCTATATTTTCCAGATGGAATGGGAGGTCAGACGCATTTTTTCTTTCGTGGAACTGACCATTCAGAAATTAGTGCATCTGGAGAAATTAGCTTCCTTTGTAGTTGTCTCGCCTATCCTGTGTGTGTGTGTGTGTGTGTGTGTGTGTGTGTGTGTGTGTGTGTGTGTTTAAGGGGTGGGGGGGGGTTGGAATAAGCCAGAAACAAAAGAGGCATGATGCCAAAATAGGCATTCAGTTACATGCAGCTTCTAATCAGAACAACATATTTTTAATGTTCACGAGTCCTTGCTGGCAGAGAGATCTATGTACATTTTAAGTCAAGTCAGTGTCGCACTTCAAGGCTTGCTTTTATTTCTTGCCAGAACATCACTCTTTTTGGTTAGATGTGTGATATGTATAGAATTTGTTGCTGTTCTGTTGGAATGTAGTTAAAACAATGTTACACCAAGCCAAGAATGTCTGAGGTTAATCCCAGTAGTTTTACTTGTAATTGTCTAAAAAAAATCATTGTTTGTCAAATACTACCAAGTCCAAACTAATCTATGCTAAAGAAAGACTAATGATGAGAAACCTGCCATAAATTTCTGGTGAGGGCAGTACCAGTTGTTCTCAGCTGAGAGCAATCATCAGAACCTCGTGGCCTGCTGCAGGAATTTCCGAGTCTATAGGCCTAGGGCCTCTACTTCCTAGTGAGTCCTTGGTTAAGAACACTGATTTCCGGGGTGCCTGGGTGGCTAAGTTGGTTAAGTGACTGCCTTCAGCTCAGGTCATGGTCCCAGAGTCCTGGGATTGAGCCCCACATGAGGCTCCCTGCTCGGCGGGAGGCCTGCTTCTCCCTCTCTCACTCCCCCTGCTTGTGTTCCCTCTCTAGTGGTGTTTCCCTCTGTCAAATAAATAAAATCTTTAAAAAAAAAAGAACACTGATTTCAGCTAGGCACTTGTGTTGGCCCTTCAACATCATACTTTTTAAATATGTTTTCTTATACTCTACGATAATCTGACCAAGCAAATGTAATCACAGAACATGGCTTTCATATGTTATTCATTCATATTGGTCATATACTGCCTCTTAGTACCGCATCCCATAAAGTGAAGGAGGCATGGTTGTAAGGTTGCTAGATAAAATACAAGGTGCCTAGCTCAATTTGATTCTCAGATAACCAATGAAGTTTTTAGTATGTCCCCCAGTATTGCATGGCCATACTTCTACTAAAATTATATGCTGTTTATCTAGAATTCAAATGTAACTAGGCATTCTGTATTTCAGTGGCAACCCCAGAGGGTGGACCTTGGGGAAGGGATGGTCACTGAATGGAACGGAGGAGAATTTAAGAGTGGAGGTAAGTCAGTGGCTTGTGAAGACAGGTGTTTGGTACGTGGTGGCTACTCAATAAATATTTACTGAAGAAAGAAAGAAGAGGAGGGAGGAAAGAAAAAAGAAGAGGAAGTATGGTAGACAATGTCCATAACACAATGCACGCATCAGAAATTTTACCAGGTACTTTGAGGGATCTGAAAAGGAAATGCCAGTGTCCACTAGAGAAGAAGACATTTGAGTGGTACCTCAAAAGTTCCTCCAAATTAAGATGAAAGAGGAAGGCACAATAGCCAAAAGGAACAGCATGAGATAAAGGGGTAGGAAAGTGGTAGGGTGTGGAGTTGGGAGGTATTTGGGGCGGATCCTAAGGTTTGTAAGGAAAATGAGGCAAGAAAGCAGTAATCAAGAGGACATTACAGCGCTAAAGTGCTAGCATTTGGGGCTCATTCCGTGGCTGGGGGATGGCACATGGGATTATTCTTTCTTATTATGATCAGAGATGCGGAACTTTAAATTTTGTATTCTTTTGCTACATGACAGGTGTCAGGCTATCTATCTAGAAAAAGTTATTCTTAGGAAACCAAGACTCCAAAGAGGACTTTTGTAAGAATACAAATGGCATAGTTATTTGAGCGAAGGAATAATCGTAAACAACAAGAGGAGGAAAAGACACTGTGGTGTCTGAGCCCAGTGAAGGGTCTTCATATTTTTAGGATACAGATTTAGTAGACCCAGTGACATATAGCAATTCCAGTTGAATCTTCATTCACCTCAGAAATACTAGTCTCTTGACTCAAATGGATCCTAGGTCTATAGTGTTACAAAGATGAACTAAACATATGGCAAATTAAGATAGAGGTAAGAGGTTGGAGGCTTAATTCTGGAAGGTGAATTTCGAAAAACCAAATGTAGTAGTATGAGCAAAGCTCTAAAGCAAATCCCAACTGAATGAAATGAAAGTGCATTAAACATAAATGGATATATCATCATTTCAATCTAAACCACAGGGAAATGTTAGAAAGTTAAAGCTTACAGAATATAATCAGATAGCAAGGCCTTTAAAAAGGAAGAGAGATTTAAAATAGGAAGATCAGGAGGAGCTTAAAATCAGGCACCCAATGCCTGGACCTCTGCCCAAATTGTCTTTATGGGGCAGTCAAGAAGGCAAACGTTTAAAAATTTAGAGGGCAGATATGGTACTTTTGTTCTTGGTTTTCCATTTTATAGCATTATTTTTATTTGTATACTTGATGATCTCAGGTTCTCTTCAGTGCGTGCCAAAGACATGCCACCCTGCCTATTTCTTTGATACTCCAGAGCAGGTTCTTGGTGGTTGAGTTTTTGCCATTTATCAGGGAGGACTACAAACACACAAATATCAATAAATAGAAATTTTCAACCCCCCAAAGGACACAGGTGAGAGATGGCCACGAAGCCATCATTGAAAGCTCTCTGGTGCAACTGTCCCTTTCAAATGGCCCACATTAGTTTTCTGATTAACATGGTATTGTGACTTTGGATTTCTTGTTATTAAAAATTGTCTCGTTAAGTTAGCTCTGCCTTCTCTTTTCAACCCATGAATGGTGACAGTTCTTCTTTGTTGCCACAAAGAGCTTCTCCTGCCTCTTCCAAGAACCATCTTTAAGGGCAGGAGCATAGATAAGAAAGTGTGAGGGCCTGGGATATACAGGCCCCTAGAGGTGGGGGGGCAGGAAACGTGGTGGTGGTGGCTCTGGGGGCCATGTTGCTACAGCGGGCAAGTGGGCCCTCTCCAAAAAATTGCCTTGAGAGAACAGAGAGGCTGTTCTTTGGGAAGAGCAGCTCTATCTTCTCTCTCTTTCTCGTGGTGGCTGTCAGCTCCTCTCCCCGTTTTCTATCCTGTTTTGCCTCTTATGCTCCCTCCTCTCCTTCACTTAAGCAATCTGCAGCTGCAGTTCAGTATGATATAGTTCAGTTCAAACCCAAGAGGGGGCTCAAACTCATGCTCCGAGATCAAGAGTCATGGCTCTTCAGACTGAGCTAGCCGGGCACCCTGGAAAGTGCTGGTACTTACTTAGAGCTTCAAAATCCAGGTCCAAGATCTTCTGCCATTTGTTAGAATGTGACCTTAAGCACATCGCTTAACAACTCCGAACCTTGCTTTTCTTGGCCATCAACTGAATATTTATATTTCATGCATTATCTACCTCATGGGATTAGCGAAGATTAAATGAGAAAATGTATATGAAAGCATATCCTAGGGCTCTAATGATGATTCTGATTATTATTATTATTTGAAAGCTCTGTCAGTGGGCCAGTCCTTTCCACCTAGCAAAATAGAGGATTCTTATTCAAAGTCTTCCTGAACAGAAATCAGCACCAACTTGCTTATTTGAATTTTTATAATTAAGTACAAATACAAGATAGATGGAAATTCTGAACAAGCTCCTGGCTGTTGAATAAATTTTATATATCTTAAAAACTCACAATCCAAGTATTTTTAAAGAGATATATAATGGTTTCTGAAAATACCTGAAATGCCCATCCCATGCTTTTATAGATGTTTAAGTATGCAATTTGTTTTAAATGTCTAATCTTGAATGATTAAATAATTTGCATACTGTTTTCAGTGGCATGAATTAAAGGCTAATTGAAGTACAATTTTTTGCAGTAAAATTATATCATCTTTTATGTAGTACATTTAAAAATATTCTAGGCCAGTTCTAATTTTATAGTTTTATTATTTTAATTTAATGTACCAAGTAATTAAAAATTGCTATAAAGAAAAGATGAAAATGATTTTAGTTCATTTCCCCTGAACAGAGTGAAAAGATGATGAGGAGAAAAATGGAACAGAGCTCAACACAGTTCCTGGCACATAAAGATACTCATTAAATGTTCCCTAATGAATAGGAATGAATAACTTCTAAGTATTTCTAGACTTCAGGAAAAGATGCCATTTTCGGTGCTATAGAAAATAAGAACAAGATTGCTTGATCTCGTTATATTAAATGTTTCCATACAAAGGTCCCACAAGCCGCTTGGACTTGAACCGTTAGAACCTCAGTTTGCTCTGCTCACCCTTTCTCTGCTTCCCTTTACTCTTGGAGTAGATTCTCAGGCCAAAGTCAGCCACAGATGTTGAGAGACCATTCTCTGTGGGTATCCTGCATTTGAGTAAATTTGCAAGTAGAGGCACTGCCTGCTCTTTGTTCTGGACTGTCTCTTCAAGGATGTTTATATAGCAAACAGCTTTTGAAGACAACATGCAGGTTTGCTCAGAGCCTTGGAAGATAGAGGTGGTGTCTCATTCCAGAACAGAGGGAGGATAGGACATGGTTACTGTCCAGTCTAATAAAGGTAATGTTTCCCTATGAGACAAAAAACCAAAAGCAACAACAACAACAAAAAAAACCCCCAAAACCGGGAATGCTTATTGTCCATTTTAAGGCTTGAGTTCCCTAAGCTTAGGGTTCCTCTCTCATCACGTAACCCACCACGTGGGCAGGAGTTACATGGACCTTCTTGTGTCATCCCGTGGGAATCAAGGCTCAGGAAACTGGTGGGAAACAAGAAGGTGTTCTGGCTGCCATTACTGCTGTGATTTATCTCTAACCCAGGCAGTTTGTGTGTTCTGCCAACATCCATGAACTTGTGGCAGACTACCTTGTTAGTTTGCAAGAAGGATAAAAATCTCAAATTCTAAACAATTCTTGACAACAGATTTCAACAGGATTTGGGTATGTTGGCCAGTATGGTGTGGTATAGTTGGCATGCTCATCTAGGAAGCAAACTCTTTCACCTCCAGTCGTTAACCACCATTTGGGGTATACTTGGGAACCCTAGGTCCATATTCTCAAGAGGAGAAGTGAAGGGGCATCATATTGTTAGCAGTAAAAGATGGCGTGGGATCCAGAACCTTTGGCGAGAACACTGTGAAACAATGAGTCCTCTGATAACCATCATTGGCAGGGTGGGGGGTGAAGAGGTTGGTAGAGCAAAGAAGATGAAGTTTCAGAGCAGTATGAAGTCATTCATGCTTACAGAATCTATAAATCATGATGTTGGCACCTACCATATTGAAGTTGATTAGCTAATTTTTTTTTGAGCCGAGAGGATGCATTTTTAAAATTTATAATAATTTATTTTATTTTTTTGGTGTTCTGAAATTCATTGTTTATGCCCCACACCCAGGGCTCCATGCAATATGTGCCCTCAGTACCCACCACCAGGCTCACCCCTCCCCCACTCCCCTCCCTTCCAAAACCCTCAGTTTGTTTCTCAGAGTCCAAAGTCTCTCATGCTTCATCTCCCTCTCTTTTTGTGAGCACTTTGCTCTGAGGTTGTGGTGTCTTGTTTAGTGTGCTCACATTGAGTGCTTGTTCTGGAAAAAGACATGATGGCAGTATCTGGCACATTAGGTCAGTCTCTCTGTGCCCCTCTTCCTTCCCTAGTCTTTATAGTTTATTAAAGTACTTCTTTAGTACCACTTAGGCAGCCTTAATGCAAGGCTGCTCAATAACTGTGGACCTCAGAAGTCTCAGCTCCCTCAGGTACTCTCAGAGTTGGAACATAGTCATGCTGCCTCCAAGAACTTTGCCCTCTTCCCCGTTGTGGGGACGGCATTCAGGGCTGTTACGGAGATTTGCTGTGACCTCTTCCTCACTAGCCACCTGATGAAACAGTTGTGTTTGATTCCACACCATAGGGACCTTCATCCGGCGTCATCGGATTCCGCTCCCACCTCCCAACGAAGATCAGTTTTATACCGTGCATCATTTCAATGTCAACATAGACATCGTCTTTTATGGCCGGATATTCAAGATTTATGACTGTGATATGTTCACAAAAAACTTTTTGAAGAAAATAGGAGTCAAATTAAACCCCCCAGGACAGTGTCCAGAAGATCCTTACATGAAGATACGGAGAGAGGTAAGGAGTTGATACATCCGTGAGTTCATGTCTTCCAAATGAGATTCCAGAAAGGAGAGTCCATAAAGGGTATGTGCACTCCTGATGCAGATGTGAAAGAATCTTCGGCGTCATTTACTGGAGTTGTTCTCCTTTAGTCTGGAGGGAACTCTGGGTGTTGACCTCAGGGCAGGAACACCTCACTCACTACCCCCGCCCCCACTTCTCTCCATGGAGAGTCTCCCTTCCAGACACTAGGAGTCTTCAGTGAGCCTCCCACGTGGGACAAACTCTAAGAGCCCATGGTTGGCTTTGTAGTCACCGACCATATAAGAGTTAGGTCTGCTCTTACCTGGCCTGCCTTTCCCCATTTTGGTTGCCTAATCCTGGGAATACATTTGCTTCTGGTACTACTGGTTTATTGCACCACACCTTGGGTCTACCTTTTTCCTTCTTCCCCAGGACTCCCAGCTCTAGTGATGGTGGCATCAGATGGAGGGATGTTCTTGTGGAGTGGGGAGGGCCATGATTCTGATGTACCCCATTGTAAAAGGATGTTTGTTTCCAAGTCTGACCCCAGTTTAGTATAGGGAGGCAGGAATCAGTGTTTAGTAGTATTGTCATCTTTCTAATATTGTCTTTTTTTTTAATGATCCCTTGGCCCAAATTTTGTTTTTTACAGAAGAACCTGAACACGCAGAAGGGCAAGTGTCAGGAGGAAGGTTACATACCTAGCCAGTCCTCTTACTGGGACTTCAATTCAAATCTTTTGCTGCCTATCCAGAATTTCATTATTGTCATTTTCTTTTTTTTAATTGAAGTCTGGTTAGACAGAGTAAAATATACAGAACTGAAGCGTGCAGTTGCATGAGTCTTAACAAATGCAAACGTCCACGCAGTCCACACCCAAATCAAGATACAGAATGTGTCTGTCTCCCCGGAGACTTTACTCTTGGCTTTTTCCAATCAGTCGCTCTTCCCATGCAGGGATAGATAACCCCTGTTCTCACTTTTATCCTTATAGATCAGTTTAGTCTCTTTCCTATTGTTTCTAAAACCTGTAATTAATTTCCTTGCAGAAAGATAACATGAAATTTAGAATATACTCCCTTGATTCTGCTTTGATCTCTTCTTCAAAGCTGCATATAGGGTCATTCATCTGTTCCCACCTCCTGGCCCCAGCAGAGTTATCTTTTAATGTTGTAGGCATGCAGCCCGCCTGAGAGATATGTGTTGTTGATCCTGGAATATTTAACGTGAAGTTCCTATGGAATTATACCTGTGTATATTGGCAAACGAGCCGATTTGTAGTTTGGGTTTATTTTTATTTTTTCCAAATGCCCTAGATGACAGAGCCTAGATAGACATAAAGTCTTTACAACAAGAAGAGAGAACCTAAAAGAATAGATCCATATGAATTACCACCTTTTGCATATGGCTGCGCTCACTTGCTAACAGTTGGAATTGTATGATAGCCATTATGGATGGTGATGCATTATATTAAATACAGAAAGCACTGTGCCATTTCATAGGTTTATGAAGAAAAAAAGTCTTTTGTGCCAGGAACCGAGAATGAATACCACAAACAGCCAAGAAATGTCTTAACTAATTTCCTTTCAGGTTGGGAAAATCATTTTCACATTTACTCCCTCAGGGAGAAAGCTCTTCAATAAATATAGCAATCTCTGGAAAATTAGGAGTTTAATAAGAGGCTTTTATATTGACTTTAATGCATTTACTTCTCCAGTGTTTGCTGCCTTCAAATATGAAGTTAAAATTAAACAATTTAACTTAAGCTGAAAAGAGCCCCAATGGTGTATAATCAATAATGCATTTCTTAAAGGCCTTATTATGCCAAAGAAATCTTTTTTCAGTTAATGAAAACAGAGGTCCTGTAATTTCATTTAAATATCCAGGATAGAGAGGAATGATAAGAGCCTCTGGGAGGCCATGTTGTCTCCCCCAGTCTCAGAGTGGGTGTGCCCCTAGATTCCCCAGACAGATACAGAATTTTGAGAATGGACAAATATGGTCACATAACCCAATACGGGACTACTTCTTCCTTGCTACTGAGCACTTCCTTATATAACAATTCTGTTTCACTACATCAGATAGAATGGGAGCAATTTTGCTCCAAGACAGGACTGAGAACAGGCAAATAGAGCCCCACCAGGAAGCCCACAGAAGTGGGGGTACATGGGCTGGGGGACAGAACCCACACAGCCGTTCTGTGCAGCAGGGGAAGTTCTCTGTTTGCTCTGCTCCTGTTTCCACGCCCTTCCAGATCCTTTATAGGTAAAGCATTGAAGCAAAATAACACTGTGACAATGTTTCTTCCCTTTTACTTTTACAAAAATCTTTGGATGAATAAGGATATACAGATATGAATTTTCAGGGAAAAGACAAACAGATTTCGGAGGGGCTGAGATATAATTAACATATGCTCAGACGTATAGATCCTAAGTGTACAGATCAACAAGTTTTGGAAAATGTATGCAGTTTAGTAAGTGACACAGAAATCAAGATGTGCAATATTTCCATCACCCCAGAAACTTCCCTTCTCCCCCTTTCCGGTCAGTCCCCTACTGTTCTAATTTCTGTCAGCACACATTAATTTGTGTGTTCTTCAGCATTTTAAGTCTTGGAGAAAAGCCAGTTTTCAAAGACATCATCGAAATGTGTTTTAGTGTCTTGAAATACCGTTTGATCTTAAATGCTACCTACTATTTGATTGTCTATTTTTAAGGTGAAAACTGGCTGTAGGTGTATATATGTGTATGTCATTAGCGCGTTGACATTTAAAAAAAATCACGAAACAGTCAAGGTATCTTTATGTTTTCTAATAGCTTGCATCCCAGAAGTGGTTATGTACAACTGCTGTTTCTTTTTTCCCTGTTTTCAGACGCTAGACTGCATGGAGCCCTTACGTCCCTATGAGTCCTTTGACACCCTGAAACAGTTCCTTGAGTACGATAAGAAGGTGTTACGTTTTTTCTGCCTGTGGGACGACTCCGCCTCATTGTTTGGGGACCGTAGGGAACTCATTCTGCATTACTTTCTGTCTGATGATACCATCGAAATCAAAGAAGTGATTCCACACAACTCAGGCCGGGATGCTATGTCATTGTTCCTCCAGAGGAGAAAGCTCCCTAAGGTGAGCAGTGGACACAGAATTCCTTTCAGCGTTTGCATGTGGCCTCAAAGACTCTCGTCACTCACTGTCTGGAATGTTGGGCCCATGCATCATTAGTACAGTATTAGTACAGTATTCTACAGGTGCTTAGAAAAGCTTCATTTTGTGCTCTCTAGTAAGATACATCTTTGAAAGTGTCATAGAGGATATGACAAATTGAGGTAGGAACATTCTGGATTTAATTAAGGCAAGTAAAGGAAGAAAGTCAAGTGCAAAAGAAAGTGCATATTCATTATGGAGTGCATAATGGGTTTTCTGAACGTAAAAGACCCTCTAGTTAAAATTGCTCGCAGGGTGCCTGGGTGGCATAGTTGGTTGAGCGTCTGACTCTTGGTTTCAGCTCAGGTCATGATCTCAGGGTCCTCCACTCAGTGCGGAGTCTGCTTGAGATTCTCTCTTCCTCTACCCCCTTGCCAATAAAAAAAATAGATCTTAAAAATCGAAAAAAAAATTGCTCATGCCGTTGGGTAGGGCACTGGCCTCTGGCCTCTATAGCCTACTGAGGAAATTGCATGGTTTTGGTCTATGTTGTGAGTGTACAAACACATACAGGCACACATGTACATGCACACACATTCCTGTAAGCATGTGCAGAGGAGTGACTCTTAGAAGAGTAGCCACTGGTCACCAACTAGCCACTAGCTAGCATCAGTGACAGCTTTTACAGTTTATTTACTATTAAAAGAGAGTTGTGAGACCGATTTCTACATGTTTGTGGCCATTTGAGAACTAATGTAACTTGGGTCTAGCAGAAACAGCACAGAGACAGAAGACCTGGGTTAGAATTATGGGTCTGCCACTTAAAAGCTGTATGACCTTCAGCAAGTCACTTAACTTCTCTGAGTCTATTTCCCTATCTCTAAAATGCCGTTGACAAGGCTTCCCTCTGGAAGTAACTATAAAAGCTAAATGGGATAATATAGTAAAAAAAAAAAACACAAAACCTCTAAGAACATATAAATGCTGTAAGGACAGATAAAACATAAAAAACATAAAGGCCTTTTACAGTTCTGTGTTATGTTTCATTTGTTATTTGGATAAAAAAATTTTAAATATTTTTGAAATTTGGGGGTGCCTGGGTGGCTCAGTTAAGCGACTGCCTTCAGCTCAGGTCATGATCCCAGAATCCCAGAATCAAGCCCCGCATGGGGCTCTCTGCTCGGCGGGAAGCCTGTTTCTCCCTCTCTCACTTGCTCTGCTTGTGTTCCCTCTCTGTCAAATAAATAAATAAAATCTTTAAAAAATATTTTTGAAATTTATTTGAGAGAGAGTGAGAGAGCACATGTGTGTATGGTGGGGGGCGGAATGACAGAGGGAGAGGGAAAAACAGACTCCCCACTGAGCAGGGAGCTTAACACAGGGCTTGATCCCGGGATCCTAATAAGATCATGACCTGAGCTAAAGGCAGATGCTTAACCGAGCCACCCAGGCATCCCTGGATAAAATAGTTTTTAACTTTCTTCTTACTGTAACTGAGGAGGTTACCGTGACACTCCTTTCTGATACCAGCAGTGGATGGTTATTTGATCCTCACGCTCTCCCAGATTGTCTGAGCCCACCACCAGAGACCCTGCTGTGTTGCTTGGGCTGGGGGAAGGAGGCAGGATTTGTCCCAGATGGGGTTCTTAGGGTATGCACAGCGGGCGGCCAAGAGGTACCTGGGACGCCTGTTTTTAGAATAGCTGTGACTGATATGCTAATTATAAAATAATAATGATGCACCTGACATTTGCAGTGTGTCTTGATATCAGTTGCTTCATTTATTCATTCATTCAGCAAATATTTATCAAGTGTCAACTATATGCCGGCTCTGGGGTTACAGTGTGAAAGAAAATGGATTAAGTCCTGATTCGTGGAACTTACATTCTCACAGGGGAGAGAGAAAACAGCAGTAGCCTGCAGCTCACGCAGCTGCTGGGGATCACCTTCAGTGCATGGAACCGAGGAGTATCGCGGGTTGCTCTGGGCCGCAGTTCCTGGTAAAGACTGACCGTGCCCTGTTGTTCTTGTGCCTCACCATGCCACCTCTCTCTCTTGGCCAGCTAGTGCTTCCTGAGCTCAGGAATGGGCAGGATGCTAAGCTGAGTAAAGAAGGCAAGTCACGGTTTCTTCCCCAGGACATTTTGTGGTTGAGTGCAGAGAAAAGATGTCTGCTGATGAGGCATTTAGAGAACCACAGGGGTGCTTTAGCCCTGTGGTAGGTGCTATGGAGCTGTGGACCTGGGACAGGCCAGGAGCTTGGGAAGGTTTAGGGGAAAGACAGGCCTTGATCAGAGCCTTGAAGGATGGGCGTGGAAGAATAGGGAGAGGTAGATGGAGTATGATGGCAAGGAAGAACTGTCTTAGGGAGAGGATAACTACATATCCTTCTACCATTCTAAGGTTCTTGCCTGAGACCAGGTCCTACCCCCACTCCTCACACTGGTAATAACAGACAGATTAACAGGGAAAAAACTAACAAACATTTAATTGCTTGCAGTATGGAAAGGAAAATGGAGTAACTCCCGAAATGGCCCAAGCCACCACCTTAAATATCATCTCCTCTTAAAGATGGAACAAATTGCCAGGGGAGGTGGGAACGAGGCCAGTTATAGGGGGTCACCAAGAAAAGCACAGTAAACAAGAAGGTTGTCACGCAGATTTATGTTGTCATCTTTTCCATTAATCAGAGGTTTTAGAGATTTCGAGTCTTCTTTTCCCGGTACACAGAGGGAGACACTCTTACAAGTGGAGATTTCTTTATAGATGTAAATTTTTTTTTTTTTACAGAAGGGTAATTTGTACTTAGCTTTTCCTGGGTCTGCCGTTTCTTAAAAATAATAAATCAAAATAATCAATACACACAAAAGACACATTTTGGGGTGGTGTGTTCGATCCCCTTTGCATACAATGTGTATTTCCCACTGGAGCCCCTCACCGTGACCGGCTTTGTGTTTAGTAGGCCATCTACCACACCTTGTTTGGATTTTGTCTTCCAGTATGGCCCACCTGGAGTCCATCAGCCAGGCCAGATAACAGATCGAACAGTTCTTAATGTGTACAGTGGCTTGGGAGAGAACCGAGTCGATGGCTACCTGTTGGATAAATACAAGGTGAGGAAGCTCCCATTTTGCTGCTCTTTCCAATGTGACTCTCCTGGAACCTGAAATGTGCAGTGAGTCACAGATTGTCTTGTGAGATTGGCTGTGAATGAAGTTAATGACTATATAAATGCACGCACTGCACGGCCGTCTGTCCACACTGAACGTGTTTACGGGCATATGTAAACATAGGCATTGCATTGCTCTTTGTGAGCACTACATTACTAAAAGATTTTCCAAATGTTAACATCGACTGCTGATTCTGGTTTGAGTTTTAAAATTCTGTTATAAATGATATAATTGAGGGGTGGGTTTTTTTTTGTTTGTTTCATTTTGTTTTTGCAATTATTTTTCTTTTGGAGGGTCTGTGGTGCCAACACTTTGTTCCTTTGTTTTTATTAGCTAGGAAAAGCAGATCAAGAGTTTTACAAAGATGATGACCTGTTCATTGGAGCCACCATCAACGTGTGGGGAAGAAAAGTGCTTCTTTGTGACTGTGATGAATTTACAAAGACTTATTATAAGACAAAATACGGAATTGGTAAGTGAAATGTATGTCCGTTAGAAAATAAAATTTAAAATTTGGAATCTTTCTTCCCTACGTAAGATTTTACTTTTGAGTTTGAAAGGCCAAGCTACCCTTCATTGAACATTTGCTCTCTGTCAGGCATTTGTTGGCTTCCTTATTCCTAACAGTGATTCTAGGGTCATTACGTCCATTTTAGAGGTGAAGAAACTGAGGCTTACAGGGGCGAACTTGTTGGAGGTTATGCAGTGAGTGAAGGGTGAGCTGAGATTTGAACTTGCCTGCCTGAGGCCAAAGGCTTCAGTTTTCCTTTATAACCAGCCCCCTGCCTTATTGCAATAAAGGGGCCAGTGTTTTCTGGTCGAGCAACTAAAATGGGAATCTGAATGCTTTTTTTTTTTTTTTCACTGAATTCTTGCTTACTACAATGGTTATACTGCTTATTTGAGTTTTCTGGGGAATTCTCTTGTGCCAGTTTGCTCTACCTTTGCTGGTGAAGCCCGGCTACATTTCCAGCTTTTCTCTCTTCTTGGGTATCTGTTCTATTCAGATGAGATAAGTTCAGAATGAGAATGGGTGATTTAGTAAGAACCTACTAGACATAGGTTATTATAGTAGGACTTAGGAGCTATAGAGTTAGAGTTTCTTGGACTGGAAGGAGAGCGGAAACCTACAGCACATTGGATGGTGTTATAAGAATCACAGAAGCAGGCAGAGGATCTGATGTGAAACCTGAAAAACAAACCCCTCATTTGTGAAACCTGCCAGCCAGCTGTGCCCCCTTACCGGGCCCTGTTCCAGGTACCTGCTGACGCTAGGCTAAGTAGGGGTGACAGGGGTTGCCGACCTCCCAGGTTGTGGTTTGGCTGCGGTGGGAGTTCCTACTCCTGCACTCCTCTCTGAACCTTGGAGCGTTCATGACAGCACACTTCCCTGAGGGATGAGATGGAAGCCAGAAGCAACCACAGCTTTCTGAAGGACAAGGTGCTTTTTCCCTAGAATGAGACGAGCACCTCCGCGTCTTGGTGTCCCATTGTGTAGTGTTCCTGGCCTCCTGGGAATCTCTTCTTTTCTTTTTAAGATTTTATTTATTTATTTAGAGAGAGCTGGCAGGTGTGCAGAGGGAGAGGCAGAGAGAATCTCAAGCAGGCATCACATTCAATGTGGAGCCCAACACGGGGCTCAATCCTGAGACCTGAAGATCATGACCCGAGCCAAAACCAAGAGTCAGATGCTTAAGCAACTGAGCCACACAGCCGCCCTCCCTCCTGGGAATCTTTATATCATGGGAGAAGGCACATAGCACACACACAGGTTGGAATAAAAAACGACTTTGAATGTCACTCTTTAGTTCATTAGGGAAGTTTGTTCCACAGCATCTGTGTGCCGGATTAGTCAAAATATGTGGGCCATATGGGCCAAATTGGTGGGGTCTTCCCAACGTTTTTCCTCGTTCGTGAACACCTTGGGCATATTGGTGTTGAGGACTGTGAGCAAGAGGCAGCCAGGAATGTGCATGTGGCTGCCATTGTAGAGAAGTCGCGAGTGGCCCATAGGTCTTTGGGAGGGAGAATTTGGTTTTTTATAAACGTCCATGCCTGTTTAGAATCAATAAGTCTTCACTGTTGACTACTTAAAATTTGAAAAAAATACATATACAAAAGATGAGTTAACCAAAACATTGACTTGTGCCCTGCTAGAAGATTATCTTAACATAAAGGATGGGGCAAGG
The DNA here is from genome assembly GCA_004023965.1 of Spilogale gracilis. NCBI lineage: Eukaryota > Metazoa > Chordata > Mammalia > Carnivora > Mephitidae > Spilogale > Spilogale gracilis. Next base: position 137,487 of record PITA01000124.1, read on the forward strand.
TTTTCAAACCGTCATGTGATCCCTTCAACCTAGAGCCCAACATTTGGTTGGTGTTTGTCTATCAGCTCCATTTTGAGACTCTGAAGGTGGCATTTGGGAAAATGAACATGGTGCTGGTGAGACATGGTCCACTATTAGTTTCGTGACATGTTGGCAGGGAACTTGAAGAGGCACAGTGAATTCACCGGTGTACTCTCAATCTAGCTGTCCTTGGCAGATGGATCTGCTTTAGATGCCCTGTGGTCTGTTTCATTGAGCCCTAGTGCTTAATTTCTTCCTGCTCGCTTCCTTTGTTCACTCCATAGGATTATGTATTATGTAAAAAAAAAGCAGTTTGTGCCTTTAAAGCTAATATAACACGAACATTATGCATTTAAACAGAAAATTATGCAAATGCAAAATTATGATGCATTTTATAGTCACGCTGACTTTTTATATTTCTCATAACATATGTTAAAATATCCCATTTAACAGACACTATTATTACACAACATTTCTTGAGTAACAACAGTGTACTTAATGTAAGTAATGACTAGAAATTATATCCGCGATGCTACGGGGCCAGGGGTGGGTGGGTGGGTTGTGAATCCGTGTTCTCTGATAATCTTTACACTGCCTTTTCTGACTTTTTGGTAAGGTAAAATTAAGATGCTTAATGTTACTTAGATACAGTTATTTCTGACATTTTCATTTTGTTGATAATTCATTCTGCTTCTCCAAATTTGTAAGAGCAAATTCAATACATTATACTTTGGTATTCTGGAAACTCAGACCCAAACAAAGTCCTGTCTGTAAGCGAGGTCACATTTCCTTCCATATCAGTAATTGTGGTCAGCAGAATGCCTAGTGTCTCCACTCTGCAGCCCCACAGTAAAGGGCTGACAAGTGCTAACCACACAACCAGGGACCTCCTAAGAGGAAGCCAGAGGGGAGATTTGTAAATGCAGCCTCAGGTGCTTTCTTCCAAGAGCTGTTTGTACTCTCGTGTAAAACCCAATTTGCCTCCTAAAAAGAAAATATTCTTTTGTGCATTTAAGGCTTCCAAGGAGAGAGCTATTCCCTCGACTTCTTGCACAAAACATTCCAGTGTGACTCCCCCGCTAGGCAGCTTGGCCATCCCACCGGTCCTGGCTCACCTGCTGGGCAGTAGCATGTTGCTCCTTCATTACTTCGTGTGAATGAACACGGACTGGCAGATGGAGGCCTGTTGGACTTTCCTGTAGCATAAAGGTTAGAAAAGGCTCCAGGGGCTCCGGCATGTGTTTCTTTCACTGAAGGAACAGAGACTTCAGTGCAAACAGCTCTTACCTAGAATTTTCCTGCCTTGGGTTATTATTTCTTTGCTATAGGAGGGCTTGCTGATCATCCCTTCTTAGGGGCTGGGACAACCACCAAGTAAAAGACCAGCTGTTCCCATTGCTGTTGAATACTTTTGAGGCTGTACTGACACAAAGGATGAGCACAATTCTTAATGCATCTTTAATTTTGCAATATTACTTTTGGACTCTTGATCAGCTCTGAACTCCTGGTGTAGAAAGCAGTGGGACATCCAAGATACAAATTTAGTGGTCATTTGAGCAAACAAGCCATCCCAGGCTACAGTGATAGAGTAGACTTTGCTTCTGGTTGCATGACGTGGCCTTAATGGATGGAACAATTTTGCCCCTTTGTCTTCTCCTGTGAAGTACAGCGAGGTGAGGAAAGGATGTAGTCCCTAAGGATCTTCTAGCTAGAGCTCAGAAGTATGCAATTCACTAATGATTTGACCCAGAAATGAATATCCCACCCAAATCATTAGGCCTGGGTATTATACAAGCAGAGGGGGATTTGCTTTGATGATATTCATGAAGCTTGAGCTTTAGGGTTCTTCCTTTATAGGAGCCCCAGTCCAAGGCCCTGAACCTGATTTTATCTTAATAATGTGGCATTCTTTGTATTGAGGAGTTTCTTCTAAATTATGTAAGCTCCAGGCCTCCCCAAATCTGAGTCCGTATGTGGATTACTAGAACATGCTAGATGAACTTTGAGGTGATCCAAGACTTTTTCCACCACCATTTCCAACTGAGATGGCAAATAGTAGGTCACTGTGAAGGGTCCTGAAGATTCCTTTGAAAAACAGCACCTTTCTGCAAATTTGTTGGAATCCAGTTAATCATGGCTGAACATTCAGTAGATATGTTTTTGCAAGTCGCTTGGAATTAGAGGAATCAGACCATTGGAAACAAGATGTGTCCCAGGGTTTAGCAGAGGGCTATTGAAGAAGATATTTGGGGAGATGCTGTATACAAAAACATGTCATTTTTCATGTATTCAACAAATAGTTTTTAATACCTGAAACACGCAGGATGCTGTGGTGTTGGAACACCGAAGACAGGAGACATATTCAGGGGCAAGTCCAGAGCCTTGTGAAGGTACACAGTTTCCCAGAGAAAGGAGCTCTTGGGTCTCTAAGAGTATCCAGAAAGATGTATAAGGGACGAAAAGTCAGGCAAGATGGAGTGGAACGGTTCTTGGCGTTTATACACTAGATGGCACTGTGGGTGCAGAGGAAAGCTCTGACTTGGTTCTTTTGTTACTTAAGTCTGTTGCAAAAATTATGTAGTTGAGAAAACAACGCTGTTATAAAACCTGCAATTTGGGGGGGGGGCGCGTATAGAATGCATTCTTAATTACTTTGTGATTCAGTACTAGTCCTCTTTTGGTTACACTGTTCAGATTAGTATGGAGAGTCGTCCCTATGGATGTGTCCCCTGTTAGGAGAAAGGGATCATGTCCCAGTTTTCTAATAATCACATAGAGCTTTCCCTGCCAGCCTCTGGTCCTTTCTCTGAGATGACGGTACCACTCAGTGGCGTGTTTGATTTCACGTTTAGCAACGATAGGGTCTACTACAGTTCTGCCTAATTCTAAGATTTGAACTTCCCTCTTTATCACCCAGATCTTAGTTACTACAAAATTAGTGATAGGAGAGGTTCTCCAGTCACTTCTGTAGCGGCTGCCTTGCTGCTCCCTCTCAGTGAGTCAGTGAGCAATCTTTGATGACATTCTCTTTGCCAATAGGTCTTCTGTGAACGGTTTCTGTAAGGGTAGAACAATACTCTTTTGGGGATTATGCTTGAGGGGATTTCATGCAAAGGTAAGGAATAAGGAAGTCTAAGGAAATGTGAAAGTTGAAAATGTCTTCGAATCAGAGTTAGAAATAGCCTCAGACCCTCAGCCTTTTGATCCATCAGTCAAAACAGAACAAAAAACAAAAAACAAAAACCACAGACTCCCTCAATTTTAAGAGTTATGTTGCCTTGGATGACAAATTGATGTACATTTTCAATTATAGACATGTACTCTTGCTTCTGTTAGGACTTGCTTCTGTTAGGACATTGGAAAAGGAAATCTATTTGGAACTACTTTGAGTCCCGGATTGACACCACCTTTAGGATATTTGATCTTGGGGAAGGAGTAGAAGTTAGATTCCATGAGCTGTTTTGTTGTTGTGTTTTGCTTTTGGAAAGATCCTGGCATTTTCTTTGCCCTTTGCGGTGGGACAAACACAAGTAGGTGACTCGGAGCCCTCAGTTCAATGGGCTCTTGGCTCTGGAGAGTACACTTGCTTCTCAGACATTCTACAGCTTCACAGATGAGGGCCTGAGGGCTACCAGGCTCTTACAGATATGTCTGCAGCTCTCTGTCCATCTATCCTCCATCACAGATGAAAAGTACAGAAACAAAATTAGTGGTATTTCCACGCAAAACCCCCCTGTGAGCGAGTAAGCAGGGGTTATTTTTCAACTTTCATGTATTTGTTTTTGGTTTTATTTGTCTGTGTCTGTGTTTTTTGTTTTTGTGAGGTTTTTTTTTTTTTTTTTTTTGGTTTGTTTCTTGTTTTGCTTTGTCACATTTTAATACAATTGCAGTATTTTCTTGGGCAGTCACAGGAGCAACCCCTCTGGAGTGGTGGCCAGTGAGAAGTTTTGGGTTTGTTTTGTCACTAGATGGGGAAGTACCATGGCCTGGGGTTGAGTTAGAGGAAAGAAAGAGGCCCCAAAACCTTGGACACAGGAGGAGGGGACAGTGGATGGGGAAGGTAAATGCAAAACAGGAGTCAGTCCTGTTTGGAAAGGAATTTGAAGAGTGAGTGTTGACTGAAGACAGGAGGGGCCTAAGCTGCTGGTTAAAATGGAATGGTGGCAAAAAGTTCCAAGTTTGAATTTTCATATCATTGGAAAAATCAGGGAAGAAGGAAAAATAGACATGGGGGTGTGATGACAAAAGATAAATGTTTACTTTTTCTACATAGGCAGTTTCTTTCTTTCTTTCTTTCTCTTTCTTTCTTTCTCTCTCTCTCTCTCTCTCTCTCTCTCTCTCTCTTTCTTTCTTTCTTTCTTTCTTTCGAACCAATGGTGATTATTGAGTGAATTCTGTGGCTTTTGTAAACACGATTGAAACCTACCCTCACAGGATTTTGCTGTGTTTTGTTTGAAAGAGTTTTAAATAGTCCACAAAGATCTCCATGTCCATCTTGAAAACATAACAAACCTTTCAAAACAGCCACAATCAGGGCAAAAAAAATATTGATGTTTTATTTGCCTTTGTTTTGTTATAGAGAACTTCACCTCAATTTCATGCAAGGCTCCACCTCCTCCAAAAATAGAAAGGAAATTTCCACCTTACACCGGCTTTGGTTCTGAAGAGGATTCTCTCCGTTCCTGCATAGGCCTCATGCCCATACCTCCTAAGAGGAACTTCAAGAAGTTCGTGGAAAAAGACAGGTGCTTGAGGGAACCATGATTTCATTCTGATCTTTCCCAAGTGTGTGGGTTTATACTGTAGTCCTCATGGCGGAACACACGACCCTCAGCTCATGTAACTATGAGTTCAGGAGCATTGCCATTGTAGCTTTTTAATGAAATTGATTAACATGCAAGTATTAAGGAGTTCTTCATTGAGTGGTTATTTTATTTATTTATTTTTGTCCCAGTTTTATTGAGGTATAATTGACATATTATATAATTTTTTAAAAGATTTTATATATTTATTTGTCAGAGAGAGAGAGCACGTGCACGCGCATGTGCACAAGCAGAGGGAATGGCAGGCAGAGGGAGAGACAGGCTCTCTTTTGAGCAAGGATTCCCCACGTGGGACTGATCCCAGGACTCTGGGATCATGACCTGAGCCAAAGGCAGACACTTAGCTGAGCCACCCAGGCATCCCAACATTATATAATTTTAAGGTGTGCAACATAATGATTGGATATGTATATATTGTGAAAAAAATGATCACCATTGGAAGACTAGTTCACATACGTCACCTCTTATAATTACAGTTTTTTTCTTTTGTGATGAGAACTTTTAAGACCCAGTCTTTCAGCAACTTTTCTTTCTTTTCTTTTTTTTTTTCTTTTACAAAGATTTTATTTATTTATTTGTCAGAGACGGGGAGAGAGAGAGAGAGAGAGAGAGAGAGAGAGAGAGAGAGAGGAGAAGCAGGCTCCCCATTGAGCAGGGAGCCCGATGCGGGGCTCGATCCCAAGACCCTGGGGTCATGACCTGAGCCTAAGGCAGACACTTAATGACTGAGCCACACAGGCGCCCCCTCAGCAACTTTTCAATATACAGGAGAGTATTGTTAACTACAGATAGTAGGTTGTACATTACATCCCTAGGACTTACTGATCTTATGACTGGAAGTTTGTACCTTTTGATCCCCTCTACACATTTTACCCACTCCCTGCTCCCCACCTCTGGCAACCACCAATTTGATCTTTCTGTGAGTTTGGTTTTTTGAGATTCCACATGTAAGTGAGATCATACAGTATTTGTCTTTCTCTGTCTGACTTATTTCACTTAGCATCATGCCCTCAAGGTCCATCAGTATCGTTGCAAATGACAGGATTTCCTCCTTTTTTATGGTTAGATAATATTCCATTGCGTATGCGTACACCTGTATCCGTTCATCTGTTCTTGGACACTTAGGTTGCTTCTTTGTCTTGGCTGTTGTTCATAACGCAGTAAACACGGGGTGTGGGTATCTCTTCGAGACAGTGATTTCATTTTCTCTGGATATATACCCAGAAGAGGAATGGCTGGATCATACGGTGGTTTTAATTTTTTGAGGAACCCTATATCCTTTCCCAGAGTGGCTGCCCCAGCGCACATTCCCTCGAGCAGTGCATGAAGGTTCCCTTTTCTCTATTTCCTTACCACCAAATGGTTATTTTCTTTTATTATTTTTTATTTTTATTTTCTAAAAACATGGAACACTCCAGGAATTTGCTTGTCATCCTAATGACACAGCAGCCATGCTAATCTTCTCTGCATTGTTCCAACTTTAGTACAAGTACTGCTGAAGTAAGCACTTGGGTGATTATTTTAATGAGTCCACTAGAAGCCCCTAAAGTTATATTATCCCCAATTTATGTTGCCTTTCTTTATGTATATCTCCTCAAGATGGTCCCTAGGAAGTGGTATAGAGTAGGAGTCAGCAGAATTTTTCTGTAAGAGTCAGATAGTAAATGTTTTTGGCTTTGAAGGCCATACAGCCTCTGTTACAACCATCCAGTTCTGTCATCACAGTGTGATAGCAGCCATAGGGTCTATAAACAAAGGTGTGACTGGGTTCCAATAAAACTTTGTGTGTGTACACTGACATTTGAATTTCATATAACTTTTACATATCACAAAATAATATCCTCTTGATGTTTTTGCCCATTTAAATGTGAAAACCATTCTTAGCTCACAGCCCATACAAAACCGGGTGGTTGGCCATATTTGATCCACACGCCGTAGTTTGCCTACCCTTGGTTAAAGGCTTTAGTGACTCTGAAGTATTTTTCAGACTGTTATTTGACAACTAATGTTCTTTTCCCTTGAGAAGCTCGGCTGAGTTTAGCAACCGTAGATTGCTCCCATGGCCAAATACGATTTCAAAAGATGGACTTTCAAAACTCTTCCTAATATATACAAGGAAAAATCTGCTGCTCCATCATGTGTATAGAATGTGGGCACTGCCCATAGCTACTTTTTTACTTCTGCAGGAAAAGCAGGCCCTGGATAAATAAGTTGGGCAAAAAGTGGTGGGAAAATGTTGCAGATGTTTGAATAGCTTGTGGGCTAACCATTGAAGTCCTGTGTGAGGGGAGTACTGAGTCAGGAGAACTGGTGGAGAGAAATGATAAAGGAACATGTAGTAAGACCAGGAAAAGGAGATGAAAGAGACAGCATCCTGAATTTGATGTAAAATTTAATGGGATCAGATATAGTCATAGAACATTTTGATGTAGAGAGAATAATTGTTTTGCCGTCCTTGTAATAATGGCTATAATTCATGAAGAATTGTATAGAATGTCTAAAAGGTTGTCTTTGCCATGACATGATGGCCTTTGCAGAATTTTAAGAAATAATCCTTGGGGCCCCTGGTAGGCTCAGCTGGTAGAACATGTGACTCTTGACCTCAGGGTGGTAGGTTTGAGTCCCATGTTGGGTGTAGAGATGACATAATAATAAAATCTTTTTTAAAAAAGCCAATCTTTTATTTTGAAGGACGTTAGGGTTCTGCTTTTTTTTAAGTGCTAGAATAGATGCTATTCAAAGTGTGGTCCCCACACTGGTTAGAAACACTAATTCTTGTGCCCTCATCCTAGACCTATTAAGGCAGAAACTCTGGGAGGGGGGGTGATAGGATCCATTTCTGTGTTTTAACCAGGCTTCCAAGGGGGTTCAGATACAACCAGACTTTGAGAACCACTGCCTTCAGTCACATCAGAGGGACACCAGCTCCTACTCCATCCTCCATATGGACAACAGAGTTTACAGTGAGGTTCCAGAGCAGGACTTCTGATGGATACTTTTCACTAACTGCTCTTTTTTAGGGCAGCCACCCAAAGGAGGCGGGCAAAAAGAATGTCCCTATTGTAAAAGGGAGGGAATTTTTCTTATAAGTAAACAAGATGAAATATGATCTAGGGTGTTGCTTCTGGAACCCGGGGGGAAAACAAGTCTTTGTGGGTAACTACTTTAGTATCTTTCTGTCTACACCGCATCAACTTGCCCACAGAGCATGGACCGTAGACAGCCTTCCACGTTCTCGTCCTGCTGTTGGGGCTGGACAACGGTGGTACAGGCACAAATGTGTCTAATTTTCTTTCTTTCTGTCCACTGCTTGCTCTGTGCCAGGAGTATACTTCCTTCAAGCTCCTCCCACACAGTGACCTTGTTTCCATAGTAACTGGCACATTAAGCTGGAGATTTACACGAGTTTGAATAACTCAAGCTTTTAAAACTGTGAGAACCTAGGGAAGACAATCCCAGAAAGCACACAAAAAACAGTTTCTTCATGCAAATTAAACTGTGAATTGAGATGTGCGGTTGTGTGTGACATATGTCGATTACATGTATGTTGCTGTTAGAGATTTCCTGGGTACTAATCATTGTGTGAGGTTACTGGGGATCTACTTTGGTTCGCTGGAGGAGGAAATAGTCCCAAATTAGAGCATATGAGGTTTTTGACGGAATGAAGGCCTTTATTTTCTGGGTAAAAATTCACTGTGGTGGCCTGCTGGGCAGATCGTCTAGTCTGATTTGGGAGAACCAGAATAATACCTTTCTTGCTGCACTGGTGGAATTAGTTACTTTGTTCTCTGTGTGCCCATGATACTCTGCTGGTCAAACCTCTAGTAGTTGTAATACTACTAATACTAATACTAATACTAATACTAATACTAATACTAGTACTAATAAGCAATTTGTGATTGTGGAATGCTAACTACTTTATAATACTTGATCTCATGTATTCCTCAAAACAACCTCATAAAATAAAAAACATTATCGTACCCATTCCTCACACAAGGGAACTGAGGGTCAGAGATTTTACGTAGTTTGCCCAAGCTCACCCAGCTAATTTGTGGTTGAACTAGGATTTGAACCCAGAGAAGTTTGACTCCTGGAGTTTACCCTTCTTTCTCCAGAGCCTGTACTTTTCACAGTGTGTGGCAATTACTTGTTTATGTAATCGTGGTGTCCTCCTAGATCAAGAGCTCCTTCAGGGCAGGGACTGGCTTTATTGCTTGCCTCAGCATGAGAACAGTGCTGGCTACATGCTTGGGGATCATTAAATAGTTTGTCCCAGAAGAGAAGGAATGGATAAATAGCCATAGAGCATCTCTGACTTGCTTCAGATGTTGTCCACCTGCTGTCTCCATGCATCATGCTGCTGTCTCTTAAGTTATTTTCTCATCAATAAAAATAAGCCTTCATGTCTCTTCCAACCCCAAAAGTACAGCTCTCGCTGTTTTTGAGGATTTCAGTGGGTATGTAGCCCTGAGCAAGCCATTCGTTTCCTGGTCAGTAAGGGTACCCGCCCGTGTGCCAAGCCTGGGTCTAGAGGCTGGATCCATCAGTGAATGAAACAGACCCGCAGCCTAGCCGGGGGAGGCAGACAGCACACACTGTGGATAACACAGAAGTGCATTCTGTAAGTGTGGAGAAGGTGTTAAGTACTGTGGACAAAGTCAAGTAGGTAGTAAGTTGCTATAAGAGGACTAAAGAGGAACTGGCAGGGTGAGGCTGAGGAGTACCCCTGGTTTCATTTTTAAAACAGCATGGTCGAGTTGGGCCTTACTGAGGAGAAGAAATATGTTCTGGGCCAAAGGAACAGGTTTGTAAGGGCCCTGAGCAAGGAGTAGGCTGACCTAGACAGAAGACATGGGTAAAGGGCCGAGTAGACAAATTAGAAGAGGTAAGGAGGACTGGATGCCATAGGGCCTTGTAGACCATTATAAGGATCTTTTGACTGAGTGATAATCGGAGCTCGGGGAAATCAGAGAAGGGGGAGTGACTTGATCTGATTTACATATTAAAGGAATCACTCCAGCTGCTGTGTTGAGAGTAGACTGCAGAAGGGCAATGGTGGGAGTAAGCATCAGTCCAGAGCCTGCCACAGTCGTCCAAGAGAAAAGTTACGATGGCTCGGATCTTGGTGGGTGCCATGGAAGTGATGAGACACAGCAGATTCTAGAACTGGTTTGAAGATCGATCTAATGGGATTCCCTGAAAGATTTGGACCTGAAGTCCAAAAGCAGAGAGGCGTGAAGGATGACTCCCAAGGTTTTGACCTGAGCAACTGGAAGGATAGAGTTGCCGTCTACCAAGATGGGAAGGACTGTAGGTAGAACAGGTTTGGGGCAAGAACAGAAGTTCAGTTTGGGCACAAGTGAAGTGTGAGATGTCGATTATATATAAAATGTAAGTATTTTATATATATAATTGTATATATCTGGGGTTTGGGAGAGAGGTCTGAGTTAAAGATAGAAGTTGGGAAGTCATTGGGACATAGGTAGTATTTATAGACTTGATACTCAAAGAGATCACCAAGGGGGGGCGCCTGGGTGGCTCAGTTGGTTGGGCGACTGCCTTCGGCTCTGGTCATGATCCCAGAGACCTGGGATCGAGTCCCACGTCAGGCTCCCTGCTCGGCAGGAGGCCTGCTTCTCCCTCTCTCACTCCCCCTGCTTATGTTCCCTCTCTGGCTGTGTTTCTCTCTGTCAAATAAATCTTAAAAAAAAAAAAAGAGATCACCAAGGGAGTGAACATACACTGAGAGGTGGATGACCAAGTGATTCCTTGTAGGATACCACATTTATAAAACAGCGGCAACGATAATCCGCATCTACATAGCCCTGTGCAGTTCAAACCTGTGTTGTTCAAGGGTCATTTGTATGTTACATGGGGTCATGACAGGTAGCTGTAGGTGAGTGTGTCTGAGCCTATCCATGGCCCAGAAAGCCAGATGGAACAATATAGGTGGTATAACAGGAATCAGGGAAAATACTGATTTTTTTGAGAGTGAGGAGTATTATGATAATAGGAGAGCATATAGAATTCTGATAATTAGCTTATTAGTCAAGGAAATAGCTGAAGATAACTTGCAGTGTTTTCCAAAATGTGCTCTGGGGGCCGCTCCATCAGAACCTCCTGGGGAGCTTATTAAAAAAGGCAGGTTTTTGGAGATGCAAGCTAACTACTGAATCCATATCTCTGGGGGTAGGACTCTGGATTCTGTATATTGAACAAGGTCCCCAGGTGACTTTGAAACACAACAAACTTTGTGAACTGCTGCTCTAGAGACGTTTTTTAAAAGATTTTATTTATTTATTTGACAGAGAAAGATCACAAGTAGGCAGAGAGGCAGGCAGAGAGAGAGAGGGCAGCAGGCTTCCTGCTGAGCAGAGAGCCCGATGCGGGCCTCGATCCCAGAACCCAGAGATCATGACCTGAGCTGATGGCAGAGGCTTAACCCTCTGAGCCACCCAGGTGCCCCTGCTCTAGAGATTTTTGTTTGAGTAACTTATATTCCTGACTGACGAACTCCCCAGAACCCAAAACTTAGATGGGGAAAAAAAAAGGCATTTTGAAAGTGAAAAACCCACAGTACATATACACACTTCTAAATGTACATAAGTTCTAAGAAGCTAAATTCACAGTAGTGTTCATCTGGCCTGATGTTAAACCTCCTTCCGTTGTTTCAGTGATATTTCCGGTATCTGTGAAAGTTCGTGGCTCCTCCCTGAGACAGAGGTTACCAAATCTGTTTGTTGTTTATAAATGCAGTTATGTACCAGAGACGTTGGTTAACAAGGTGTAGCTTCTGCCATGCTAGCTGAGGTCTGTCTAAAGCCAGGGAAACGGGGAACTAAAAGAACTGTGGAGCGCTGGCTGTTTCGTCCTGGGGTTCCCTGAGGCGAGATTCCCAAGCTGTGACTTTCTGCCTCACGGGAGGCCTTATGCCAACGTAGCTGAGAATCTTGGCACTATGCTCTTTCAACCCTGCTTCCTTGGACAGTCGGAGAAAGGGGCAGAGAAAAGCAAATCGGAAATAGGGGGGTTCTGTTTTGTTTTATTTTGTTGTTTTGTTGTTGTATTTTCATTCTCTGTGACCACAGGGAAAGAATGAACTCTGGCGGGGTGTCTGGGTGGCTCAGTGGTTAAGCCTCTGCCTTCGGCTCAGGTCATGATCCTGGAGACCCGGGATCGAGCCTCGCAGTGGGCTGCCTGCTCGGCGGGAAGCCTGCTTGTCCCTCTCTCACTCCCGCTGCTTGTTTTCCCTTTCTGGCTGCGTTTCTCTCTGTCAAATAAATAAAATCTTTAAAAAAAAAAAAAACAAGAATGAACGCGGGCATAGGAGAATCTGAAAGCGAGGGCCTCCTTGCTCCGAGTTGGGACAGGGAACTGATGAAGTTCATGGTATGTTTTACTCTGTGCCTCTTTGAGGTAATGACTCTGGTTGCCAAAGACCTCCCCACACATTTAGTATTTTACAAAGGCCACCTTTCACTAGCAGATTGCCACAGACGTACTTCTGCTGATGGACCATAAATTAATCTCTTCAATGACCAGGCAGCCAACTTTGGGAACTTTTGATTCTAGACTTTGATCCCTTCTTCAATCTACTGGACTATTCATGCATAGAATTCTGAGTGCAAAGTTCAGTCTATCTGGATCATTTCACGAGTTTCTACCAACATTCATTGAGTACTTATAATGTGAAAAGTGTTGTATTAGCCGGTGGTTAATAAGGCACAGTCCTTACCCTGGGGAAATAGACCTGTAATAGCCACTCACAATATGGGTGATAAGTGCTATATTTAATCTAGCATTATTTAATCTAGCATTTGAAAGGGAAGATGTAATTTTTCTCTTGAAGGGAGTTGGAGGGATGCTGGGGAACTGGGGGAGTGGCTGAGGGAAAAGAGGATGTGGGACTGGAAGGAAGCAAAGAAATGGGCCTGAGAACGTGGGAGGTGGCCCTGAGGTCATGGCTCTAGGCACTGGCAGGACACACACTCTTGCTGCTCGACCAGTAAAGGCCAGATGCTGTCCTTCCTGCTGACATGATTGTTGTGGCCACTGACCAGCTTCAGGAGTGGGAAACAGCTGTTCAATGCAGCTGGTTTGAGGAGTGTGTTTATGGCATTTGTTTTGGGTACATTTTCCCCGTGGGTTATACTGGACATCTAAAGAATAAGAGAGATTTTCATAAACTGAGAGAATTTCTCTGCATGTAGATCTAAAGCCTAAATAATAAGAAGGTGGTTGAACTTTTTCAACTTCATAGAGTTTATACTACTCCCATAAAACCATAGCACGCCTGGCAGATGGGGGAGGTGGGTGAAATGGGTGAAGGGGGGTCAAAAGGTACAAACTTCCAGTTATAAAATAAAGAAGTCTTCGGGATGTAATATACCATGGTGTTCATAGTCAATAATACCGTAGTGCATATTTGAAAGTTGAAAACAAAGTAGATCTTAAAGTTTTCATCACAAGAAACAAAGTGTATAGCTATATAGGGTGGTGGATGTTAAGTAGTCTTATTTCAGTGATCACAGGGAATCTCATCGTGCATCCAAAACTAATATAATATTATAAGTCAATTAATACCTCAAAAAAGCACACATTTTTGCAGTTTTGTTTGTTTTTGTTTTTGTTTTTACATTCTGTAAATAAGGCTAACCCTCATTTGTCTTCCATTTAGCTATGGCACCATAAGCAATACACTCCGTTTTTTTGCAAAACTCTTCACACACAAATGTGCAGACGTGGACAGGTTGTTCGTTATTTCATACTTTCTCAGTGATGACACGATTTCAGTGTTTGAACCAATTGAGAGGAATTCAGGTAAGAGGCCTAGCTCTTATAGAATGTTCTCAGAACAAGTAATTCTCTCTTCATTTTGAAAGTTAGGGAGCAGTGGTCTGATTTTATAGCCTCGATGACTAAGATAGTGGCTTTCTTTCCTTTTCTTTTTTTAACCACCAAAGTTCATTTTAGAAAGTTCTCTTAAATGGGAACCCAGACATATAAAATGATGAAAGAGGAACAGGAAGATTTTGGTTGGCTCAGGGCTGGGAGACTGTGGATGCCTCCTTTTGGAAATCATTCCCCTTTCCGCTGTGGCCTCTGAGGCTTCTCTGTGGAATCCGAGGGCTTCAGAATCATGCTGTCTACCGCCAGTTCCTTGCAAAGACGGCAAGACGAGGAAATCTCTGTTTTTGATAGTACCACTTACAAAATGTTGGCTTAACTATAAGACAATCCCAGATTTAAAAAGAAAAATTTAATCTTCAAAGTCTGTTTCCCTCCTTTGGCTTCTCTGTCTGTCGAGGTTTGTGCCAAGGTTCCAGCACCCAGGCCCATGGAATGCCTCTCTGCAGTGTGCTGATGCTTTGGACATCGCTGAGGCAAGCCATTGATTCTGACTGACCGAATTATGGAACTCTAGGACTCTGCTCTTTGTCCCAATGCATTTAAAACTTTTACCAGTGGTGTGCTGGCAAACTGGCTCTCTGAAAGAAGTTTAAAAGCCCCAATATGTAACACTTGCCTCAATGGTGGTCAATTTCAAGCAATTGACACTAACAATTGGCTTGCAAATTCCCTAACAATTTAATAGTCAGCCCTTTTGAGCTTCTGTGAGCCCCTCTGCACACCAGTGAATAAGGAATAATTTGTATAACTAAGTTGGACTGCATAGTGATTTGAATAATGGATCAAATCATAAAATATGAAATCAAATAGGAGTAAGTAGAAAGTCGTGGTCTTAAAGGTCAAAAAAATCAACTCTGGGGGCACCTACTTGGTAGAGCATGTGACTCTTAATCTCAGGGTTGTGAGTTCAAGCCCCATGTTGGGTGTGGAGCCTACAAAAAAAAATCAGCTCTGTACATCTAGAGTGGGGAAGATTATGGCCAAGCAGATTGCAGTATTCATAAAACAGGGTAACAGATATCAATTGCAAGTTGATTTTTGATTGATTTTTGATTTTTGATTCCTAGTAAAAATAGCAGCCATGATTACCTACTGTTATCCTTAGAAAAACTTCATGAGGTTAAGTTTTGTGTTAGTCCAGATCCTCCAAGGGGAAAACGCCAAGATGGGGCTGAATATCCAAGAGATTTTTTAGGCAAAATACTGGCAAGGGAAATTGTGGAAGGTGCCAGAAGAGTCCAGGAGAGCGGTTGGACTTCAGTGCATGTCTGACTCCTGCGAAGGACAACAGGAAGGAAGAAAGGAAAGAAAGTCCCAGGTTGCAGGGAGAGTCTAAGCTAAAGTTTCAGCAGGGCTGACCAGGAACCCAGAGCCAGGTCATTCATTAGGTGGAAGTGCCTCCATTTTACAGGAACCGGCCCATCTCCGTACACCTGACTTATCCAGTCATTTGTTGGCAGCAGCCTGTGGGATGCATGACCTCGGTCCAAACCCAGGGATAGGTTTCAGAGCATAGCCACAGGGTCCTTTGTCAGCAATAGGTGATCTAAAAGGCACATTTTCATGGCTCCCTACAAATTTTAATCCCGTTTTACCAGTGAGAATTCAGAGGAGTTCCAAGAGATTAAATAACTCCTTGAGATCACCCAGCAAGCGGCAGAGCCAGGATGGACTCAGCTCTGTTTGGCTACAAAGCCTGTATCTTTCCACCACCCCTGGTATTTGAATGTGGCAGGAGTGCCACGGAGCTGATCCCCAAAGGTCACCTGGATTCAGGTGGTATTCGGATGCCTGGAGGTTTCAGTTCAGTATTAATGAGAAGACACTGGAGTTTCATCCTCAGTTCTGCTTTCTGCTTTCCAAGCCATAAAACGAAAACAGAACAAAAACAAAAACAAGCCCAAATAATCCCCAGAAGAGAGCAGATGAGATGGTCAGAATTCTGGAAAGTGAGAAATACATGGCATTGCTAAAAGAAGCAAAGATACTTAGCCTGTAGGGGGAAAAAAGTTCTGGGACTCTCAGTGTTATTTTCAAACAGTTAAGTAAGCTTTCCAGAGGCGGGCATCCCCCACTTAATCCGCGTGTCAGAATAAATATAAGACATCATTGGGGACAGATAGGGGGATATAAGCTCAAGTGGGGAATTTTCTACATGGTACTCTTCAAACGTGCTCCGAAGCGGACTATTATCCTAGTGTCCTGGTTCTCAGTCTGCTGCTGGGCATATAGTTGGCGCTTACTAAGTGTTTACTTAAGTGTTTGGGTTGGGAGGGGAGTAGAGGGGGGAAAGAAAAGGCTAGAATTCTGTACCTCTCTTTTTTTCTTTACACATTCACCGAAGGAGTCTGTTCTCCCACTGCCTCATTGTCCCCTCAGGTCTGAGAAGAATAGGCAGTGTGAGTTCACAAGCTGAACAGTACGGACTGTGTTTGAGCAGGAAGGAACTCCAAAGGCAAGTTGTGTGGTTCTTTGAAGAATAAAGGCTACTCATTAACTTTTCTTTTTTTTCTATAGGGATTCCTGGCGGGAAGTTCTTGAAAAGAATTCGTGTTAAGAAGCCTGGACAAGAGGTCTTTAAAAGTGAACCATCCGAATATATCAAGGCCGAGGAACTGTATATTGGAGCCAAAGTGAACGTGAATGGCTACCTGTTTCTTTTGCTCAATGCTGATGAGTACACGTTAAACTACATGGAAGCGAATTCAGATAGGGTGAGTTGCCTCTGGAACTCTCGACTTGCCCCTCAGCGCTCTGCAGTCTGTGTTTTTCTTTCACTAGGCCTTTACATCTTCCTACCGGTCTTACATTGTGCACTCACACACGTGGCCATGAATAATGGATCTGCGTGACTTGGCCACAGGTCCCCGTCGTCTCCTCTGTTTATACGCTGGGCCCTCTGCTGCCCAGCAGCACGGATGCCAGGCACAGGCAGGAGGCAGGCCGAGGGTTGAATCAAGTTTCCTGGGTTTTCTGCTGACGCTGACAATGTTTTCATGTAAAGAGTGTCAGCGACTATAGGAAAGGAAGAAAATCGGGTGCCCCACACTGTGCCATCCTCGTTAATTGGCACGGGCCTACGCGGAAGGCCAAGGATGAAACAAACAGAAGCCCCAAGGGAACCCGCTAGTTGCTGGGGTTGCAGCTTTCCAGAACAAGAGCTACCTGAGGCCTAAAGAAAAATTCAAGGACAAATTGGCAACAGTGAGCTCCGGGAGGTTTTTTTTGTTGTTGTTTGAAACAAGATGGCAGCTAGGTACTGTTACTTATGGAAAAACAACACGTTGATGAAATCTTGATTTTAAATGTGGACTGGTTTGGTGTGCCAACATGTATATTTGAGAGACATTGCCTAATATAAATCTACCTAGAAACCATCTCTTTTATTTTTCTAAATATTTTATTTATTTACTTGAGAGAAAGAGATTGCACACAGGAGCACACAGAGGGAGAGGGAACACAGAGGCAGAGGGAGAAGGAGACTCCCTGCGGAGCAGAGAGCCCGATGTAGGGCTCCATCCCAGAACCCCGGGATCATGACCTGAGTCGAAGGCAGACGCTTAACTGACTGAGCCACCCAGGTGCCCCCAGAAACAAATTATGTTAAAAGTCTGCCTATAAGGGGGCACCTGGGTGGCTCAGTCAGTTGAGCATCTGCCTTTGGCTTAGGTCATGATCGCGGGGTCCTGGGATTGAGTCCTGGGTCAGGCTTCTAGCTCAGCAGGGAGTCTGCTTCTTCCACTCCCTATGCCCCTCCCCCTGTCCCCCCTCTCAAATAAATAGATTTTTTTAAATCTTTAAAAAAAAGTCTGCCTGTAGGTAATAATGTTTATGTGCCAATTATATCTATATCTGTATCTTTTTCTATATCTTTATACACAGTACGAATTCTTTTTTATTTATATATGAAACGCTCAGGGGTAAGTTGCTAAGATCAGTCTCTCTGTGTATATCCCATCATCCTTCTCGGTTTGGGTCCTCTGAGCAGCAGGCGCCAAGGCTGAATTTGATAAGCAAGGGATGTCCCAGGGGTAATGCATATGAAGGATAAATGAGGAAGGAGCAAGAGCAGGTGGGGAGCCTGAGATGTAGGTCCAACCCCTGACAAAGGAGAGGGAAGTAAGGAGGTTGGGGCGCGATAGGCCTCAGGACCTGGTGCAGCTCTGAGAAAGCGTCGGCCAGGCAGCCAGGGGGCCTGAGAACAAAGGCTGCCTGTAGATGTGCCATGTCAGGCAGGGATGGCCCAGCTCTGGTGCCCCCGATGCACTGTCACAGGGAGGAAAACGGCCTGGGCAGAGTGTGGCCAGAAGGTGCGGCCGGCGGTGGCCGGCAGCTCTTCTCTGTGGCCTCTCTGGATGGCAGGCCCCCGTGGCACCCTGCAGGGCCACTGCACCCTTTCTCCGTTTGCAGGGTTAGGACTATGAACTGGTCGGCCTTCAAAAGCACTGAATTCAGGCGAAGGAGATCAATAATGGACAGTTAGATTTCTGGAGGCCAGCAGGCTTGGCTGGGAAACATGGCTCCACATTTCCTGGCTGAGAGGCCTTGGACGTGTATTTTCCCTGAGCTCCACTTGCCTCATCTTTACACAGTGACTCTTGCAGAGAGTTACTACGCAGAGGAGATGCCATCGGGTGTGTGAAATGCTTCACTCTGTGTGGCCCATAGGAAGCTCAGTCAGGGTATGACTTACAACAGCTACTGTGAATTAGGACTCGGTTTTCAAACACAGGGCGAACCTCTATGTTAGCATACATATGTATATATAGTAAGTATACATGTATTATATATATATAACATATATGTATTATATGTACATATATATGTATTCTATATACATATTATATATTATACATATATTAGCATATAACAGAGCATGTGTGTACATGTATATATATGCATATATTTGAAAGATATAAAGGGTTTTTCTCTTTTTAGGAAGGTAAAAGTAGGGTAGGTCATTATATGGTATCAGCATCCCAAGTGAAAACTGCATTATTTTAAAACTACCCTTAACAAGGACTTTTGAAGCAGAGAAAGATTAATAACTCTTTGGGGTTTTTTTTGTTTGTTTGTTTGTTTGTTTTTTAGTAGGGGAAGCACAGAGGGAGAGGGAGAGAGAGAATCTGAAGTAGGCTCTATGCCCCGCACTGGTCATGGAGCCTGATATGGGGCTGGATTTTACACCTCTGAGATCATGACCTGAGCTGAAACTAAGAGTCGGCCTCTTAACTGACTGAGCCACCCAGGCACCCCAAGATCAGTATATTCTTTAATACCTTTGCAAAAGAGCTAACAGATCCAATCATGGAAATAGATGAAAGGCAGTGCACAAGGCAGGAAGGATGGGGGGCTGCGATAGGTCCCAGGCCCCCTGGTGGAAAAGAGAGACCTTTATACCAAATTAACATCAATGTTTTTAATCTTTGTATTTAGTCTTCTCATTTTTTTCTTTTCTTTTCTTTTCTTTTTTTAGCTCTTAGCTGTAATTATTTACAAGCTTCTGCTTTAATGGATTGAGTAAGAAGTATTTTTAGAGTCAAAAACCTAATCACAGGGTAGGAGGTGGCACCTGGGGCCTGCCAGAGAGCGAATGTCAGGGGATTACAGTGCGTGTGGTTCTCGGACCCCAGCTGTGCTCTGCTTAGTGCATTGTCTGATGGCCAGTAGTCCCAGGGGGCCCACTCTTAAGATCTGGAGAAAATGAGGGTCCACTGATCCAATTGTGAATCCCCATTCTTTCCACTAGGGTCTCCCAACACATGGGGCCAACGTCCAGGGGTTCAAGGGAGAAGGCTGAAGGATTGTTTTCTGATTCCTGTGGCTTGCTATCCCTTAAGCTCATTTCTCTCAGATCTGGGCCTATGTCGATATCACTCATTGTCCTTAAACTGCAATGGGAGAGATCTAATTCTAGTTGGGTCTTCTCTGTGGTGGTCTCTGGAAAGCCACGCCCAGCTACCTCCAGGTTCAGAGTGTGAAGTCTCTTTGCAGACCATCAGAATGATTGGGCTCCCGATGTCTCAGGCATGTTTTAATATCCTTCCTTCCCCCCCTTCAGTTTCCCATGAGCAGCATTGAACTTGTCCTACAAAAGCTGAAAGAAGAAGAATCAAAATCCAGAGAGATCAAGCAGGTATTTACAGCTGCTGACTGTAAGCACACGAAGATGGTGGATTATAACACATTCAGGTAAGCCAGAAGGTGCCAGCAATAATTTGTTTTCCCTTCAAGACTGTCCAAAGAGCAAAAAACAGTTTCTTCCCTGGTGCTGCCTAACTAATTTACTACATGCTTTTTATTAGGACTTGAAATTTCTTTGTGTTCGTCCTACTTTGTGATGAGTTTGGCCCATTTCTAGTAAAGTTTGTGCATTTACATATAAAAGAAGCTTGTGGGCAAGAACAGAGAGACAAAAGCACAGAAAGTCAGTTTTGTCCTCTTGTGAATCATGGTATTGAAGGCTGGGGGGGGGTGATGCTGGGAATAGTGCATCTGGGTGGGAATGGGAGGGAAAAAATGCAGCTAAGGGCACCCCTCTGAAATCTGGCAAACAAAGGACCGACAGCTCCCTAGGAAGGTGATCCAGTTGGAAAAGACAGTGGAAACTTTCCTGATTATCAGAGAAGAGGCGATTGGTATGTATCTGTGTGTAGGTGTGCTCACACATATCGCTGTGTTCTGAAAAATGTAAAAAGACAGAAATCAAGGGGAAAATTGATGACAGTAGTCAGAACTATAATAAGAAATCACAAGCAATAAAGGCTTTCTATAAGGTAGAGCTGGATTCTGGGACTGCCCAGTGGCTGACCTGGGCAAATTGCCCAACAGTGGAAACACAGGGAAATTCAAATTCAGGATCTAGTACAATTGTGAGACTTCTTAATCCGAAAACAAAGTGAATGGCGCGTTCAGGAGAATGTAAAATTAAATCATGGATGGGAGAACAAAGGGGACTTTCTCTTTAGGCTGAGAATTCTGGCTCCTGAAAACAGTAGTGGCCAAAAACTGTAACATAGGAAACTTGCGGCAGTTGAGATAGTGGGCTGACCAGTGTGGAAGTGAGTCCAGGAGGGGGTGGGGACGTGTAGGAGGGGATATTTCCAACTTTGTATCTGGATTGGCCTATTCCATCAATACCTGGTGACCTGAGGCCACCATCAGGTCTGAAGTGTCCCCAAAACTCATCTGTTGTCTTAACAAAACTTTTGTGTCTCCAGAATGTTCTTTTGAGAGAAGCAGTCAGGACATATTTTTATTGCTCAGAATTGCCAACCTTCTGGGATAAATAAGAATTTATAGCTCTTTGTTATTGTTCATAATCATACACATGTTCGTGGCCTTTTGGAAAATAAAGGGAGACGGAGGAAAGAACAAAGACACTTGCTCAGGCCCAGGACTAATGGAAAGCTGTTAGGAGGAAACAGATTTCCATCAGAAAGGAGGGAGTGGTTTTGTTTTTGTTATTTTGTGTCCTTTTACAAAAGCATCCATTCTCCCAACACTCTAGCAAAGTTTGTTGGATGCACTTGAGGGAGTTTATGGGACTTTCTGGGAGGCACTTAGGCCTGGGCAGGAGATCCAAGGTGGAAAGGTTGCTCTGCAGATGGAGGCCTGACCCTAACTGTGGGTGGAAGAAAGGCCCGCCAGGTTGTGTGATGGAGGATGGCCTCAAGGCACCGCTTGCTTGGAAAGAACCAGCTCCTTCCCCCACCCACCCCCACCCCCATCTTAAGGCCCTCTCCTGGCCAGGAATTCTTTAAGATGGAAACCAGATCAGGTCATGCCTGGGCTGCAGAACCCTTCCGGGGCTTGCCATCATCCTTACAGTAAAATTCAGACATTTCGGGGCAGCCAGCTGAGCCCCGAGTGATGTGACTCTGTTTGTGTTTCCAGTATTAATCACTTCTTGTTCCCCAGCCTCATCCTCTGGCCCTGCTGGCTGCCATTCAGTTTCTCAAATGAACAAATGCATCAAGCTCTTTCCTGCCTCCGAGTCTATGCACACGCCCTTCTCTCTGCTTAGAGTGCCCACACCCCAGGCCTTTCCAGGGCAAATTCTAAGGCTCATCTTCAGTGGCACTTTGCCCGAGGGGCTTTCTTTCTGCTTCTGCTTAAAGTAGATTGCTCCCTGTTATCCTTAGCCTTTTGTTACAACTTGCAGGCACTTGATGTGTGTTACTAGGTGTGTGTCCGCCTGTGTGTCTTCTCCTTCCCCAGAGCCAGGGACCTCGGCGGTCCTGTGTTCACGGCCCTATCTTCGGCACCCAGCTCTGGGCTCCGTGAATGTCTTAGTTCCCCAATAGGAATGACTAACTGCTAGAATTATTCTCAGAGGTTCCAGTTTGGAAGTGGTGACATTGTCTCCAGATGAGAGGCCAATCCCAGGCTCTCAGTGTTTTCATGTGAGTTTGGTCATGGTCTGACCCTTGCCCACCCCACCCCTTGCCCCTTATTTCCATCTTACTGGAGCAAGACTTCTGTAGAAGTCCCCACTGATGGAGCCCTGACTCTGGTGAGACACGGTGTTAAAAGCAGTTCAGCTTCTATCCACGAGGAGCTCCTGTTGAATTGTTTACTCGCCAGGCCCCACAGTTGGCTCCGGCCAAGTGCCATAGATGTTTCTCAGATCATTTCATGGGTGGCCCTGTTTTTCAGGACTCTTCAGTCACCAGGTCTGTAGCAAATAAGCAAATAATTGATTGCCTTGCCCTGTCTGTCTCTAAACTGGACGGGAGTCAGGGGGAGCTAGGCCTGACCCTCATGAGCCAAGCGACTTGGGCAGCTCCGCCTACCTGCACCTCACTCTCACCCATGTCATAGTCTCTATGGCCCTTTCCAGGCACTGACATTGTGAAGCCCTTCAGATGTTGGTTTATAAATACACTTGTAAAATGTTCCCCTTTGCAAATTCGTGTGTTGCAGGAGGAGGCAGGCAGAGACAGGACTGAGGTGTAGGCCTCCAGGCTCACCTCCGTGGCCCTGAGTCTCTCCCCTACTTACATACCTGGCACTGAGTGTGCGCACCTGGGGACTCAGAGCCCCAACCAGCTACTGGGGCAGTGGTCCATGCCCCAGGCATTTCCTTGCCCTTCTTCTCAGAGATTTGTGCTTCTCTCAGGGAAACCCTGAGAGTGGGAGGTAATCAGCGGCTTCTGCTGGAGATGCAGCGCCTGATAACAGATGAATGGATTCAATCGCCTCATAAATGGCCTGAAGGAATGCGGGGACAGGTGGAAACAGGAGGCAGGTTGGGGAGGAAATGTTTCTCTTCTCTTGTGGGAGTCACTAGTTCTCTTTTCACCGTCTGTCAGGTGGCCTGACGGAGGAAGTCGCTGATTGTGATCCAGGAGAGAGCAGAGAGCCTCTCTCAGCGTCTGGGGAGGAGAGACTCCTGGGCAGATCTCAGCAGGGAGCTGGGCAGGGACTAGGCCTGGCAGGGCCAGTGTTTTGTGCAGTTGGGAACGTGGCAGGGTGAGGCTTCCAGCTATGAGCCCTGGATTCTGAAGCACAGGCTACAGCAGCAGCAAGGGCCCTGTGTCAGGGAAAATGTGGTCAGTTCCTCTCTCTGGCCACCTCCCCAGGCCTTGAGCTACAGCTTGGGAGTGATACCTGCCCCAGGTGGCCTGTGTATATTTTGGTTTTCTGCATGCTCACCTTTTCTCCCCACCTGGGCAGAGCTCCCAGAGGGCAAGGCCCACACCCAGTTCCCCCTTGTGTCTTTCCCATTTACCTCTTGGGCCCATTGTCTCAAGCCTCAAAGCACATAGGAAGTTACTGCACAGTTCCTCCTTAGACCCTTGTCATCAATGGCAGGGTCAGGAGATTTCCTACAACATCCATGTAATAAATGCTTTCAAAGGTTTAGAGTCTCAAGAAAGTTTTTTCTCTTATAAATTCAAATTCTTCCGGAGAGAGGTAATACAGTATAAATCAGACCTGATTTGGGACTTGCTGACCTGAATCCAAACCTCAGTTCTAACGTTTGTCAGCTTGGTAGCAGCAAGTTGCTGAACAGTGTTTTCACCTATAAAGTGGGGATAATAATACCCACTATATTAGAGCAGTTGTGATGAATAAATACGATAATATATAGAAAGTTCTTATTGTAGCATGCTGTGGTATATAGTGGACACTAGAAAATGAAAACCCTTTTCCCAATAGTTGCCACTTCATGTCACCAAAAATAGTAATAGAGATCTGCCTTATTTTCGGCTTCAATGAAGTTATAGATTTGGGGTCTATATGATGGGGTCATTGGAAACATGCCTTAGAAGGGCACCTGGGTGGCACAGTCAATTAAGCGTCTGACTCTTGGTTTCACCTCAGGTCCTGATCTCTGGGTCATGAGATTGAGCCTCACATAAAGCTCCACATTCAGCACGGAGTCTGCTTGAGATTCTCTCTTCCTCTGCCCCTCCTGCTTGTGCTGTTTCTCTCTCTCAAATAAGTAAATAAGTCTTTTTTTAAAAAATTCTATAATAAATGAGGTTGGAAGAAACTCTTAAAAACCTTGAAGGCCATGAAGGTAGAAAATAAACATCTTCATTCCTGGGCGGAGGTTGGGAAACATTGTTATAATCCCACCCCATTACTGTCCTTTACTTCAAGGAAGAAGAATATAAATTTAGTGCTTAGAACATTGTAATGATCTCATCCTGATTTATCTCAGACAGTTATCTCTCCCTTTATGTGGTTTTGCTCTCTCTTCATTCAAACAACTCTGTGTTGTTATGGGTGTTTTTATTACAAGTCTAACATCTTTTAAGTCTATGAATCTGTATGAACGAAAGCAAAAACTAAGATATATTCCAAAAGCATGCAAACATCTATTCTCATCACAAACCAAATAGACACTCTGACAGTGTTCATAGCATATCTTTGAGATGGGAACCTTGGCATACATTTTTTGAAAACAGCATTTTGAAACTTCATAAAAGCATTAAATATAAATAACGTGATGTTGTAGAAAAAACACTGGCCCGGGAATCAAAAAGACCAGGGTCTTTGATTTGACTCTGTCACTGCATGATGGTGTTCTTTGTATTAGTGAAGGCTTAGTTTTAACAAGGAGAATAATCTCTGGCTAGCTAAACAGAAAAGGAATTTATTAAAAAAGGATCCTGGGTGGTTCACAGTATCATTCAGAGGGCTCAAGAAATAAGCCTGAAACTAAATTCTAGGAACAGTGCCCAGAACTGGGCTGTAGAACTTGTCTGATGGGAAAATGGCCTCTGTTACCACTGCACCTCCCATGACTCAATGCTCCATTTGCACTGCTTCCAAGAATTCTATCTTACCACAGCCATTGCTGCCACTGCTTATGGCAAGCTCATGTCCCATGCTGCCACTGAGAACTGGATCCCTTGGCCACCATACGTGGTCCACACCTCGCCGGTTTCCCCCGTTAATCTCTCCCAAGTCAAAGTCTTTTACAAGCTTCTCTGATTGGCAGAACCTGGGTCACCCACATGTTTCTAGCTGCAAGGAAGACTATGTCCTGCAGGTTGAACTCTGATTTCCATATTGAGTGATCGGGAGTATGATATGGGACTTGCCCCCAAAATGGAAGGAAGATTTAAAAGGTACCCTTTGTATTTGCCATGATCACAAATCCAAGCCAAGATGAGCCAGAGAACATAAAGTATGGACATTAGGGACTAAACTCCTTGTCTGTAATCAAACCAAGCATGTCCTAGTCCTAGTACTTTGTAAATACTGTTCTGACCCACCAAACAGCTAAACAAAATACAAAGCCCTTGCCTGTTGTCTTCTACTCTTGCGATCTCTGACACACCTTACTGAGTTTAAATTGCCCTAAATGAAGGTATTGGATTAGCTTCAGTGAAGTTTCTAGATTGGAAGCTAGCAGTTGTATTTAGTTTGGCTTTTGTTCAACATTTTTTTAAAGTTAGGAGTTAAACAAAAGTTTTTATATCTAGCACCTCTTGAAAAATAAAAACTGAGTCTGCATTTCCTCATGGCACCAATCAAATGGGAGAGAGTGGTAGCTACCCTCTTCTTCCCATTTATCTTATCACTGTACCCCTGTAAGTGCTTGACTATATAGCCCTTGAATTAGATCACTATAATGTCCCTTCCAACCATAAAATTCCATTATTTTGTTACCTTAGGTATAGGGGAAATAGACATTTAGGAAGCACTGTATTACTGTCCTAAAGTAGAACTGAACACTTGATTTTTTTGGAAGAAAACACATGAGCAGCGGGTAGGAAAGCAAGGGAAGAGAGAGAGAAAGAATCTTAAGCAGGCTCCACACTCAGCACAGAGCCCAGTGTGGGGCTTGATCTCATGACCCTAAGATCATGACCTGAGCCAAAATGAAGAGTAGGACACATAACCAACTGAGCCACTCAAGCGCCCCAGAGCACTGAAGACTGATTTTTAAATTAGAACCCGGATATGACTGTATACCTAAAAATCCAAAAGACGTAAGTTTAAAAATGATTAGAACTATGAAGAGTATTCAGGAAAGTAACTAAACAGAAGAAGATTACACAAAAAGCAATAGCTTGACTTTGTACCAGTAATAATAAGTTAGGAAGTATTAGGCAAGGGGGAATACTATTTGCTATAGCAACAAAAATTATGAAATACTTGGGAATAAATACAGAACAGGGATGTGTAAGACTAAATACAATGTCAAAGCTTTATCGTATTTCTGAATGGGAAGACATTGGTATAAAAATTCTACTCTGTGCAAATTAATCTGTAGATTGGAAGTAATTCCAATCAGAATTACAATGTGGGTTTTTGTTGTTGTTAGATTTGGTATTGTTTTGCAGGGTTAGGGGAGAGAAATTGACTCATTGATTATGCAGTCCCTCAGGAAAATTAAAGGATTGAGAAAATGTTGAAAAGTAGAATATTAATGTCTAGATACTAGACTTTATGTGATTTGTAGATATTTGAAAACATAATATACTATAGTAGAGGAATAAACCCAAATATCAGTTTCTTGGATACATATATATGTTTTGTAACAATGAGCAGTTTAAAAAAACTAAAAAGAAAACAACAAATAAAACCCCAACAAATGAACCAAAAATTCTGGGCAGAAAGCACTGAACATTTTTTATTTCTTGCTTCGATTTCCAGAAAGAACTAATGGCAAAGCTGGCACAATATACTGAGCAAAAGTCAAGAGGCTCAAAATCATAGAGCAGGGGTATGAGTTGTTCCACTTGATGCTGTACTCTGATTATTGATTAGAGTTGAATAACTGTAATGTGCTTACTTAAAATTCTTAGATTGCAGGTCAGAATTTTATATTGCAGGTCAGAATACTTATATTCTATTACAGGCTAACAAAACTCTAGAGTTTTACAATTAAATCTTGGGATGGAGTAGTTTTTATAATTTTCAAGTTCTTATCAAATCAGCAATGAAGTCTTGCCCATTTATTTCCCCCTGACATTTTAGGAAAATGTTAAAACTTTCAGAAAATTTGAAGGGATTAAAGAGTGAACATTCATATACCCACCATTTAGGTGTATCAGTAACGTTTTACTATATTTGCTTTATCACACAGCTCTCCATACATCCCTCTGGCCATCCATTAATGAATCTTAATTTTGGTGTATTTCAAAGAAAGTCAGGGATATCAGTTAACTTCCCTTTAAATATTTCAGCATGCTTAACATTTATTTACGGGTTTTTTCTTTTCATATAAAATTTATGTTCAATAAAATGCACAAACCTTTAGTGTACATTAAATCAGCATTTTTAAACTTTTTTTATTATTAATAAACTTTTATTTTATTTTCATTCCAGTATAGTTAATGCATAGTGTTGTATTGGTGTTGGGTGTACAATATAGTGATTCAGTAGTTCCATACATCACCCAGTGCTCATCCCAAGAAGTCCCCTCATTAATCCTCATCCCCTGTTTCACCCAACACTCACCCACCTCTGGTAACCATTAGTTTGTTCTCTATAGGTAAGAGTCTCTTTCCTGGTTTGCTCCTCTCCCTTTTTCCTTTGCTTATTTGTCTGTCTTCTGAAATTCCCCATATAAGTGAAATCATATGGTATTATCTTTCTCTGAATGCCTTCCTTCAGTTAGTACTCTTTATCTCCATCCATGTCTTTGCAAGATTTTCTTTTTTATGAATGAATAATATTCCATCATATTTATATACCACATCTTCTTTAGCAGTGAATCTATCAGTAGGCACTTGAGTTGATTCCATAACTTGGCTATTGTAGATAACTCTGCAGTAAACATAGGGTTACATATATTCCTTCGAACTAGTTTTTTTTTTTTTTTTTTTGTATTTTGGGGGTAAATACCCAGTGGTGCAATTTCAGGATCCTTAAGGTAGTTGTATTTCATTTTGAGGAAACTCAGTACTGTTTCCCACAGTGGCTGAGTGATGTCGAACACCTTTAGAAGATGAGCATCATAGAAGAATTGACTGTATAATTGTGGATTTATTTCTGGGTTGTATTTTTGGTGTTGTTGTTGTTCTCTTCCATTGATCTGTGTGTCTGTTTTTGTGTCAGTACCATATTGTCTTGATGATTACAGCTTTCTAATATAATGTGAAGTCTGGAATTGTGATACCTCCAACTTTGTTGTTCTTTTTTAAGATTGCTTTGACTATTTGGGGTCTTTTGTGGGTCCATATAAACTTTAGGATTGTTTCTTCCAGTTCAGTTGGTGTTTTGATAGGGATTGCATTAAATGTGTAGATTGTTTTGGGTACTATAGCCATTTTAACAATATTTGTTCTTGCAGTGTGTGAGCATGGACTGTCTTTCCATTTCTTTGTGTCATCTTCAGTTTCTTTCATCAGTGTTTTTTATTTTTTAGTTTTCACAATACAGCTCTTTCGCCTCTTGGTTAGGTTTATTCCTAAGTGCTTTATTATTTTTGGTGCACTTGTAAATGGGGTTGTTTTCTAATTTCTCTTTCTGCTGCTTCACTTTTAGTATATATAAATTCAACAGATTTCTGTACATTGATTTTTTATCCTGCAAATTTGCTGAACTTACAAATCGGTTCTAGTAGTTTTTTTGGTGGAGTCTTTAGGGTTTTCTACATACAGTATCATGTTTTACTTCTTTCTTACCAATTTGGATGCCTTTTGTTTTTTGTTGTGGTTGCTGTTGTGTGATTGCTGAGGCTAGGACTTCCAGTACCATGTTTCCCCCGTTAATCATGGCACCAATCAAATGGGAGAGAGTGGTGAGGGTAGAGTAGACATCCTTGTCTTGTTCCTGACCTTAGGGGAGAAGTGCTCAGATTTTTCCCATTGAGTATGATGTTTGCTGTGGGTTTTTCATTTAAGCCCTTTATTACATTGAGATATGTTCCCTCTAAATCTTTTTTGAGAGTTTTAATCATGAATGGATGTTGTACTTTGTCAAATATTTTTCTGTGTCTGTTGGAATGATCATATGGTTTTTATCCTTTTTCTTAATTGATGTGGTGTATATCACATTGACTGATGAATATTGAACCACCCTTGCATCTGAGGAATAAATTCCACTTGATCATGGTGACTGATTTTCTTTAATGTATTGTTGGATTCGGTTTGCTAGTATTTTAAGATTTTTGCATCTATGTTCATCAGAGATGTTGGCCTTTAGTTCTCTTTTTTTGTGGTGTCTTTGTCTGATTTTGGTATCAAGCTAATGCTGGCCTCATAGAATGAATGTGGATCTTTTCCTTCCTTTTCTGTTATTTGAAACAGTTTGAGAACAAAAGGTATTAACTCCTCTTTAAATGTTTAGTAGAATTTGTCTTCGAAGCAATCTGGCACTGGACTTTTGTTTGTTGGGAGTTTTCTGATTACTGATTCAATTTCCTTGCTAGTAATCAGTCTGTTCAAATCTTCTATTTCTTTCTGTTTCAGGTTTTGGTTTTTTTTAAAGATTTTATTTATTTGATGGAGAATGAGAAAGCACAAGCAGGGGGAGTGGCAGAGGCAGAGGGAGAAGCAGGTCCCCACTGAGCAGGGAGCCCGATGTGGGACTCAATTCCAGGACACTGGGATCATGACCTGGGCCGAAGGCAGATGCTTACCTGACTGAGCCACCCAGGGGGCCCCTGTTTCAGTTTTTTAATCCACTTTAGGAATTTACCCATTTCTTCTAGCTTATCCAATTTGTTGCCATATACTTTTTCATAATAATCCCTTATAATTGTTTGTATTTCTGTGGTGTTGGTGGTTATTTCTCCTCTTTCATTTGTGATTTTGTTTGCTTTCTCTCTTTCTCTCTTTTTGATAAGTCTGGCTAAAGGTTATCAATTTTACTGATTGTTTTCAAAGAACTAGCTCCTGGCTTCGTTGATCTGTTCTATTTATTTTTGGGGGTTCTCTATCATTTATTTCTGCTCTCATCTTTACTATTTCCTTCCTCCTGCTGGTTCTGGGTTTGGTTTACTCTTCTTCTATCTCCTTTATAGGTAAGGTTAGGTTTCTTATTTGAGATCTTTTTCTTGCTTCTTGAGGTAGGCCTGGATTGCTTTAAATTTCTCTCTTAGAACCAGTTGTGCTGCATCCTGAAGATTTTGGACCATAGCATTTTAATTCTCATTTGTTTCCATGTGATTTTTTATTTCTTCTTTGATTTCTTGGTTGACCCATTCAGGGTTTACTAACATGTTGTTTAACCTCCATGTATTTGTGGTCTTTCCAGATTTTTATCTTGTAGTTGATTTCTAGCTTCATAGCATTGTGATCGGAAAAGTTACATGCAATTACTTTGATCTTTTTTAATTTGTTGAGATTTGTTTTGTGGCCCAATATGTGATCCGTTCTGGAGAATGTTCCATGGGCACTTGAAAAAGAATGTGTATTCTTCTGTTTTAAGATGGAATGGTCTGAATATATCTGTGAAATCCATCTGGTCCAGTGTGTCATTGAAAGTCACTGTTTTCTTATTGATTTTCTGTTTGGATGATTTGTCCATTGATGTAAGTGAGGTGTTTAAAGTCCCCTGCTGTTGTATTACTATTGATTTGTTCCTTTATTTTTTTTAAACTGTTTTATGTATTTGGGTACTCCCATGTTGGGTGTATAAGTATTAACAATTGTTATATCTTCTTGCTGGGATTGTCCCTTTTATTATTATATCGTATCCTTTTTCTCTTTTTTCTCTGTTTTAGTCTTTGTTTTAAAGCCTGTTTTGTCCAGGTAACCTGGGTGTCTCAGTCAGTTAAGCATCTGCCTTCAGCCCAGGTCATGATCTCAGGGTCCCGGGATTGAGTCTTGCATCCAGCTCCCTGCCCGGTGGGGAGTCTACATCTCCCTCTGCCTCTACTCCTCCCCCCTGCTCATGCTCACATGCTCTCTCTCTCTCAAATAAATAAATAAAATCTATAAAAAAGATATAAAGTCCATTTTGTCCAATAAAAGTATTGCTACCTTGGCTTTCTTTTGACATCCATTTGCATGATAAATGTTTCTCCATCCCCTTACTTTCAACCTGCATGTGTCTTTAGGTATGAAATGAGTCATATTGTCAGCAGCATACAGATGAGTCCTGTTTTTTTAAATCCATTCTGACACCCTGTGTCTTTTGACTGGAGCCTTTAGTCCATTTACATCAAAGTAATTATTGATAGACCTGTATTTGCTGTCACTTTCTTTTTACCTGTTTTATGGTTGGTTTTGTAGTTTTTCTCTTATCCTTTCTTGTCTTTCTTTCATGGTTTCTTGGCTTTCTTTAGTGATATACTTGGATTCCTTTCTCTTAATTTTTTTGCATATCTATTTCTGGCTTTTTATTTTACCATTTGGTTTGTATAGAATATCTCCTGCAGGGTGCCTGGGTGGCTCAGTTGTTGGACATCTGCCTTCGGCTCAGGTCATGGTCCCTGAGGCCCGGGGTCAAGTCCCGCATCAGGCTCCCTGCTCCGTGGGAAGCCTGCTTCTCCCCCTCTCACTCCCCCCGCTTGTGTTCCCTCTCTAGCTTTGTTTCTCTCTGCCAAATAAATAAATAAAATCTTGTTTTTAAAAAAATCTTCTGCATTGAACAGTCCATATTAAGTTGATGGTCTCTTAAGTTTGAACCCAGTCTTTCCTCATTTCATTTCCACCACAGGTAATTGGTGTCATGTTTTACATCCTTTTATTTTGTGAATCCCTTGGCTGATTCTTACAGATATACTTATTTTTACTGCTTTTGTGTTTTCTGCTTTTCACACTCTCATTTTTGGCCTTTCCTTTCTGCTCAGAGAGTTTCCCTTAATGTTTCTTGTGGGGCTGATTTAGTGGCCGTGAACTCCTTTAGTTTTTGTTTCTCTCAGAAACTCTTTCTCTCTCGTATTATGAATGATAGCTTTGCTGGGTGGAGTATTTTTGGCAGCAGACTTTTCCCTTTCAGCACTTTATTATTGTTATTTTTAATATAAACTCTGCCCCCAATGTGGGGCTCAAACTCATGACCCTGAGATCAACTGCTGCATGTTCTACCAACTGAGCTGGGAAACTGCCCACTTTGAGCACTTTGAATATATCATGCCACTTCCTTTCGGCCTGCTAAGTTTCTGCCAGAAAAATCTACTGATAGCCTTATGAGGTTTCCATCATATGTAACTGTCTTCTTTTCTCTTACTGCTTTAAATTTTTTTTTCTTTTACTGCTTTAAAATTTTTTCCTTTATCCATACTTCTTGCTATTTAATTGCTCTATCTTGGTGTGGACCTCCTTAGACTGATTTTGTCGGGGAATCTCTATGCCTCCTGGATATGGATATCTGTTTCCTTCCTCCAGATTAGGGAGGTTTTCAGTTATTATTTCTTAAAATAAATTTTCTGCCCACCCCCTCTTTTTCTGGGATCCCTGTAATCATTTTCTGAGTTTTGGCAAATGCATACAATATTAACATCACCCCAGAAAGTTCCCTCATGTCCCATCCCAGTCAATCCCTTCCTACATCCTCAATTCAGAAAGCAAGCACTGTTCTAATTTTTTTTCCCCACAGATTTTTTTTTCCTATTCTAGAATTCCATAAATGGAATTACACTGTATGTATTCTTTGGTGACTTCTCTCATTCAGTATGATTTTGGGATTCATCCATATTGTTGGGCATATCGGTATTCATTCCTTTATATTACCAAGTAGTAGTCCATTGTATGAATATATCACCATTTGTTTATTCTTTCCCTTGCTGATGGATACCTTATCTGGGTTATATCTAGTTTTGGGCTATATAAATAAACTTGTTTTGAACTTTCTTATACAAATATTTTTGCTAACATACATATTTTTATTTCTCTTGGTTACATACCTAGGAATGGAATTGCTAGGTCATAGGTGTATGTTTGGTCTTTTAAGAAACTGCCACACCTTCTACCAAAGTAGTTGTACCAGTTTACATTCCCCCAACAATGTACGAGAAGTCTATTTCTTCACAGCCTTGCCAGCATTTGGTTAATTAAATTTCACTTTAATTTAATATGTATTTTCCAGAGGACCCAGGACATTGAGCGCTTTTTTCAAGTGCTTTTTGGCTAGCAAGTGTGCCTTTTTTGGTGAAGTGTCTTTTCTTTTCTTTTTTTTGCCAGTTTTGATTGGCTGTTTGGTGATGCACTATTGAGTAGTAGGAGTTCCTTATATTTCCTGGCTACTAGTCATTTGTCAGATATATGTTAAACAAATATTTCCCTCTCGGTTTCTGGCTAGCCTGTTGACTCTCCCAGTGGTGTCCTTTGATGAGCACTATTTATTTTTTCTGTTTTGATGAAATAAAAATTGTCAATGTGGTCTTTTATGGCTTTCTGTAATATGGTTAAGATATCTTTGGCTAGGGGTGCCTGGGTGGCTCAGTTGGTTAAGCAACTACTTTTGGCTCAGGTCATGATCCCGGAGTCATGGGATCAAGCCCCGCATCAGGCTCCCTGCTCAGCAGGAAGCCTGCTTCTCCCTCTCTCACTCCCTCTGCTTGTGTTCCCTCTCTATCTGTGTTTCTCTCTGTCAAATAAACAAATAAAATCTTTAAAAAAAAAGATATCTTTGGCTACCTCAGAGTCACAAATATATTATCCCATGTTTTCCTCTAATAGCTCTATTATTTTGTTTTATTTATTTATTTTTTAAATGATTTTATTTATTTATTTGACAAAGAGAAACACAGCTAGAGAGGGAACACAAGCAGGAGGGAGTGAGAGAGGGAGAAGGAGGCCTCCCCCTGATCAGGGGTCCTGATTCAGGGCTTGATCCCAGGACTCCGGGATCATGACCTGAGCCGAAGGCAGACGCTTAATGACTGATCCAGCCAGGCACCCCTAGCTCTATTATTTTAGATTTCACTTTTAAGTGTGTGATTTCTCTCTCAGTTCTGTATGTGGTGTGAGGCAAACATGGAGGTTTACTTAAATTTTTAAAATGCAAAAAAATATATTTTTAATGCTTCTTTGAAATTCTTATATCATGGGCCAGAATATCTTATATTAAAGTAGATAGTAACTCTAGAGCTTTAAAATATAAATTTGAAATGGGAGTTTTTACAATTTAAAAATTCTTGTTAGATTAATGACAGTGTTTTACCCATTCATTTTTTTTCTTATTCTGGGGCATGGTTTTGACCATTACAAGTGTAGATCCTCCTTTGCAAAAGAAGCTGAAATACTGATTTTTAAGTTTTTTCTTTTAGCTTATAGTTTTCAACAATTTCCTTACATAATACATTCTCACTTTAATTTTTTTTAAAGATTTTATTTCTTCATTTAAGAGAGAGAGAGACCTCAGAGAGGGACACAAGCAGGGTGAGAGACAGAGGGAGAAACAGACTCTCTGCTGAGCTGAAAGCCCAACGTGGGGTTTGATCCTAGAACCTGGAGATGATGTTCTGAGCGGAAGGCAGACACTTAACTATCCAAGTCAGCCAGACGTCCCACATTCCCACTTCTTGAGAATTGAAGTATTTCAATAAATTAATATCCCAGTTAACTAAGGAATGCTAGATACCAATGATTGTATTAACTGATGGAATCTGGAATCTGTATACTGTGCACATATGACAGATCTCTACCAGTATGTCCCATCCAACATATTTAACTACAGTGTGAACTTGACACTCCTTCCACTGAGAGGGGGGTCATTTCCTCCAGATATTGAGTGGCCTCGTGATTCACTTGTAACCAATAAAATGTGACAGAATTGATGCTGTGTGACTTCTAAGGCCAGGTCAGAAAAGATGATGGTGCAGCCTCTGCGTTGTCTGCTGGGACCCTTGCTTTCAGAGCCCTGACCCACTGTGTAAGAGGTTCTACCACCTTGAGGCTGCCATGCAATGAAGCCCCAGCTACATGGAGAAACCATGTAGAGGTGGGAATTTAAGTGACTGCCCAAACTGAGATCTCAGGTCATAGTTCTTGCTGTGGTTTGGACTTGTAAGCAAAAATATTCTCATAAGTCAAACTGCCAGTTACAGAATTTTCCAGGTTGAAATCCCATACATTCTTTGTGCCCCGTCTAAATTCCTGACCCCCAAAATTCATGAACATAACAGAATGGTTGCCTGAAGCTGTTAATTTTTAGGGTAATTTGTTAAACAGCATTATTAACTGGAGCACCACTCACCAACACATTCCAGGGAATTAGAACACTGAAAATATGAGTCCTTAAATTACATATTAAAATTTTAATTGAGAGATGAGTCCATAGCCTGTAGTGCCTCAGAGTCATGGCTTTCCAGCTCCTCAGTTGCAGAGATAGAGAAATCCTTTGCCACATCTTGGAAGTTGCTTGCTTGAAAAGATTTCCACATCTAATTAGAATACAAAATATGCCCCCTTAAAAGATTCTGTGTACTTGTATCCTCTACCTGGAAGAAGAGTGAACTCTCTTCCTTTCACCTGAACTGAGCCAGGTGAGGTGTGGGCTTTTTGTGAATTTAGATGTATTTTCCATCTGAAGAAGAAACTGCGGTCTCATTTTCCAAGACCTTGTTTGATTTTTTAAAATTCTAATTTATTTTAAAATGTACACATAATAAGATTTACATGGTTTGCCCTAAAGTTCTTATGATTGTGACAAATCCCTAGAGTTGTGTGATCACCACCACAATAAAGATACAGAACAGTCCCATCTCCTCTGCTTTCCCACCAAAAAGAAGAAGAAAGAAAGAAAGAAAGAAAGAAAGAAAGAAAGAAAGAAAGAAAGAAAGAAACATAACTTTGTGTGAATCAATTAACTGGTTTTGTTGTTGGGTTTTTTTTAGAGATTTTCTACATCCTCTGTTAGGTTTTCTCCTAGATATTTGATATTTTTGGCCCTATTATTAATGGTATCTTTTTTAGTTGTTGCCCCAGAGTTTGCAATATACATTTACAATTAATCCAAAATCCACTTTTATTTTTTTATGTTTTCAAGATTTTATTTATTTATTTGTCAGAGAGAAAGAGCACAAGCACGGGGAGCAGTAGGCTGAGGCAGAGGGAGAAGCAGACTCCCAGCTGAGTAAGGAGCCCGACATGGGGCTTGATCCCAGGACCCTGGGTTCATGACGTGAGCCAAAGGAAGACACTTGACTGAGCCACCCAGGCATCCCCCAAATCCACTTTTAAATAACTCTGTATCAGTTCACAAGTAGTTCAGGAACCTTATGATAACAAAATATGCCTAATTCCTCCTTGCCATCCTTTGTATCATCACTGTCATTTATTTCACGTATGCAGAAGCACATATATATGTACATATACATATATATGTAATTATATTGTTGCTACTTTTTAAAGATTTTTTTTATTTATTTGTCAGAGAGAGAAAGAGCAAGCACATAGCAAAGCAGGGGGAGCAGCAGGTTCGCACTGAGCAAGAAGCCTAGTGTGGGACTTGGTCCCAGGAGTCCAGGACCATGACCTGAACTGAAGGCAGACGCTTAAACAACTGAGCCACCCAGGCATCCCTATATTGTTGATATTGCTATTTTGAACAACTGATGAAATGTCTTTTAACATTTCTTGCAAGGCAGGTCTGCTGGCAACAAATTCCCTTGATGACTATTTGGGAAAGCCTTTATTTCTGCTTTAACCTTTGAAGAATAATTTCACAGGATATAGAATTTTGGGTTGGCGGGTCTTTTCTCTCAACATTTAAAATATTTCACATGGGCGCCTGGGTGGCTCAGTGGGTTAAAGCTTCTGCCTTCGGCTCAGGTCATGATCCCAGGGGCCTGGGATTGAGGCCCACATCGGAGTCTCTGCTCAGCAGGGAGCCTGCTTCCTCCTCTCTCTCTGCCTGCCTCTCTGCCTACTTGTGAACTCTCTCTGTCAAATAAGTAAATAAAATCTTTAAAAAAAAAAAAAAAAAGGCAGCGCCTGGGTGGCTCGGTTGGTTAAGCGACTGCCTTCGGCTCAGGTCATGATCCTGGAGACCCGGGATCCCGGGATCGAGCCCCACATCGGGCTCCCTGCACGACGGGAAGCCTGCTTCTCCCTCTCTCACTCCCCCGCTTGTGTTCCCTCTCTGGCTGTGTTTCTCTCTGTCAAATAAATAAAACCTTAAAAAAAATTTAAAATATTTCACATCACTCTCTTCTTGCTTGCATGATTTCTGAGGAGTAGGATATAGTTCTTCTCTTCACTGCCCTAGGTAAGGTGCCCCCCTCCCCCCAGCAACTCTCCCCTCAGCCTGTCATCTTCCAAGATTTTTTTTCTTTTTCTTTGATTTTCTACAGTTTGAATATGATATGCCTAAATGTAGTTGTTTGGGGAGTATTTATCTTGCTGAATGTTGAGTGTCTCAGATCTGTGGTTTGGTGTCTGACATTAGTTTAGGGAAGTTCTCAATCGTTACTGCTTTAGGCTATTTCTGCTGTTCCTTTCTTTCCTTTCCTCCTAATATTCCCATTACTCCTTTTGTAGTTGTTGCTAAGTTCTTGGATATTCTGTTTCTTTTCTCTTTCTGTCTTCTCCTTTTTCTCTTTGCTTTCAGTTTGGAATATTTCTATTGATATATCAAGAGCAGAAAGAGATTCTTTCCTCAACTTTGTAGTACTGGGGCCATCAAAAGCATTCTTCATTTCTGTTACAGTGTTATCTCTAACATTTCTTCTTCTTTCCTAGAATTTCCATCTCTTTGCTTACATTATCCATCAGGTCTTGCCTGTTGTCTACTTTCTCCAGTAGATACTTAAAATTTCATTTTAAATTCACAGTCTGATAATTATGACTTCCCTGTCACATCTGAGTCTGGTTCTGATTCTAGATCTCTCTTTTCAATCTGTGTATTTTTGCACCGGTTGGAAGTACCAGTATAATGTTGAGTAGAAGGGATGAGAGAGAACATTGTTCTTTTGTTCTTAAAATAGGGGGAAGGCATTCCATGTTGAACACTGAGTATGATGTTAGCTAAGGGTTTTTGGTAGATGTCTTTTTTTTTATTTGACAGAGAGAGAGAGATCACAAGTAGGCAGAGAAGCAGGCAGAGAGAGAGGAGGAAGCAGGCTCCCTGCTGAGCAGAGACTCCGATGTGGGCCTCAATCCCAGGACCCTGAGATCATGACCTGAGCTGAAGGCAGAGGCTATAACCCACTGAGCCACCCAGGCGCCCTTGGTAGATGTCTTTTATCAGGTTGGGCAAGTTGTTTTCTATTTATATCTTATTGAGTGTTGAATTTTATCAAAACCTTTTTATCTATTGAGATTAATGCATTCATTTTCTTTTTTTAAAAAAAAAAGATTTTTATTCATTTATTTGACAGAGAGAGAGATCACAAATAGGCAGAGAGGCAGACAGAGAAAGAGGGGGAAGCAGGCTCCCCACTGAGCAGAGAGCCCAACGTGGGACTCGATCCCAGAACCCTGAGATCATGACCTGAGCCAAAGGCAGAGGCTTAACCCTCTGAGCCACCCAGGTGCCCAGTGCATTAGTTTTCTGTTTTAGTTTGTTAATAGGGTGACTTACGTGATTGATTTTGAAATGTTAAACCTTGCATTTCTGAGATAAACCTCACTTGGCTATGGTGTTATATTTTTTTTTATACATTGTTGTATTTAATCTACTAAAATTTTGTTTGGCATTTTTGCATCTCTTTTCATGAAGCCTCATAGAATGAGTTGCCTGCCTGCCGTGGCAGATCACTGCACCTGTCGGGATTTTATTTTCCTGTTTGTAAAAGGAAGAGGCTGGATAAATGATTTTTCCATTATAATGGAAAATAGTCTTTTCTGTTATATTTTTCCATGATTTCCATCTATCTTAATTAATCTTTTAAAAATTATTTTATGTATATTTTATTATATATAAAAGTACAAAATAGCATACATATATTATTAAGTGATAAGTATATATACATTGATGGTGACCGCTGAAAACATTTTAATTGAAGGGGTATTTGGTCAAAAACTTAATTGAAGGGGTATTTGGTCAAAAACTTCTGGAAAACACTGCCATATATAATTCTTGCTAGCAGGGCTAGGATATCTCACAGGCCTCAGTCTTTTCCACCCGGGACACTTTTGCTATTAGTCTTTGAGGTTGCACTGGACACATACATAAAGCCTCATTTCATCCTTAAAATAGTCCTGCAAGCAGACTCATTAGGTAGCTCAAGATCACAGACCTAATTAAGGGCAGAGCAGGAATTCAGACCTAAGTCTGTCTGATTCCAAATCTGATATTCTTTTAAAACTTAGATGAAAGGTACTTGGTGGCTCAGTCAGTTAAGTGCCTGACTCTTTATTTCAGCTTAGGTCATGGTCTCAGGATCGTGGGATTGAGCCCTGTGTCACACTCTGTGTCCGAGTCTGCTTGAGGATTCTTTCCCTCTCTCTCTGTTCCTCCCCCCAAATAAATTAATAAATCTTTTAAATAGATAAATAAAACTGAAATGAAATTGTAATTATGAAAATTTTAAATACACCAAAATGTACAGAAATTGGAAAACACTATAAACCCACTACCCAGAAGTAACAAATGTTAACATCTTTTTCTACATTTTATTTTTATCTCTTTTTAAAAAATAAACAGGAAGTGGATAGGTAACTAAAGCCCCCTCCT
This sequence comes from Spilogale gracilis, assembly GCA_004023965.1. NCBI lineage: Eukaryota > Metazoa > Chordata > Mammalia > Carnivora > Mephitidae > Spilogale > Spilogale gracilis. The sequence goes on from PITA01000124.1 coordinate 177,221, forward strand.
TCAGCTTTGCTTTCCCTTACCAGTATCAAAATATGTATATGATCCCCATGCTTAATTTTTCCACATATATAGGTAGCCATAAATAATTTATAATCTTGTTTTGGGTATTTCGAAGTGTACATAGAGGCACAACTATATAGATGTAGATATATCCCTTTGCTACTTGCTGTTTTCAGTCACCATATGATTCCAAGATGCTTCCATGTCAGTATATGTAGGTCTAGTTTGTTACTCTCCTTGCTTTATGGTATTCCATTTTATGAATAAACTAAAGCTTCTCAACATCTTTTTTTATTTTTATTAAACTTTTTGATCATTTTATTTCATACGATAAGTGTACTCTTTAATCCCCACCCCCATTTCACCCATCCACCTGCCCACCTCTCTTCTAGTAATTATTGGTTTGTTCTCTGTAGTTAAGGGTCTGTTTCTTGCTTTGTGTCTCTCTCTCATTTTTTTCCCCTTTGCTTATTTGTTTTGTTTTTTTAAATTCCACATATGGGTGGAATTGTATTTGTCTTTCTCTGACTGACTTATTTCACTTAACATTATACTCTCTAGCTCCATCCATGTTGTTGCAAATGGCAAAATCTCATTCTTTTTTATAACTGAATAATATTCCATTATATCCATTCATCTATTGTTTTAAAGATTTATTCTCCATTCATTTGAGAGAGAGAGCAAGCAGAGGAAGGAGCAGAGGGAGAGGGACAAGAGACTCCATGCTGGGTGTGGACCCCTTCGCAGGGCTTGTGATCCCACAACCCTGAGATCATGCTGAGCCAAAATCAAGAGTCAGACACTTAACCAACTGAGCCACCCAGGCTCTCCTATTCATCTACTTTTTTTTTTTCAGATTTATTTATTTCCGAGAGAGAGAGAGAGAGAGAGAGAGAGAGAAATAGAAAGCGAGGGGAGGGGCGCCTGGGTGGCTCAGTTGGTTGGGCGACTGCCTTCGGCTCAGGTCATGATCCCGGAGACCCGGGATTGAGTCCCACATCGGGCTCCCTGCTCGGCGGGAAGCCTGCTTCTTCCTCTCTCACTCCCCCTGCTTCTGTTCCCTCTCTGTCTATGTTTCTCTCTGTCAAATAAATAAATTAAAAAAAAAAAAGAAAGCAAGGGGAAAGCAGAGGGAGAGAATCTCTAAGCAGACTTCTCCCTGAGCACAGAGCCCCATGTGGGGCTCCATCTCATGACCCTGAGATCATGACCCGAGCTGAAACCAAGAGTCAGATGCTCCACCAACTGAGCCACCCAGGTGCCCCTATCCATTCATCTACTGATGGACATTTGTGCTGCTTCCATAGTTTGGTTATTGTAAATCATGCTATCAGTTTCTTATTGTATTAATTTCCCGTGGCTGCTGTATCAAATCACCACAAACTGAGTGGCTTAAAACAACAGAAATGTCTTCTTATGGTTCTGGAGGCCAGAAGTCTCAAATCAGTATCACCAGGCTGAAATCAAGATGTCAGCAGGGTTATGCTACCTTTGGAAATTCTGTGGGAGAATGTGGAGCCTTGCTTCTTCCAGTGGTTGCTGACATTCCTTGGCTTGTGGCTACATTGCTTCAATCTCTCCCTGTGCATTCACATCACCTCCTCCTACTGTGTGTGTGTGTGTGTGTGTGTGTGTGTGTGTGTGAACTATCTCTCTTCCTCTTTCTTATAAGATATATGTGATGATAGTTAGGGTCCACCTGGATAATCCAAGATAATCTAGGGTTCAAGATCCATAGTTCAAGATCCATAAATTAATCACATCTGCAGAGACTCTTTTTCCAAATAACATTTTTTTTACAAGTTCCAGAGATTAGGACCTGATATCTTTGGGGTCATTCTCAGTCATCTACCACTTACGAATAGCTGTATTGATATTATAAATAGCCACAAGGGAACATCCTTATACATGTCTCTGTAACTATGTTCTAGTTTCTCTAGAATAGGAACCTAGAAGTAGAATTGCTGGGCTATGGACTGTATCTTCAACGTTACTAAGGAATGCTAAGGGCGCCTGGGTGGCTCAGTCATTAAGCATCTGACTTCAGCTCAGGTCATGATCCCAGGGTCCTGGGATCCAAGCCTTCATCCAAGCTTTCCCTCTCCCACTCCCCCTACTTGTGTTCCCTCTCTCACTGTGTCTCTCTCAATCAAATAAATAAATAAAATCTTTAAAAAGAGAAAAAGAAGAATGTTAATTATTCCTGGAAATGGTAGCCCCAGTATGTATTTTTCTACTTTGTATATTAGTCATTTTTCTGTTGGGGTTTAAGTCTTACTGCTTTGTTCTTGATACATTTTGGATGTCAGTTGCTTATGTGTGTTACAGACATACTCTCTATCTGGATTTCTCTTTGAATTTTCTGTATGGTGTCTTTTGCCACGTGGAAGTTTAAAATTTTAACTGTAAATCATTTTATCCACCCTTTTCTCTATGGTTTGTAAATTTTGCATCCTCTTTAAGAAACTATCGATACTATATAGATTGCCAGTTTTATCAACACCATGCATTGAGTAAATCTGTCCTTTTCCCAGTGGCTTGTATGGACATTTCTAAAATATCTCATGGGCCCATATCCATATGAATCAGTCTCCAAGCTTTCCATTTTGCTAAACTCACCTATCTGTCTATCCCTAAGCCAGTACCACCAGTTTTGATTTGTTAGTGTAGCATCATGACAAGTCGTGATATATAGCAGCATTCTAATTTTTCTTCTGATTATTCCGAGGCCTTGAATTTTCCATATCAATTTTGTGACCACTTTTTTTTAGTTCTTTAAAAAGCCAGATAGGAGTTTGATGGAATTTTGCTGAATTTATAGATTAATGGAGGGGCATAATTGCTGTCATTCTGAAAAAGAGATTTCCTGTCTGTGAGGCAAACGTGATAACCACTAGACTACAGAAAGGCAGCTGATTTCCTGTCTGTGAATATGGTGTATCTTGTTTTGTTTTGTTTAAAGATTTTATTTATTTATTTGACAGAGAGAAACATAGCTAGAGAGGGAACACAAGCAGGGGGAGTGAGAGAGGGAGAAGCAGGCTTCCTACAGAACAGGGAGCCCAGATGTGGGGCTCGATCCCAGGACTCCGGGATCGTGACCTGAGCCGAAGGCAGATGCTTAATGACTGAGCCCCCCAGGTGTCCCTATCTTGCTTTATAATACAGTTTCGTTGCTATTGAAAGTACTGGCTTTTTATTTTAAAGTTGTATTTCTAATTGGTTGTTTCTGGTACATATGAATGTTACTGAGTTTTGTATTTGATCTCATTTTTTCTTTTGAGTTCTGTATATACTTTTGGATTCTATTTTGGGCCATATCATATAAACTGCCAATAATGACAGACTTGCCTCTTCCCTTTTAATCTTTATGGTTTTTTCTTTTTTTAAAATTATATCAGGGGCGCCTGGGTGGCTCAGTTGGTTAAGCGACTGCTTTCGGCTCAGGTCATGATCCTGGAGACCCGGGATCAAGCCCCACATCGGGCTTCCTGCTCGGCGGGAGGCCTGCTTCTCCCTCTCTCAGTCCCTCTGCTTGTGTTCCCTCTCTGGCTGTGTTTTTCTCTGTCAAATAAATAAATAAAATCTTTTAAAAAAAATTATATCAGTTAGGAGCTGCAATGCAGTATATGAGAGAAGTAGTAATAGAAGTTGTGCTTATCTTTTTTCCTGACATTTTAAAAATAGATATTTTAATATTTCACCACTAAGTACCCTATTTGTCCTCAGTTTTTGATAAATGCAGACATTTTACTTCGGTTTCCCATGTCTTTGTTTGTAAAGGAAATAGGCCTAATACTTTTTCTTTCTCATACTGGCTTTGTCCATTTTATATATCCATGTTTTATAACATTCTCATAAAGTGAGTTTCAGAACACACACTGTTTTTTAGAACAGTTTGTAAGAGGTAGGTATTGTCAGTTCTCTGAAGGTTTTGTAGAAGTTGCCTGGAAAAGCCCATAGCCCTTCCTTTTTTCCTGGGGGTAGATTTTTAACTAATGATTCACTTTCTCTACGGATAGTACATCTTATTCCAGATTCCTGTTTCTCCTTGGGTTGGAAAATTACATATTTTCGAGAAACTTTTTTCATTTTGTCTAGTTCACCTTTTTAGCTCCCGCACTGTTGATCTGTGCCTTTCCTCTTCTTTTAAAATCAATTTTACTAGAATTTTTTTAATTTTCCCTTTTTTTAAAGATTTTATTTATTTGAGAGAGCACATGAGCTAGTGGTGGGGGACAGAGGAAGAGAGAGAGGGGAAGCAGACTCCCCACTGAGCAGGGAGCTGGACACCTGACTTAATCCCAGGACCCTGGAACCATGACCTGAGTCGAAGGCAGATGCTTAACCAACTGAACACCAGGCAACCCCTACTAGAGTTTTTTTTATTTGACTAGTTTTAAAAGTGACAGATTTCAATTGTTAACCATCTTTATTTTTGCTTTGTTTTATATTTCATTATTTCCTCCTCTTGTTTTTATTATGTTATTTCTATTTTCCATTGTGTTCATTTTCTAACTTCTTGCACTGGACATTTGTTTCACTGTCAATCAGTCTTTATTCTCTGAGAAATACACTTAAGGCTTAGTGCTTACTGTCCCTCATATGCAAATATTTCCTAATGTTGGCCAGTTTGTTTTCAAATTTCCAAATGTGTATGAGATTAGCTTTTAGTTCTTGATTTCTCTTTTTATTACATTTAGTTAGAGAATATGGTTTGCATGACACTGATTCTTGATATTTATTGAGATTCGCTTTGTAACTCTGGGACTAAATGTTATTTTCTGAAATTTATTTTTCTCTTACTTTTGAAGTTTAACTGGGTTAATACTTCTAGATTTATAATGATCTTCCCTTGACCTTTTGAAGATTTTCCATTGTCTTCTTCCTTCCATTCTGATTATTGGTTAAGTCTCTTAATATCGCGCCTCTGTAGTGTTATGTCTTTTTTTCCTCAGGTTGCATTTCTCTTTGTTTTTGGTGCTCTGTAATTTGATTGCAATGTATCTCGGGACTGTTTGTAGCTGTTCAGTTTGAAAGTTACTATGAGCTATTGTCTCGCTAGATACTCTCTAGTGCATTCTGTTTTCCTCCTCAAACTCTCAATCTGTTGTCTCTTAACTTTTCACACTTCTCTTTCTTCTTCATGTCTTCTAACCTCTCAATTATTCTTTTCACTTATTTTTCATTCTGTGCTGCATTCTTGGAATTTTCCTTAAATCTATCATCCAGTTCATTGATTCAGTGACTGTACCTTAAATTTCCTGTAAGTGTTTATGTAGTTATGTGTGTGTTCAATATTTCTGTTATTTTTCATGGCATCTGGTTCTTTTCTTATGGTCTCTATGTTTTATCTCTTTAATAATTCTTTTCTCTTTAAAGATTTTTTTTTCATTTGAGAGAGAGAGAAAGCATGCGCACATGAGCAGGAGGAGGGGGAGAGGGAGAAGCAGTCTACTTGCTGAGCAGAGAGCCCTTTGTGGGCCTCGACCCGAGGACCCTGAAATCATGACCTGAGCTGAAGGCAGAGGCTTAACCCACTGAGCCACCCAGGCACCTCTCTTTAATAATTCTAAGCATAATAATTTCATAGTCCGTTACCAAATTTTGTTCTGTTGTCCCACATTTATGGGATGCTTATCTCTCTGTTTATCTGCTGACACTCACGGGGCATTATTTCCTTTTATGTTTTCTAAGCTTATCTTAAACTTGACTTCCTTCCCACACTACAGTGTTCCTTTGCTATTTGGGTTGGCTCTTCAGAGTTGTTTTGTTTTGTTTTAAAACCTCTTATTTTGAACTAACTCTAGATGTATAGAAATGTTTACAGAATGTTACAGAGAATTCCCATATACCCCTTTACCAGCTTCTCCTAATGATAGCATCCAGCCATAGTACAGTTTTCAAAACCAGGAAATTAACACTGGGACAACACTATAAACTAAATATCTTATTTGAATTTCACTGATTTCTTTCACTAATGCTCTTCTCCTGTCCCGGGATTCTATCTGGGATCCCACATTGCATTAATTGTTTTTTTCTTAGTTTTCTGTGATCTGTAACATTTCAATTTCCATCTTTCTTTGTCTTTTTTTTAAAGATTTTTATTTATTCATTTGAGAGAGAGCACAGAGGGAGAGGGACAGGCCGCCTCTGCTCAGGAGGGAGCCCAACGCAGGGCCTTATCCCAGGGACCTCCCCAAGATCATGACTTGAGCCGAAGGCAGATGCTTAACCAAATGGGCCACCCAGGCACTCCGGTCTTTCTTTGCCTTTTATGAACTTGATATTGTTGAAGAGTATTAATCAGTTATTTTATAGAATGTCCCTCAATTTGGAGTTGTCTCATGCTTTCTCATGGTCAGACTAAGATTATGCATTTTTGGTGAGAATACTACAGAAATGATGTGTCCTTCTTAGGGCATCGTATCAAGGGGCTCCTGATGACAAAATGTCTTATTACTGGTAATACTGGTCTTGATCACTTGACTAAGGCAGTGTTTACCAGATTTCTCCACTGTAAAGTTACTCATCTTTTCTTTTGTAGTGAACAAATACCCTGAGAGAATTGATTTGTGACTATGCAGATCCTGCTTTTCCTCAGACTTTCACATACTAATTTTAGTATCCAGTACCAGAACTTTCAGAGTAGTTTTGATTTTACCCCTCTGGGTTGGCTTATAAACTGGACTTAATTTCACCTTAATTTTGGTGTTAATTTATAGCCTTAGAGCTTTCCACTATAGGTGGGTAAAATAAATTTATACTCCCGAATTTTTATTTGGCAGAACATTGGCTTTGAGTTCTGCAAGATATAACTTTTTTTGGGGGGGTGGAGGAGGTGGTGCTCAGAGACTCAGTGGAGAAAAGGTTCATTGTCATCTCCCTTGGCCAGTGAGCAGAGTTCATTAATCCTTCTTTCACTTCAACTGAAGCCCTTTACAGTCCTAGCTTTGTGCCCAGGTTTTGTGTGTAGGCGTTCCAAATTGTTATCCTCCTTGGCCAGAGGCCTTGTCTCTTGCGCCTGAGTGAGCATTAAAATCCGGGCTCTTACCTGTTAGTAGTGTTACCTTATTAGCTTATACTACACCTTCCCCTCTGGCTGTCAGCTACCTCTTTGCTTTGGTACCTGCTACATTTCTCTCCTTTTTCACGAGCTCAGCCAGGAGTTTGAGTTTTAATTGCTGCCTTGTCTACCATTTTGCCACACACAAACTCTCTGCCATGCCATATGGACTCTCTAAAAATTACACTAGAGAAAATACTGACTAGACACATTATGATTAATACCTGTGCTGCAGTGGATTTGGCTTTGCTCATATAGGCCTAGTTAAAATCCATTCCACTATTTAAAAATCTTAATAACTCTCAGGCTTTTCTCTTTCTATTTTGGAAGCATATCCATTCTTATAGCCTTGAGTTTTATGGGATGCTAGAAAAAATTCTTGGCATTTTAGAATAAATAAACCATATAATGTTGTGCCAAAACAGATAGACTATTTCTTATGTTGCTAAAGAGTGGAAAAAGGACCAACTCTTTTTCTGAGGTTTTATATATACATATATATTTATACTGTGTTTCTTTTATTTCTTTTTCCATGATTATATTCTTGTGGGAGTGGGTAAATCATTAACAGTGAAACGACTGTTTCATCCAAAATTCAGTGTTCTAATGGTCTGTTTTCTAAATGAAGTTTCTGTGAATAAAAGCACGGCAGCTATGTGGCCATCTAGTTGGTAATAGATGACCGGGTTAGTGCCACCTAAGCTTTCTTCTTTAATTAGAGTCCAAATTTTGTTTTCAAAAAGCAGAATGCTAACAAAATGCTAATTTTTTGTTCCATGGGGGGAGAATTAGGATGTAAAAATTATGGTAAACTGAGAGAATACTGCACAGCAGGGAGGGAATGACACTTGGGCCCCAATAAGCCATGCCCTGCCTGGCCATTTTTCATTCAAGTAAATTTTGCAACTCAGTGGCCCAGGTGTGGAAGGCATGCTTCAGTGTGGTGTTGAACCACATCCATTTTCGTTCATTCGTTCAACAAACCTATGTTAAGCTTCTACTTTGTGCCAATCCCTGTGGTGGGTGATGGAGGTTCAGAGGTCAGTATGCTTCCCTTAGAGAATGCCAGCCTCCTCTCTGAACCTCTTCCACCCACCATGGAACCAGGCACTGCTGTTTCCAGGCTGTTCATTCCGGGTCATTCTCTTCCCAAACCAGTTTGGAGGGGAAGGGGGGCCCTGTCCTTCACTGTCCAGCTTTCTCCCACCCCAGAAGACATGGTTCCAATTACTGTTCTTCTCTCTCTCTCTCTCTCTTTTTTTAAGATTTTATTTATTTAACAGAGAGAAACACAGCTAGAGAGGGAACACAAACAGGTGGAGTGAGAGAGAGAAGAACTCTCTCAAGCAGAGAGCCCCATGCGGGGCTCAATCCCCAAACTCTGGGATCATGACCTGAGCCAGAGGCAGTTGCTTAACCAACTAAGCCACCCAGGTGCCCCTGTTCTTCTCTTAAGATATTTCCGACCGCCCCAGCTCACAGTGACCCCCTGCCTCTTTGACCTCATTGCATTTCCAGCCCGGACCACTCAGTACATCTTTTTCTTCCCTCATGCACATTAGTTGAAGAATCGATGACTGAGTGGAAGTATGAACAAAAGCAGTGCCCTTTGTTTGGATTCAGTTTTCACGCAGTAGTTAGGATCTTCTTTTTTTTTTTTTTTTTTAAAGATTTTATTTATTTGACAGAGAGAAACACAGCTAGAGAGGGAACACAAGCAGGGGGAGTGAGAGAGGGAGAAGCAGGCTTCCTGCTGAGCAGGAAGCCCGATGTGGGGCTCGATGTGGGGCTCGATCCCGGGTCTCCAGGATCATGACCTGAGCCGAAGGCAGTGGCTTAACCAACTGAGCCACCCAGGCGCCGCCTGTAGTTAGGATCTTCTTGAAAGGATATTCCTAGACCAGCGTTGGCCTTTCTCGATGGGCACTTCATTCTATCACCTCCTAATAATTATATAACACCTAATACTTTACACGCTGCTGCCCACACAACAGGCTCTGTACTCAGTGCTTTCTGTGTGACTCGTGCAACCCTCACAGCAGCCCTAAAAAGTAGATAATTATTATTATTCTCATTCTGCAGACAAGGCAACCAGGACACAGCTTAAGGAACCCGCCCGATGTGGCTTATTAACTCGTAGAGCTGAGATTTGCACCAGGCAGTCCCGCAGTTTTGTCATGAGTTAGGATTTAGAGCAGAACTAGCCAGGTATGACTCCTTCTTCTGCCCCTCTAATGTCTTACTGTCCTCACCTGTGAGTTGAGAATAATTCAGATGACTCCGGGGAGGGGGGGGAGACTGAAAGAGTTAAAGATAGGCCAAACACCAAGCTGGTAGAGAGCCAGTGATGTTAGTCCATCCACTTCCCCTCACCACCGGCCATGTAGAAGTTCCATGTTCTGGGCCTGGAAAGCACGGGTGTGCCCCCAGATGACCCAGCAGCTGGCTCTCACCAACCTTGACATCTTTTCTCTCCTTGAAATCTTTTGCCTCGCCTCTACCCTTTCTGGAGGGCTCTCCTCCAGAATGGGGGTGATGGGACCGAGGGTGGGGTGAGGAATTGCAGTGATACAGGATCCCGCAGAGGGATGGAAAGAACCAGAGGAGAAGCTCACCACCCCCTGAGACTGGCAGGCCTCTCCCCGCTCCGCCCCGCCATGGCGGTTCATCAGCCCTCTGGGAAGCTGAGGCGTGAAGTGGCTGCGGCTGGCCCCTGCTGCTGGAGCCCGGGAGTGACCAGTGTGTGGCCTGTGAGGGACTGTCCACAGCGCCTGTCCGGATTGGGGACCGTGGCCCCAGAAGCAGTGGAGAAGTTAGGTTTGTGATGAACAACCAGCTTCCCTGCTTGGTATTTTCTTGACTGACTAACTTCCTGCTCATTTTTCTTTTTCCCCTTTTCCCTTTTTTTTTTTTGAAATGTCAAACTCTGAACAGACTAACATATTTGTTTGATTTTTGATTTAGAGCCACAGAGGCTTTATCAGCATATGGATTTCTTGTATTACTCTGAAAACTGGCTATATTTAGGCTTCATGTCTAATGGTTACACGCTAGGGTCGGTTACATAATTTAAGCACGGGGTGTTTAAAAGAGGCCAGGAACAAGTTCACATTATATTGTCTGGATTAAAAATGATTTCTCACTGGTGTGGCAAAGTTTAAAAGTTCTAGCCACTGTCGAAGTGTAGGCGGGTGGATTGCCTAGGTTGGCTCCATGATTTCTGATTCAGATAAGTGGTTTAACTGTCATCCCAGTGCTGCCTCTCCCAAGCTCAGAATTCTTCACTGAAGACCAAAACAAATCCAGAAATAGGCCTCTGCAATATGTAGGAAATTTTCTGACTTCATATTCGGATAGAGAAATAAATCACTTTGTGTTCGTTAACATACTTCTCCTTCTTTCTTTTTGGATTTACTTCCTGGCATGAGAGATCCAGTTGCCTTAATGAGAATCCGTCAATTGAGCGTAAGCCAGAGAGTCTACCCCAAGGTCTTTAGGTGACTAAGTGGCCCTAGGGAAGGGCCACTGTTAGAGATGTGCAGATTGTGACAAGGCTCCCAGCTTTTACTCTGCCACTTAGCCTCTTCTTTCCCTATTAACTCCACCCAAATTGGGCTTCTTGGTCTCCAGATCAAAAGCATGTCTTCCTCCCCTTCTCCCATCTTTTTTCCCTCCCTCTTTTCATGTTGACTTGGGTATGTTTATTGAGGGTGGATATGATTGGATCCCTTCTTTCTTTTTTTTTTCATGGCTCACTTACCCCCGATACACACCTGCCCTATCTGTGACAGAGCCTATAGGATTTAGAGAAGCACAGCCACACATCAAATGCCCATAATGTTCTAGAGACCTCTCTGTGAAGTTGCATAAGCAGAGGGAAGCTAAGCTGTGCAGTATAGGAGAAGCAATGCAGATTCCAAAAGTGCTTTATCATAAAATTGGTTTTTATATAACTATTTTTAGGAGATCGTTATAGTCACAACCAGATGTATGATGGTCTCAGCAAGAGCAGGCCATTTTGAGCAGCAGAGACACCAAAATAGGGAAAGAGTTATATTAAAAGGTACAAAACACATTTTTTTCTGAATTAAAAATGAAACGGGCAGTCATAGGAGATTGGACACTGCAGAAAACTCCATAGTAAACCAGAGAACTAGCTTTAGAAATACTCCCAAACAGGGCAAAGTAAGAAAGGGATTAAGAGGATGAAAAAAGAAAGAGCAGGATTGGAGGGAGGGAGGGAACTAAAGCAATAATCAAAGATAATCGTTGAAGAGAAATACTTTTCTAAGCTAAAAAAAAAAAATCTGGAGATTGAGAGAATTCACTCTGTTTCAAGCAAAATACATGAGAAGAGATCACTAAATACCCCTGGGTAAAAATTTACAGGTCATATATAAGGAAGGAATCTCATAAAGAACATCAAAGCAAAACATAAGCAAAGCTTAAAAAACATCACCAGCAGCAGCAGCAGAACCAATGATCTAAAAAGCAAAAATGCTTCTTGGTCTCCAGATTGCCAGGGTGCCTGAGTGGCTCCAGAAGTTTGAGCCTCTGGCTTTGGCTCAGGTCATTATCTCAGGGTCCCACATCGGGCTCTCTGCTCAGCGAAGAGCCTGCTTCCCCCTCTTTCTCTGCCTGCCTCTATGCCTACTTGTGATCTCTCTCTGTCTCTCTCTCTGTCAAATAAATAAATAAAATCTTTAAAAAAAATTTATAAAACCCAAAAATACAAGGCCTCAGGTAACACAATGAACAAACAATGGAAAGAATCTTCAGTGCTTTGAGAGTAAACAAATTGGGCACTGGTTGGTTGTTGTACTTGGGTACGATGGAAATGTTTTTAAACCTTCATGAAAACAAAACATAGTTTTACTCAAAGTAAGTTACTCTGAGTAAAAAAAAATTACTCAAAGCGATACATTACTTTAATATGTTACCCAAGAACATGAAGACAAAATCAAAATTCAGAACTCACGGAGGACTTCTTATCTTAAATTAGAATGGCACTGGACCCTAAAACAAGTTTCTCTCTCTGTCTCTCTCTCTGTCTTTCTCTCTGTCTCTCTCTCTCTCCCTCTCTCATACACACACACACACACACACACACACACACACACACACACAATCATACATCCCAACTCCAAGGTAAAACGTTATTTCAAGAGGTGAATGATTTTGTCACAGAAATTTAAAAGGATAATGACATGGATTTTGCCACAGACAAAATAGCCAAGTCTCAGCAAGAGAGGATGGAGAAATGAAGGTCTGAAATCTAAACATTCCATCTTGAGAGTAAAATCTATATTTCATCCTTATCTTTGAAACTTAAGTAAATCTAAGTTTAAAATATTTTAGGGCAGTTTCAACTTCACCAAGATAGAATGGTAGAATCTAATCATCATTTTATAATGCATCTGTATATGAAATCATCATGTTGTACACCTTAAATATATATAATGTTGTTTGTCAGTTATACCTCAGTAAAGCTTGGGAGGAAAAGGGAATTCTGGAGAGTGGGACTGGAGATTGGGGCAGTGAAGAGATGCTATATAGAACTTCTTATACTTTTTGAATATACCATGATGCATTCATTTTCTGATATTAAAACCTATTATTAAGAAAAAATACAGACAAGCATAGTGTTCCTTTTTAGAAAAAAAAATTTGCAGAACAAAAGAGCAAGGTTAGTACGATCTTTATTGCAAAAGACAAGTAGCAACAGAAGTTATACATGAAAAATGGACACTGCAAAGCAAGGTGACCGGGAAAACAAGTCCTTTGATCATCAGTGTAATCTCCCTGGTCACCCTTGGAACCGTTAATGACACATTCCATCTGACCAAGGTTGGTATATGATCACACCTCTTTTTCACTTTGCCGTTTAATTAATTGAGGTCTCATGGGCCATATTACTAGGAATTCTTCTTGAGGAATGAGCAGTGTATTCCCCTGCAAGACCTCTTTTCTACCCCTTTCCGCTTAGTTGCCCAGGAACCCCAGGAGGTTTACTTTGTCCAAGGAGGATGAGACCACTGTCAAACATCACTACTGTGGCTCCCTGCTGTCACAGGGATGGTGCGGGAGACTCTTCTGCCAGGCCGATGGATGCCATTTAGCTAGGCGGAAAGCCAAAGGCTCGGTTGCTGCTCTTTTAAGTTGAGAGAGATGTGATCTTGTCTATAAAGCCAAAGGGAAAGGACCAATAGGGACCAAGAATATGAAGACACAGATGACAAACTGGACAATTGATGGATCAGTGAGCAGGTAAGGATGAAGAAGCAGTTAAGGACAGGTCAAGACTCAGGTCTGCCTTTTGCCATTCACTCCAATGGATGTTTCAAACTTTCTCGCTTTTAAGCTCTTAACATCACCCTTTTTCTCCCACTCATGGTAGAAAACCGCATCTCCAGGTTAACAGATGATGTAGAGGTCCCTCCCGAGATATAGACCTCGCCCATGTGCCTGCATCCACAACTTGGCATTCTTCTTTCTCACCTCAGTAGAAAATGTGTCCCCCACTGCTGTCCAAAGCTAGTTTCCATGATGGCCTTATCTCAGCAAGAGACCTGGAGCCCATCCTTGGCTCCATCCTCTTGCCCCATTCCCTCTGCCCCAGCAGTCGTCACTGGTGTACCTGCCTTCACATTGCTTTCTGAGTGCTCTGACATCCAACTCTCTGTTCATATTGCTGTCTTGCTCAACGCTCAGAAGATTCCCTTCATCTGCAGAAGAAAACCCAGATGCCCTAACATGGCGCCTCATGTGCCTTTCACGATCAGGACCCACCTGCCAGCTCTCTTAACTTATCGCTTGTTTCCCTTCCTTGTGTTCTAGTTATCCTAAGAATCCTGACCATCTGGGTTCAAATCTTGGCTTCACCACTTACTAGTTGTATGCCCTTGGGCAATTTGCTGAAGCTCTCTGGGCCTTAGTTCCTCATCTGTAAAGTGGGGATAATCAAGAGCGTCTGGGTGACTAAGTAGGTTAAGCATCTGCCTTCTGCTCAGGTTATGATCTCTGGGTCCTGGGATAGAGCTCTGAGTAGGGCTCACTGTTCAGCGGGAAGTCTGCTGCTCCCTCTCTCTCTGCCCCCACCCCTCATGCTCTCTCTCACAAGTAAATAATCTTCCAATTAATTAATTAATTAATTAAATAGGGATAATCAAAGTTCCTTCTTAAAGGGAACACCCTTTTAGAGAGATGGGAGAGATGAGTTCCTACTTATAAAGTAGTTGGATTAATGAAAATCTTCATGCATAAACATGAATATATAGTTCACCACCCTTTTTTACAAGATTTTATTTATTTAATAGAAAGAGACAGTGACAGAGGGAACACAAGCAGGGGAAGTGGGAGAGAGAGAAGCAGGCTTCCCGCTGGGCAGGGAGCCCGAGGCAGGGCTTGACCCTAGGACTCCAGGATCATGACCTGAGCCAGAGGCAGATGCTTAACAACTGAGCCACCCAGGCGCCCCTATAGTTAATCACCTTACCCAATTTGACAACACAGTTTGTCTGAACACTAGCACTAAGCCATTGGTAATGTGAGCTCCTGTTACTGAGCCTTTGTACAACTCCTCAAATATACTACCCTCTTGTTCTCCTTGAGTCTTTAAGGCTACCGTTCTTCCATTCCTCCAACCTCCTTCCCCTTCTTGCTCTACTCCTGTGATTGGTAAATTGTCATTCATCTTCAGGCTCTGCTCCGTTACAACCTCTCTTAGGAAGCCTTCCTGATTTCCCCGTACATGTGTATACATACCAGACTAGATGTGCAGTACTTTCTCTAAGCTTCTAGACATATCTTTACTGCAGCCCTCCTTTTTTTTTTTTTTTAACTTTGTTGACTTGGTTTTCCTTTTGAGTGGTGACGAACTCTAGGGTGCAGTCATTGAGGGCTGGGGATCGAATCTAGTCCATTCCTTTATTATTCTCCATCAGTTGATGTTGCCTGACATGGAGTTAGTACTCAGTTAGCATTAAGTGAATGAATGAATCCATAGGCAAGGACATGTTCAGACAGAACACAACAGAAGGTAGAGAATATCTTAGCAAATAAGAGATGGTCACGTTTATTAGTAATCAAATCATTATTAATTAAAATAAGACACCATTTTTACCTGTGAAATTAGGGAACACTTTTAAAAATGATAGTACCTATTCCTGTGGACCTTCTCTCATTGCTGGTGGGAGGGTAAAAGCAACTTAATGCTATGTACCAAGATTTTTTTAAATGTTGTGGGGTTTTTTTGCCCACCTAATTGTACTTCTGGGACACTATCCAAAGGAAATCATTTTCTTTGCATACTTATTTATATTTTTAAGCAGAAAGAAAATTTACTTTAGATGTTAACTAAAACATGTGTGAGGAGGGTACATAGTTTTTCGAAATTATTTTGTGAGATAGCAAGCCAAAAAAAAAAAAAAAGATCACTGCTTCTGTCTCTCAGTATTGCTATGGTACGCATTCCCTACCATATACCACAAGTCAGCTAGTCTCTTCCATCCTCTGTGGTCAAAGGAAAGCATTTTAAATACTGACAAATGTTTACACATGAAGATGTTCATTATGACATTACTTACATAAAAATGTGAGAAAAGCCCCCAGAATATCCAATAGGATTGTTTAGCACTTTCGTTTGAGAATATGTAATAGCAGGAAATGTATTAGTTAAATGAAAAAAAGCAGGCCTTAAAATTTGTTCACAGATACCAAGAAAAAGAAAAGGGAATTAAATACCCATGCATAGAAAAGAGACTGCAAAGAAGTATACCAAAATGTTTACTAACTTGGTTATGTTTGGGCAGTGGGAATGTGTATGGCATTTTTTCTTGCTTTTGTTTCTAACCAAATTATCTATATTTAGACATGTGTTCCTTTTATAATGGAATAAAGCCAATAAATTCTGTACTTTAGATTGTGTGTTCAGGAAGAATTAGGGGCTGATTATACTTTCTTTGATATGCTTGGTATTAGTCTTGAATTGCTAAATTGATGGTAAACATCTGGAGGGCACAGAGCTAGTCTTGTCGAGCCCATTGTTTGATCAGTAAATATCTGCAGGCTTATGTGGGGTGGCCTTCCATGTAAGGTCCTCGCCACCCCCCCCCCTTGTCTCAGGGCCCAGGTTGGCCTCAAAAACATCTGGCAACCAGTGAGAAAGAATTGAAAACAAAAAGCCAAACAAGTAAGATTGGCTTGGAGACAAATTATCCCTGAACACAGGATGGGTGTTAGCCAAAAGGAAGGTGCTAGAAAATGAATAGCTTTGCTGATAAATGAAATGAATATTCATTCCTGTCTGCCCACATTGCAAGTTAAGCACCGTCATCCTACACTTTTCATTCGCTGCTACCAAAAATCTTAACATAATTTAAGAAACAAAAAACACTGTTGTCTTTGCCTCTTTTGATGTTTATTGAATTGTATTGTGCCAAATTGTAAAAGAATGATACAGGAGTGACTTTTAAGGATTTCTCAAACTGCTCCTCTATGAGGAATATTGTTAATAATACATAGGAATTGCTCTTAACTACATGAAAATATCTCATTTTTTTTTTGTTCGGCTCCACTTAAATATCGCCAGAGTGGAGTGCACCAAGACATACTGGATTTCGAACTAAATAAACCAAAATTACCATGTACATTCCACTACATGTCAAAACAGGAAAAGCCATAGTATTTGATGTGAAGTGGAGATTAGAACAGCAATAGGGAGAAAACTAGAAGCCTGCTTACAGTTGGAATAAGAAAACAGGGTCAGTGATTTTCAATGCAGATGTACTTCTCTTGGAGAAAACACATCAAAAAATCAATCTACAATGCAGATGAATTTGGCAGTAATTACAATACTGTCAAAAGATTCTTTAGTTTCCAGAGGACTTATTTCAGAGTCCACTGTGCTTGCTTATCATTAAGAACTTGACAGGAATCAGACGAATTTAAAGCTCGGGTGTTAGGTGCAATTGCCAATTTAAAAAATGGCCAAAAAGAGGATAGAGCATCTTTATATGTGACAAAGAATGAAAGGGGACACCTAATTTGATTTCTAAGAATTAAGCATTTGTGCAGCTTCTCAAATACATACATTATCTAATGAAAGGCACACCTGGAACTTACTTACTTTACACTTCAGACCCAATCCTGAATATGACTAATTGAAACAAGTGTACAAAAGGAACAAATGTTCCTTTTACATTCTGCAGATAAATTCTGTGACTTTAGTCATAGAAACATTTCACATTTTTCTAAGATAAACTTGCTTAAGAGAAGTAACTCTTTCAGTGTAATACTTGAAACTATCTCCATTGTGGGATTATGAGAATAATACAGATTGTTATCATTTATTGGGCATTCAGGGTTCCAGGCACTAATGCTAAACGTTTTTTATACCTTGCTAACTAAACCCTCAGTTTTCATTTATTCAGCCAACTACTTATTATAGAGAGCTTACTGTGTTCCAGGGGCTATTTAAAGTGTTGGGGATTCAGCAGTGAACAAAACAGCCCTGTCCTCTGTGGAGCTTGTGTTCTAGTTGGCAGACAGAGACGATACACAGGAGAAGAAAGTAAATGGTATACCAGGTGGGCATGTGATGAATGCTGCTGAGGAAAAGAAAGTAGAGAAGAGGTTAGGGAATGACAGCTTTGTGGAGGGAGGGGCCATATTTTTAAAAAGAGTGGTCAGAGAAGACCTCGTGGAGAAGATAACACCCAAGCAGATGTAAAGATGCCCTATAAGAGGTGAAGGACCAAAGGACCAAACCATGGAACTGTCTTGGGGGAAGAGCCTTTTAGGTAGAGGGAGCAGCAAGGGTGGAGATCTTAAAGCTAGAAGGTACCTGGCTTGTTTGAGGAAAAGCAAGGAGTACAGTACGGTAGGTACAGAAGGAAAGAGGGGATGAGGCCTAAGATATAGAAAAGGGGGCATCTCGTCAGACATCACATCATGAGACTTTTGGATTCTACTTGAGGAGAGATGGCAAGCCCTCAGAGGGTTTTGAACAGAGTCATGACATGACCAACAAAGTCAATGGTCTTGTCCAGGTTCACAGATTAGGAACAGAGCTTCGGAGAAGTTCGGTAATTTACCAAAGTTACTATGTGTTAGTGAATTAGTGGGGCTGGAGTTTTAATCCAGGTCTGTGTAATTCAAAAGCTCATACTTTTCCCATTAAACCACAATTGCACCTCCCAGTTGCAAAGAAGTTTACCACCCAGGCTGGATGGAGTAGGTGATTTTCTTAGTCTGGGCTTGACCTCGTGTTTCCCTTTTCTCTGGAGTTCTTTGGCTTCTCTGGCAAGGCCACCATGTCACACAACTCCAAGGAACACCATTTATACCCCAAGTCTATAAACGTACTGCCATCTGGGCAATGTCCAGATGAAGTGGCCAAGTATCATGACCTTGTTCTGCAATGAGAATGTAAATGGTTTTGAACTATGGTTAGGCTGGTCGCAAAATTCGTTTGGTCGGACATTCATCCTGGCCCCACTTTGATGCATCTCACTGTCTGTCCTTCTACTGACACATGTCAGATGTTTCTGCTACCCTCCACTCATTGTCTGGCAAAGCACTAGTCCAACAGTATGGCGGGCTGGGATGTCAGCGATGGAAAGGCAGGGTTTTCTGCTCCGCATGGGCAGCTTAGGCCCACAGTTATAAGAGAAAACCTGAGGGAGTATAGGATATGAGCATGTATGCCTGGCTTCTGATTACTAAATTATCTCCAAAATTGCTGTTTGGTTTAATTTAGGCTCAACCAGATTTTCTTATAAGCCTTAGAGTCCAGAACTTCCATTCTTGAGCCCTTGTTTATGTCGAAACTAATTTCTTTTTTCAGTTGGTAGGAACATTCTTGCTTAGACTTTACTGATTCAGTGTGAAAGAAAATACCTTGAGATTCAGATTCACTTAAAATGAAGTTTTTATTCATTGTTACTTGAGTAGGTAACTTTAATGGAATTGTATCTTGCAAAAAATGCCTAGTATTTCATGTGTCAGCAGTCTGCCTGGTTATTCCAATACCCTAGATCACTTTGGCATTATTTTTTGACTCTTACAACTTTAATTACAAAAAAACAAACAAACAAACAAACAAAAAAAAAACGAGAGAAAATCATGGCAGCATCCCTTAAAAGAGTAACTAAATAATACTGTGATGATCTGTATAAAACATCATTGCCAGGAACATAGTACAGTGTTGAGTAAAGTTAAAGATGATTGCCATTTTGAGTTTTTAAGATTAGCACTAGTAATCACAGAACACCAGATCAATACAACGAAAGCTCCTTTTTGAAACAAATTTTCATTTCCCTTAAATGAAGGGACAGGAAGCACCAAGATCAGACTTTGCTCTCAGATCATATTTCAGGTTCACTCTGAAGGTTTAAGTGAGGAAGGGCTATGTGTGATGGAAGCTGGATCATTGCTTTCTTGGCTGCTTCTACCAAAAACAATATGCAAAAAAAACATTTGGTTGGTCCTCAGTAGGTTAAACACAGAATTCCTAAGTGACCCAGCAGCTTACTCCTGAGTCGATATACCCCCACGTTGAAAACAGGCATCCAAACTAAAACTTGTACATGAATGTTTCTAGAAGCATTATTCACAAGAACCCAAAGGTGGAAACAGCCCAAATGTCCATCGATGCATGAGTGGATACCCAAAATGTGGTACGTTTATACAGCGGTATATTACTCAGCCCCAAAAAGGAATGAAGTACTGATACACACTACAGCATGGATGTGAACATGAAAACCTTGTGCCAAGCAGGAAAAACCAGACACAAAAGATAATACTCCATGATTCCATTTCTAGGAAATACCCAGAACTGGCCCATTGGCAGAGATGGAAAACAGATTAGTGGTCGCCAGGTGGGGAAAGGGCAGGGAGGAAGGAAGAAAGCAGAGTGACTGGGTTCTTCAAGGTGATGAACATGTTTTGGAAGAGATAGATGTGGTGGTTGTCCAACGCTATGAATGTGTTAAGTGCAACCAGTCATACGTTGTATGTTCCTGCTGTTTTACCACAATCCAAAAAAAGGGAGAGAAGATCCCTCATTCTTGGTGAAGCCCATTCAAGTTTGACTCCTTAAGAAGGGACACATGGCAAAGGTGGGGTAGAGTAATAGTGGCCACTTGAGCTCTGCAGGACAAGTCTTGCACTTCCTGGTTGGGATCTCCAATCCTGGGACCCTGCCTCATGTGGGGACAATGACACCAGCATCCACTCTGGGGCCCCTGGTGTCCCATATGACCAGGGCCAGTTTTAAGTCTAGGGCAGCTCGTTTGAAAACCTCACATAAAGACATTGGACGTGGTGGGATAATGAGCCGTTTAAAACCCAAACCTGCAGAGATCCAGCAGATAGAAATTTTAACTGCAGTGAGGCCAGGGCAATTTCAGTTTATCCATTGAAAAGGAAAATAGGGGAACCTAGGTGGCTCAGTGGTTAAGCATCTGCCTTCGGCTCAGATCATGATCCCAGAGTCCTGGGATCGAGCCCTGCGTCGGGCTGCCTGCTAGGCGAGAAGCCTGCTTCTTCCTCTCTCATTCCCGCTGCTTGTGTTCCCTGTCTGGCTGTGTTTCTTTCTGTCAAATAAATAAAATCTTAAAAAAAAGGGAAGGAAAATAAACTTTTATGACCTGGGGGTGCTAGAATAAGTTTAGTTAAAGGTACATGGAAAGTTTCTAGTTACTGCCGCACACATTCTTTTCCCTTGTCCTTGGGAGTGTACCACTTGTCCTTCTTCACACTGTTTCTACACTTAAAAGGAAGAAAGCCTTCAAATGGGTTTGTTTTTTATGATGATGAAAGTAATATTTGTTAATTACAAAATTTCAGAAAGATCAGAAATTCTCTTATATATCCATGCATATCTATGTAAAGAAATTTCAGAGATCATGGATAATATAGACATTTTGGTATGTATCCTTTATCTTTTTTTAAAGATTCGTATTTAAATTCCAGTTAGTTGGGCACCTGGGTGGCTCAGTGGGTTAAGCATCTGCCTTCGGCTCAGGTCATGATCCCAGAATCCTGGGATCGAGTCCCACATCCAGCTCTCTGCTCAATGGGGATTCTGCTTCTCCTTCTCCCTCTGCCCTTCCTGCCTGCTCTCCCTCTCCCACTCACTCGCTCTTGCTCTCTCTTAAATAAATAAAATCTTTAAAAACAATTCCAGTTAACATACAGTATCATATTAGTTTCAGGTATACAGTGGAGTGATTCAGCACTTCTGCACATCACCTGGTGGTCATCACAAGTGCGCTCCTTAATCCCCATCCCATTTCACCTATGAATATAGAGATACTAGTACCTTCAGTTTCACTGGGATCATTTATTTATCAGTACAGCATGGGCACCTTTCATACCAGTAAATTCCAATAAATAGCACACTTTTCATGGTTGCATAGCGTTCCATTTTATGCACGTGTCATGACTGATTATTCCATGACCGGTGTTCTGAGTGAGCCCAGGGCCTTCACTGAAGTGGTTCTTCTGTGGTCACTTAGTCCTCTCTCATGGTTGATGACTCAGGGTTTCTGAAATTTTCTTCTCTTACTTATTTATGCTGATCAATGGTAGCTCTCAAAGCAGAGGTCATAGACAATAAAGGGAGCAGAGGTCTGTAAACAATCAGCTCGAAACCCACAACCTTTAGGCAACTTTCCCTGACTGAGCCCTACTCTGTCCACTCATTCTGCCTTCTTTGTCCCAACAGAAGAGGGACAGAAGAGTATGCAAGTGCATGGGCTTTCTGGATGTTGGTCATATTTAGTGCCTTCATGTTCTCATCTATAAAATAGGGATAATGATAGTCCCTGTCAGGACGCCTGGGTGGCTCAGTCAGTTAAATGTCTGCCTTTGGCTCAGGTCACGATCCCAGGATCCTGGGATTGAGCTGCACACTAGGCTCCTTGCTTAGCAGAGAGCCTACTTCTCCCTCTGCTGTTCCCCCTGCTTGTGTGAGCTTCTCTGTCAAATAAATAAATGAAATCTTTTAAAAAAATAGTAGTCCTTATTCTCTAGGCCAATGAGATGATCTATGCCAGAAGTCCCTGGCAGCACAGGACCTGGCATCTAGCTAGTACTCCACGAATGGCAAGAGTTATTATTATCACTGGATTCATTCAAGTGGCTCTCCCAGTTTGTGGCATTGAGAGCTCATCTCGTGTGTGCTGGGATAGTTGTAATAGGTTGTAGACTCTGAAAAGCTCATGTGCTAAAGTGACTATACAATGTTTTCCACACAGTGAGCTCCCAGCTAATATTGTTGATTGATTGTCTGACCCAAACTGACCTGATGTGATTGTGGGGTCCTCTTGTTTGAACTTGGTCTTGATTTCCCAATTTAAAAAAAAACAATAATAAAAGCAAAACAAAACAAAAAAACCCAGAAACCCTAAGAAGTTGGATAGAGGTGAAATGCAATTTCTTTAGATAGGTCTACATCATAGCTGTGGGCTTTCCTACACTCTAAGGAAATTCTTGACTAGGAGAGCTCAGAGATCTTCAATGATCATGATAATGAAAAGAAATCCATAAAAGAACTAAAAGCCATTATTCTGAAAGACTGGTCTGTAGCCAAAGAGCAAGTAAAATCTTATCTTCCATCACTTAGCTCAGATTCTTAAGAACTGAACTACTCTCAGTAAATAGATTTTCTCGATGATGGAAGCTTATTCATGTAACCACTGTAACAGCTGGCATTTTAACTATTTTGATAATAAACGTACTACATGGTTTATCGCTTTGATATAGAGAATGTATTGAAAACAATCCCACCAGTTTGTTAGGCTTTGCGTCCTCGTTGTTATTGTGTCATTGCTGTCATTTGTTTTTTTTAGCTCTGCTGCGTCATTTTAATGCATTTGCCTTCGAAAGACACAAACAATGGTTCCTCTACACAGCTCTTCACTTTTTACTCTCTTCTGTCACTTTTTTTTTCTCACTGGTAGGGTATATCAGTCTTAGTTTTTACTGCAGAAATGTTTCTGATGGCTTTCTCCAACTTGAAAAGACTTTCCAAACATTTATAAATTTTATACTGTAGGAAACCAGAACCCCAAATCTGTTACTGTTCTGTAAAGTAAGATTAATAGGCATTGAATGAGATCATGTATTTGGTGACAAGTTTTTTGACCATTCGGGGACTTTGAGAGATTTACTTTCCGGTTGCAGGCTCTTATCTGGTAGAAGTTTGACTCTGGGCAAGATGCCATTTTATTTAGAAACTGTAGTGCTTATGGTCTTCCCTTCTAGTCCTGGTGTTTTCCTACTGCTTATAGGTGAAGACACAATTAAAGAAAAATAGTCACCTGTCCCCTGTGTGGTTGATAAAAGTTTTATAAAATGGAATTTGGATTTTTTTCTTGAATGATTTTATTTATTCATCAGAGAGAGACAGACAGACAGACAGACACCCCCCGTGAGCAGGGGGAGAGGCAGAGGGAGATGGAGAAGTAGACTCCCTGTTGAGCCGTGAACCCAACACGGGGCTTGATCCCAGGACCTGGAGAACGTGACCTGAGCTGAAGGCAGACCTGAGCTACCCAAGCACCCTAGAATTTAGATATTTTTAATAAAAAGACAGTAATATTCTTAGATGTAATTTCATGAATGATTTCTCATTTTCTTTACAGAGACATAATAATGAGTCTAACTGTTGGGAAACTCACAGACCATGAAGTTGTAACCCTTGCACGCCACTACCAGGTACCCAAGGACACAAGTCCTGATATGAATGTCCTGATTGCACAGGCCCATGAACAACTCAAGAAAAACACTTTTGATAATTTTGAAAGACTCAATGCTACTTGTGTATACCAAGATCGAGAAAAGTAAGCTTTTATTTCATCGTTTCAGTAAATCATTTAAGTTTCTGCAGACCTGAGTAATGAAGGGAAAAAGCACACTGAGATGTCCCCATTATACTCTACTATATAGCAAATGTACTTTAAATCACTTTTGGGAAGCATTTGGGTACCGATATTTCATAACGATGGTGAGCTTTGTTTGTTGATGGAATAGGGAAGGCCCTTGTATCTTCAAAAAAATAAGATGCCCCTTTCCATTTCCTTTTAATTGGTTTCTAGAGGCTCTCAACTGAAACATAGCAAATCCAGATGTTAGAAGGTTAAATTCTGAGATATCTTTTTCTTAACATTAGTTTGTGATAACTGGGATTTATAAAGGTGTCTTTTCGAATACAGAGAACAGGGAAATTACAGGTAAACTCTATATAGAATTTCTTTGAAATTATTTCTTCTTGAAAATAATGAAGCTTAGCATAATCAATTTCTAGTACACTTGTCATGTTTCTGTTGTGCTTTATTAAGTCATTTTTATAAACTGGAGCCCCATCTTAATATGTTTTGATGTTCATCTTACCCACCGACCTGATACTGTGGGGGGAAATATTCACCAGGAGTTAGAAAATCTTAGTCCTAACTGTAGCCTCTAATTTTCTTATTACATACCACTGACATTTCTTTGCCCCATGAGCCCCCTATGATCCCCAGACCTGAAGTTTGTACCCAAGTGACCAGCTTGCATACCCTAAATACTTTTAAAGGCCCTATAGTTTATCTTAATGATGAACATGATTTTTTTCCTAATCCATAAAACACTGTTGTTGAGTTTTTATAAAGGTGGTATTTTTCCTTGACTCTTTTAAGCTTTCCTGAGCCTCCCAAGGCTGTATGGCCTGAGCTTTGCATGACCCCAACCCTGCCTTCCACCCTGGGTGGTACCCCTTACCCAGGATGAGAAGTGTGTCCTTTCACTAAAGGAACACCTCCTGGGAATGATGGGGCTGCTTGATCAGAGAGCTCTGAGGTTCTTCCAGATCTGACAAGCTTCAATTATAGACACAAACATTCTCTCATCATCTTGTAAAGTCATTGTGAATAAAGCAGCTCACTTTCCTTCCTGTTGGTTGTGATTTTGCCTGGTGCCTGGAAGAACATTGACTGAATGAGAACATTGGACAAATATTTCTGTGCCCCTGGCAGGTTGGGAAAATGGCTGTTGAGCTGCTCTGGAGAAACCGTCTGACAAAATTGAGCTGAATATTAAAGCCCCAGCTGGGGCTTCAAGGTTACAAGGTTTGGGTCCAAGGAAAAAACTAGAAAAACACCCTCAAGTCATACGATACTTGTGTTGGAGGCTCTAGATGACTGTCAAATTAAGAGATGTTTTCAAATATCAGAACCAGTTTTGACTAGGTATTGTATTTGGAAGGACAGAATCTGATTGGTAACTTCTGAAATGGAAAAAGTTGGTAAAAGACAATATGACTATTTTTCCTTACTGTAAATTCCAGTACCAATTTTCATACTCATTTTCATGTGCAGACTTTTAGTACACATCTATATTTTCTTTCCTATAGCATGTAATTGTGATTTGAGAGACACAAAACACATAAAGACCTGTTTACTTTGTTTTAATGCAGAAAAAAAGTGCTACCCAGCAAAGACATCAGAAGACTGTGCAAGTCCTCCCGGTTACCTTTGACTGATGATCTTCTGGCATCCATACTGTCCAGGTAAGCAAGAGCTCTACCCTTCATGGGCTTTGTCTCACATATTTTTGTTTGGGGGGACTATTGACCTTTAAATATGCTTGATTTATCCTAGGCTGCTTCAATTACATTTTTGATAACACACCTCCATTTAAGTGTTACAGAAGGAAAAGTTGGGCATGATTTTGAATGTTAGCCTTTTATGAATTGCTATTTTATCTTTTAATGTTAAAACATGCACACATATGTATACATAGGTTCCTGGGACAAAATGAAGATGTCTAACTTCGTGGGTTATGAGGGTATTTAGATCTAAAATTCAGGGCAGGTTTTTCAAAGCAGTAGTTCCTGCTGGCTAAAGACATGTAGGAAGAGCACCTAGTGCTATTACCCAGGGCTCTGTCCTACTGGGGCACCAGACGTAAAGTGTGAAGATTATGATGTTGCAAAAGGAAAGCACAACGTACTGCTTTCTAAAACACTGGACTTTCCTGTTGAATGTTACGTTCGAATTCCTGGCACCACCCTCCTAGATACGCAGGCTCTGGTCATCTTTTTATGCTTCTGTAGCATTATTCCCAGCCCCGCCTCTGATTCACTTGTCTTGGTAAGTCTGACATTTTGGACTGTGTTCTAGGCATTGTCATCATTGCCCTGAAGATCTCACCTCACTTGCTTTGCGAGAACAACTTCATGAGTTACAACTAACATCCTCTTACCTTATCTGAGGATGCTGAGATTCTCTTTTTGCCTCTTACCTTGTAACAAAGACTCGTGACATGATACTTAATCCATTCAGATGTAGAGACCTGCTTTTGACCTGTCTGACTTAACACCTATAAACAACCAGTGGGCTGTCAAATCTTGACAGTTTCACCTCTGACTTGTCTCTTGTATCCTTTGAATCCACTTGCTAGTTGTGTGATCTTGTGCAAGATTTTTTTAAAGATTTATTTATTTGAGAGCCAGAGAAAGAGAGCACAAGCAGGAGGGGCAGAGGGAGGGGAAGAGAAAATCTCAAGCAGGCTCCCTGCTGAACACAGAGCCTAGTGCGGAGCTCAATCCCATGACCCTGAGAGCATGACCTGAGCTTGAAAGCAAGAGTCAGACACTTAACCGACGGCGCCACCCAGGCTCCCCTTGTGCAAGATTTTTGACCTGTCCAACCCTCAGATTCCTTACCTCTGAAATGATACACTACCTCCTTCCTGGCAGTTCTGAGGGTGACTTGAGATAATATGTATGTAGTACTCAGTGCAGCACCTGGTACTAAGTGGTGATTAGGGCCTAGGAGAGAAGTTGAAGTCCGGGACCACAGATTACACACCCTGACTTAGAAATGAACTGGAAGAAACTTGTTTCCTTCTACACAGAGGAAGCCTTGTTTTTGAACAGTTAGATCTGAAAGCGTTTCGCACATTAAGCTGTCTCCAGTCAGGAAGCCGCGGATATTTATTAGATTATCTCTTATGGCCCCAGGGATGAGTTGTCCTGGAAAGTCCAGTAATGTGGGAGCCTGGCCTCTGGAGGACCGAGATGTTTCTTCTCTAACACCGAGGCCACCAAGTCATCATCCTGTCCTTCTCTCAGCAGACTATTTGGTCTTCGCCTTTACGATTTGACATGAAAGGCAGAAAGGCTGTCCCGCAACTCGCTTTGGAGATGTCCAAGGCTCAGTGCGCGTCAGCCTCCAAGCCCAGCTTAGCTTTGTGGAGGTCATCCCCCTGAGTTGCTAAGCAGACTCTGTTCAGTCTAACTCTGCCTCTAATTGTGCAGTGACCCTGCTCCTCACTGAGGGGAAACTTCAGACTACTCAGATTAGAAAATGTCTCATTCCCAGTCCCCTCTCCCTCCAATATGCCCTGCCACGATTTGGGTCACATGCTTGGTGTTTTGCATCATCTCCGCAGATTCCTTTCAAAGACTGCCCTAATTCCTAGTGGACCCATCAGCCTGCAGCTCACATTTATATTCTGCATTCTTATTGTTCCCCACAGACTCCACAGGGCTTTCCAGAGCCTTGACCAGACTCTCTTTCTGCACAGCCCTCCTGTGGCACGCTAAGCCAGAGACCCTGTGACGTCTGCCATCTCCTGTGGGAGGCAGGCCTGGAGTTTGTTGTTTTGGTTCAGTGCACGCTCTGCCCAGGGGCAGTGTTACCTGCCACGGGTTGTAGCTGGGCAGCTGTTGAGCAGCTGGATGGACCTGCTGTGTGAACTGAAATCATGAGACAGAACTGTGGCCAAAGTGTTGGCCGATTTCTTTCACGCAATGATTGTTACTCGTGTATTTTTCCTAGCCCCACATTTCACTAGGAAGTGTTCCCTCTATGGCGTTTCCATTTGTCTTGGGATTCAGTTAGGTCTTTTCCTTATTAGCACAACTCAAGCTGGGAGCAAGACTTCAAAATCTTTTCATATCCAGTTACCTCAGCCCCCCACCAGTTTATGCTGTGGTAGCTGGTTATGAACTCACCATACTTACCAGTCAGATTCCTTTCACTACTGCACAGGGCATCAAACTTAAATGTTCTAAGTAGTACTAGTAATGGGTAATACATTAATAGTGGGACTGACGCTCCATATGGACAAAGTGTCAAGGGCCCTAGGATATCTTGCCAAACCTTGAGCATATTAAAAGGCACATTCTAGTTGAGGGTAGACATGAGTCCCCATTCCGTAAGTGCAGACACTGAGGTATAAAGAGACTCTGTCACTGAGGAACCTTGCAGCAGACCAAGATGAATCTCTAATGGAATGAGAATGCCCTACGTTGTCCCTAACTGAGCTCCTGGGAATCAGGGCTGTGTCTCATTCTTCTTTGAAGCCCCAGAGACTCATCCTGTGCTGGTACCCTGGGGAGCCGGGGGAAGGCAGTGGAGGGGAAAAAAACATGGGCTTGACATCCACCAGACCTGCCTTTGAGCTCATGCCTTTCACCATGTGATCCTTATAAATGGACTCAACCACTCCGATCCCCCATATTGGATTTTTAATGTTTCCTCAGTTTTAGTAAGCAAAAAATCCCGGTTCTCAAACCATTAGGAAGTGGAGAGTATCCTGAAGTCATTCCATTCTGTGTTCTGTGTGGGACTGAGGAGTAAAGAGGTAGCCTCCTTCCCTAATTGTGGCCTTCTGAATCGACCCTTGGAACAACTGGAAATTCAAGTGCAACTATTTCCCCAGAAGCTCTGCCCCAATCTGGCCTTTTATAGCAGGCTCCATGGAATACCTTAGAACTGACTTCATGAGACAGTGGGTGCCTCATTCAGAAATGTCAGTCAAAATGGAAAAATTAACAGGGCTCTCAAATCATCTTGTTACATTCTCCTTGGTCTCGCCCACTGCCAGCGCCCCCCCCCCCCAGGGACATGGTTTGGACTCCAGTGATTTTACCCAACAGTACCTGGCAGTGGGGCCAAGGGCCAAAAGGGCCAAGGGTCAGGCTATGTGGCCACTACTGTTGCGGTGTTTGGTGCCCTGGGAAGGCTGCAGAGAGAAGCCCCACCTCCCAGATGCTTCCAATGTTTTGAAATATAAGGTGATTTGTAGTTTTTAAGAAATTAAAAAAAAATCCAAATCCATGCAGTCCAACAGACCATTGACCCTGGACATGATCCATACTTGGCTGCCATGACCTGCCTCACCAAGACATGTGCTGGAATGAGAACTGGAATTTAGAGGCCCGGCTGTCTGGAGATAACTGGAGCTACTCATTAATAACCTGAGTCATGCCACCTGGCCAGCTCTGAGTTTTTATGACCAGCTGATGCAGTGGCCCGGAGCTCTACTTTTTTTTCTCAACTGTCCAGTCTTTAAGAATCTCACCAGGCGTTCAGGCATGCACCCCTGGGTTTGCTGGGTCATGCACAGAAACCAAACACAACCACGTAAGTCAAAAATGTGTCTTTGCAGGGGCGCCTGGGTGGCTCAGTCGGTTAAGCGTCTGGCTCTCCATTTCGGCTCAGGTCATGATCTCAGAATGGTGTGATGGAGGCCCAAGTCAGACTTCATGCTGGGTGTGGATCCTGCTTAAAATTCTCTCTCCCTCCGTCCCTCCCGCCTCTCTCTCTCTCTCTCTCTCTCTCTCTCTCTCTCTCTCTCAGAAAAAAATTAAAATGTCTTCACTGCCCGCCCTCCCTTCCAGCCCTGGTCACGCAGCCCAGCCCATTCCCCTATGTTACAAGATGGCCTTTGCAGCAGAAGGGGAAGCCACATTAACTCTTCAGCCAAATACAGCTGCCACCGCACCTCATACACCTCCACAGATGGTGGAAATAAAGCAGATCAGCTTTATTCCCTGCGGCAAGGAGATAGATGGCTTCCATAGTTTTGGAACTATTCATCATTTTTGGGAGGGGGAGCACAAGCACCTGTCAAATGACACATTTACCTCATTGTTGAGAACTCCCACCTAGCAAGACATCGAGGAGCATGCTTGGGGGTCGTAATTCTCTAAAGAGGAACCAGAGAAATTGCCTTCCCTCCCTCTTCCTCCACAAACATGTCCCTTAGTTTGTGTAGGGAAGGGAATGGTGGCTTGCCTAAGTATCAAAGGGAAAGAAGAATTTATGGAGGTTTTAGGAAAACACTTTAGCACCATGAGCTGGGACTTTAAAATAAGGAGGCTGACTTTTTAACAAGCGGAGAAACACTTAAATGCCAGAATTAGGGCAGTCTCCCTGGAAGACTGTGTACTGATTTCAACAATGCTGCCACAAAGAGTTCTTCTTTGGAATGGCCTTCATAGCCTTTTCAAGAGAATTTCCTCCAGAGTGGCAAATCTTCATCCTTTGACCATGGATCAGAGTCTTAGCAAGAGCCAGATGTCATTTGGAGAGGAGTAACATAGGGGATTCGGGGGGAGAATAAGGAGGCTAACATTTTTTGATCAGGAGCACAGCATGACCCTGAAACAAGGAAATACATTTTCTTTACGATTCAGCAGACTTTCCGAAATATTTTGAAAGGATGGGTATGATTTGGCGAATGAGGACCTGTAGTCACAAGGCAGGAAGGACACTGTGACAGGTAACTGAGGGAGACAATACCCAGGGGTAAATGTGAACACTGACCTATGCGTTCCCAGTCCCCTAACAGCCAAGCCCTTAAGCATCTCTGAACTGCCTCCCAACCCCCTTCCTCTGTCTCCCTCTTGGACTATTTTTAGAACTGGAGCCCTCCTTCATATTCTCTCTCTCTTTCTTTCTCTCCTTGCTCACTTTCTCTCACAACCTGGTCTAGCAATAGTGTGTAGTAGATTTCATGTGTATTACATAGCAGAAGAGGGCGTGACCAACTTCACCCCATCAGCAGTCTGGGGGAAGAAGCTTTGTGCAGAACTTTGGAGCAGGGAGGAAGACTGGAGAACTAATTCCTCACCACCATGCTCCCACCTAGTGGTGCACCTTCCTTTCCAAGTCTGACTTGTACGACTGGACCACCTCGAAAAGAAGCATGTTTAAAGGTCTCTCATCTGCTTTATCTCCTTTGTAAATTGATATTTATAGCCAACTGATACATGTTCATAGTAAAACATACTCAATTCTAAAAAGTTTATTCCCACAAGAGTAGTTTCCAGCCACATCCTTCCCCACCCCCAGACCCATTCACAAGAAGCAGTCTCTCTCAGCCCTTCTAGCTATCTCTATCGACATTTAAATAGCACGCATATATTACTAACCCTGTTTCTCATTTTTGGATGCTGCTACTACCTTTTACCATGCTTGAGAATTTAACATGCTATTGATTCCCATTATTGTTCTTTCTGAATTCTCTTGGGGTCTTCTCTTTGTTCCTGGGTTTCTGGAATTTCGCTGATGGGGCCTTGTGTGTCTGCGCGTGTGGCCGTTTACACTTTATAGGCTCTTCCAGTCTGGAGACTCTGTCCTTTTGTTCTAGGAAACTTTCTATTGATTTTTAGTGATTTCCTCCCCTCCGTTTGCATTTTATTTTTCTCTCTTGAGAACTCCTGTCATTAAGATTTTAGATGTCCCAGATTTGGATCTCCTTTTTCCCCAGTTTTCTATTTGTCGTGATGATAGACTTACAAAGGAATTTCCTCAACATGATATTCTACCTCTTCTACTGGATCTGTTTATGACTATCAGATTTGTTTTATTCCAAGAGCACATTTTAGTCTGAATGATCCTTTTTGGTAGTCTTCTATTCTTTTTTCATGGATATACTATATCACTCTTTTCTCTTTCCTTCTGAAACCTGAATTGTACTTGTTTTTCTGATTCCTTTTATTTTTTCTGTTGCTGTTTTGGCTTCTGTCTTTAACATTGGAAGCTTTTGGGGGGTAGATCTTGTGGATTTGCAGGTTTTGCTGTACAAATCCATCTTGTAGTCTTCATTTTCATGAAGCAATCCCCAGAAGCTGGAATCTGGAGACCATTCTGGGACCATTCAGAGGATAAAGAGAAGAATCTTATCTTCTCCTGCTGGAATAGGAAGGGATTGTAGAACACAGGAAAGGAGGGTCATTGAAGCATGGCTGTTGGTGTTCTAGAAATGGGAAAAGGGAAGAAAAGGAACTGAGAGGCTCAAATTCAATGTGTAATGCTCTCCTCTGCCCTCCATTATGCTTCAACACACTCCTCCCCCAGACTGAAGCTCTTTTAGTTGAATTTCTCTGGAAGAAGACAGTTATAAAGGAAGGTACTTGGGGCTCCAGCTGTCCTCACTTTATTCAGGCTTTGAAATAACCCTTATTTTCAGTCCTACACTATGTCCCTGCCTCTATTGGCACCTGGAGTCTGCATTTGCTGAGCATCTCAGGGGGTTGTGGGCTACACTGGCTGATCTCTAAGTGGCCCCTGCCTCTGGACACTTCAGAGTCCAGCTTCCCTGCCTCAGTTCTGCCAAGTCAGTTATAAGTCATCTGTCTGCTTTCCATTGTGCAAGAGATTTTGAAGATTCTTGTCCACTGTTGTCTTTTTTCCAGATACCATTGTCATTGTGGGCTATTGCTTATTTTTATTCCTTCATTATCGCTTTGGTGAGACTTTGGTGAGAAAGGGAGAGAGACATATTTGTAATCAATCCATCATGATTAACTGCAATTCTGTCCACTTCCCAAGAACAATGAATTTTTCCAAGAAGCATTGGCTAGGGCTTCTGGATGGCTCAGTCATTAATTGAGCCCCATGTCAGGCTCCCTGCTCAGCGGGAAGCCTGCTTCTCCCTCTCTTACTCCCCCTGCTTGTGTTCCCTCTCTTGCTGTGTTTCTCTCTGTCAAATAAATAAATAAAATCTAAAAAAAAAAGAGGCATTGGCTAGTTTTATCCCTTTGAATTGAAATATTCTTTTTTATTTTCTCCCTTGCTCTTTTTGCCAGGATTTCCACAGCCATTGAGATCCTCCAAGACAGAACTGAAAGGAAAAACTTGGAGTATTATATACTATGTTAGCTCAACTCTTCCTTGAGGCCTGACTCTGGGCCTTTGGAAAGATTAAATATTTCAAACATATTTCCTCAAAAACAATTTTTTTAAATTTTATTTACTTGAGAGAGAGAAAGAGGGTGAGAGAGTACAAGCATGAGCCAGAGGGAGAGCAAGTGGGGAGAGAATCTGAAGCAGACTCTTGCTGAGCACAGAGCCTTGCAAGGGTCTTGATCCCACAAACACAGGATCATGACCTGAACCGGAACCAAGAGTCAGCCACTTAACTGACTGAGCCACCCAGGTGCCACTTCCCTCAGAAAAAAATTAAATGTCATTTCTAAGCTGTGAATTCTTCCATTTATAGCTTTTGATCCTTCCCAAATATCATTTGGGTCAGGAATATTCTTTCCAAATAGCCTTCCACATAAGTAAATGTTTAGGTGTGTTGAGTCTGACATATCACGAGTTGGACAGGGAAGAAGACCAGGGGCCTAGGGATAATAGGTAGCCATGATATAAGACCTATTAGTAACAAGGTATAGTAATAGTTCCACTGGTGATTCCAGAAGTTTTTGTATAAGTTTCAGTTGCCATTGTCCAGGGCAAATGCCAATTTAGGCAGAGGGCCTCGGTTAGTCAAGAAGAACTTCAGGAAGGCCTCTCTGAAGAAGCAGTGTTTGAATGGAGACTTTCCAGAAAAGGGTCTAGAGGGTGCAGGTATCTTGCATTTCTGGGAACAATCTTGGCATGCTCAGAGAACAGGAAGAAGGTCTAGGGTGAGTTGACCTTGGCAAACAGAGTTCTCAGATGAGATCAGAGAAGTCAGCAGTGGCCAGGTTACATAGGGTTTTATCAGCCCTCGTATGGAGTTCAGCTTGTGTTCCTATGGATTGGGAAGCCACTGGAGACTTCCAAGCCAGGAAGTTATTGATCTGGTCTGTGTTTCAGAAAGCTCATTTTTGTGAAGGGTATGTCTGCAGCAAAGGTCAGAGTAGAAGCACTAAGACCAAACTACAAAGCTATTGTTGTAACCTAGGTGGGAGTTGATGGTGGCTTGCAATTAGTGAGTGGTAGAGGAGGTGGAGAAAAAGAGATTGATGATCTGCTATGGTGGTGGAACCCACAGGACTGCAGAGAGGATTGTATTTGGGGGAGGGTGAAGTCTGATGTAATCCTAGATCTATTTGGTAGTCTTTTGACTGGCTCCCAAATTACTGGGATATTATACTTCTGAAACCTCTAGAATTAAATAAGTGGCTCCTGTAATTGACGTAATGGGAATTTACTGACAATTAAATTCTGTACTGTAGGAACAGATAGAGAAACTTAGTTCATTGGTGATCTCATCCAATTTCCTGGTCTGGTGGCTTTCAATACTATCTATATGTTAATGGCTCCCACATTTCTATCTTCAACTCCAACCTCATCCCTGAATTTCAGACTCATAAGTCCAACTGCTCCATTCCCATCAAAATGTAACATAGCCTTGATTCCCCCCGCCCAACCTATAGCCTCTACAGCCCTTCCTATCTCAGGACAGCTGTATTTTTCCAGCTGGAGTTGTGCCAAGTCCGTGCATCCTCTCTGTCTCTGTCTATCTCTCTGACTGTGTACAATCCTTCAGGAATCCTACACTCAAAATATATTCAGAATCGAGGTGTCTGGGTAGGGTAGCTCAGTCAGTTGAGCATCTGACTCTTGGTTTTGGCTCATGTCATCATGACATGACATGATCTCTCTAGGTTATGAGATCAAGCCCCGTATTGGACTCTGCCCTCTGCATGGAGTCTGCTTGAGATTCTCTCTCTCCTTTGCTCCCCCGCCAACTCACTCTCTCTCTCTCTCTCTCTCTCTCTCTCTCAAACAAATCTTTACCACTTCTCAGTGTCCTCCACTGCCCCCACTGCCATCTAGGCCACCACTGTGCCTACTCTAGGTCATTGCAGAAGATGACTAACTGCCCTCGCCACTTTGGCCCTGCTCCTGCATTCTCTTCTCAATGTATCAGTGAGAGTGATCTTTAGAAGATATAACTGAGACCCCATAACTGCTCTATGTGCAGTATGCTCCAGTGACTCTTTGTTTTCCTCAACATGAAAGTCAAAGGCCCTTACATGATCTCATTCTCTGATCTCAGCTCCTACTCAGAGTATTAGGGAATACTTGTCTTCAAGTCTCCATGCTAGAGGAAAGTTTCTTACAAAACATCTTTAATTGATTGAGTTTTAGTTCTTCTCCCAAAACACACACAAATAAAAGACATAATGGTCCAGCATTTTGGCTACAAATATTTCCATAAACAGAACATGTCCTTTCAAGGAGTTCAAATGATGAGCGAGCCAAAATCCAGAGGAGGATAAACAGTGGTAGAGGGGCAGCATGTTGGAGTTGTATCCCACAATTCTCAGCCAAAGAAAATGTACACAAAAGAAGAACTGAATTCCCCTGTCCTCTTCTGATCACTCTGTTTATTCTACTTTGTTTAGACTGACGAGTCTATGTAATTTCATCTTGTAACAGTTAACTTATTACTGCCGATTTGTATTAGTTTATAAATATGAGCTATTATTTTCTTTACTCCTGAGGGGGGGAAAAGTCTTTTGACTGATTATCAGTATGTTATTTTCCCAGGTTTATTATCACCAGGTTTTCTTTTAAGTAATTATCCCCTCTGTTCATCCTTGCCACAGCATCTCGTGCCCCCTCACTTGCTGGTTGGAGGGGGAGTGTTGAGTTGGAGGTCCTGAGCAGGGCAGGAACCCTGGCAGGGTTCTAGGAAAAATACCTTTTGTATTGTCCTTCAAAAAGTGGTCTGACATGACCAATATATGTTTCGCCCTAAAAATTGGCAGAGTGTGGTGGAATTAAGAATAGGTGGCACTGAGGTATTATACTAAGAAGAATTTCGCTTTGTGTTTAGGTCAGTCCAACAATTGTGTTTGAAATTACTGGGTCTTAATGGCCAAAACTCTATTATGGTTAAGGTTAAATTTATGCCAATGTTTTTTTTAAGTGAAACATGGGCTTAACATTTTTTCTTACAAATTTAAAACAATTCAGACGATCCAGAGAACTCTAAAGCAAAAAGCAGTCTCTCTTCCCAGAGATAGCTGTTTTAATACTTCAGTGTATTGTTGCCAAAATTTTTCTGTGCCTTTTTTTTAAGTGGGACCCACATCCAGTGTGGAACCCAACACGGGGCTTAATCTCATGACCCTGAGACCAAGATCTGAGCTTAGATGAAGAGTTGGATGTTTAACTGACTGAGCCACCCAGGTGCCCCTGTGCCTTTTTATATAAATATACACCTCAAGTGAGATCCTAATTCTACATACTATTTTGTAACTCCTTTCTGCTCAACAATATATCATCAACATATTTCCATGACAGCATATGTGGATCTAAAAAACAACCCCCCCTTTTTTTTCCTTTTAGAGGTGGGAAGGGGCAGAGGAGGAACGAGAGAGAATCTTAAGCAGGCTCCACGCCCAGCCCAGAGCCCAGTGCGGGGCTGGATCTCACAACCCTGAGATCACCACCTGAGCTGAAATCATGAGTTGGACGCTTACACGCAGGCGCCCCCTAAATAACCCCTTTTAATGACTATATCATAATAAATGATAAAGATATCTTTTATTTTTCCTAAAAGTATCTTAGTAGATACAGTGAATCTAGGCCCCCCTTAAAAATGTAAAAGGTATGCAATTTAAGAAACACAAGGAGATTTTGTTTCGCTGACCTGTAGTGTCAACCATATTAAATTAAGAGGGCCTGCAAATATTCTGAACCAAATGGTCTCCGTTGCCGAATAAACTCATTTGTTTCTATGGCAACTGTAGCAGAACTTTACTGAGCACCTACCAAGTGCCAGCATGACTCTAGGTGCTGGGGACAATGTGGCGAATTAGCTGTGTGGGATCTCTGCTTGCAAAGAGTTCACACTTTCAAGAGTTCTCGTCTGATTCAAAAAAAACTGAGAAGAAATAAGAAAAATATCAGGTATTAAAACGTAACCTGACATTATGTTTCCTGGGTAGCATTTAAGCTGACATTTTGGTCCTGAATTCTGTAGATTGAGTCAAATTATATATTATAATTATGTTTTCAGGTTTGAAGACAGTAAAGAACAAATAAATTATGAGTCATTTTTCTGCGCCCTGAACTGGAGAATGAATCCACTGCCTGAATTGGAAGCACCGTCGTACTTGAAAGAGGTAAAATTAACACCGGTTTTAAAAACCAGGTGTGGTTACCTCCCTTGCATTTTTAATGATCCTTTATCTTAAAAATTATTTCTCAGCATAAAACATTAACACCAGGGCTTTGGGAAAAAGCACTGATGGATTTCTGGGCATTTGTGTTAAAGGCTAATTCACTTTCCATGCTGAGCGAACATCTGCTCTATAAGAACATGACTTTTCTTCTGCAGCTGAATTTTTTTTAACCTCAGTCGCATCCAATTATATGGAAAATAGGATAATAGGTTACAGTTATAAATAGATATAAATACTGTTATCAAGGGATTCTGCTAGCATCATCATGAGCCATGAGAGCAAATCTCAAATGGTGCATATGTTAAGAATCCCCAGTATTTCTGTGGCTGTGCATACAGGTTTGCCTTGGGTAAACAGTATAGGACTGGCGCGGGGGCAGGGGGTGGTGTGCACATTTCACAGTAGAGCCAAATTTAAAATAAAAATTCAGTAGAAAAATGCTTGGTTAGGGTAAACAAAAGTTCATGTGATCGGGTGGTGCTCTCAACATTGTGGAATTGTCTGAATTCTCTGAGATCTCTTTGGACCAATTGTCTTTAAGGAGTGGGTGGGTGGATGGCCCTTTGTTTATGTTTTAACATGCTCCAGAAATTGATTTTCTTGGGAAAGTCCCTTGATAAAGCAAATGTCATGTGGTTACTCCCAGAAAGGAGGCATTTATCCCCCCCACTCCCCCACGCCCTACCTCCCATACCCCCCACCCCCATCTCCGCTGACCAAGTCATTCTGGCCTGAACTAGTCTAGTGCCCCTGGGGAGTTCCCTCAGGCATGGGACTCTTCTGGTGTGGCAGGCAGCCTTAGAACTTCTGGATAGTTGAGAGGCAGTAGTGGCCTTTGGAGTCCAGCATAACTCGGGTTGAATTCTGCTCCACCACTTAGCTGAGTGCCTTTGGGTCACATAACTCACTCATTTATAAGTTTAATTCTCAGAAAAATCATGACTAAGTATCCACTCTCAGCAGGTTCTGTGCTCTGTTGCTGGGGTCCAGAGACAAAGGTCATTATTGCTACTTTTCGGTTGCAGGGTTTGGGGGACATCTGATGATGGCAGAATCAGTACACTCATGACTAGGAGTGTGGCGTGATACAGCCTGCAAGGGATGGAATGGGATGAGGAGGAAGCTGTTGGGGTTGGAGGGGCTGGGGGTGGTGGTACAACGGTGGGGGAGACAAGAAGTTTTCTCAAGGGAAGTGATCCTTGAAATTTCAATGGCAAATAGGAAGTCAGCAAGGGAGGGAAGTGGCATGGTAGGGAAAAGGCATTCCCAGCACAGACTCTGGGACAGGGGACATCATGGAGCTCGTGCAGAGCCAGAAAGAATTGGTGTGGCTGGAATGAAGGCACAAAGGTAGGAGTGGAAAAGGGTGATGCTGCAGATCCTGGAAGGGAGGGGCTTGAATATTGTCCAGCAAGGTCTGGAGACCATGGACAGATTTCAAGGAAGAGAGCAATGTGATCTGGTGTACCCTTTGAAGGGCACTTGCTCTAGCTGAATGGTGGGTACTTAGGAGAGAGGCCTTGGAAACAGGTAGACCCACTGGGAGGCTCTTGATGTCCCGTTGTCACCATAACAACTCTAAACGCTCAAAGCCTTTACTGTGTGCCAAACGTTACCCTAAGTCCTGAAAATCTATTAGCTGATTTAATCCTCATAGCAACTCTACAAGATAGGTGCTCTCACCATCCCCATTTTAGAGATGAGGGAGGTAGAAAAACCACAAGTGCGTGGTAGAGTCAAGAATTATAACTCAGGCCTGTTTTTACTGTGACGAGTAAGAAAGAAAAAATATTCTTTTTTAATGTAATTATTATTGAAGATACTGGATTTAGTTAACTAAAATCCAAGATACAATCACAGAAGCAAATTGGTACTGTCATTTGGTAACCTTTTAATTCTCATCCATGCAAATATTTTGTATTCTGTGTCAGGTATCATCCATTTGTCCCATTAGGACTTTTCTCCAGTCCTCTCTCTCCTGCCCTGAGTCCTGGGCAGTTGACCTTGGGCTGTGTCAATGGGTCCCCTAGCCCCCTAGCCTCCAGTTGGGTTGGCCAGTGGGATGTACCAGCAAGAGAAGGGAGGATGGGACAAGAAAGAAATCCTTTTGGTCCCTGCCAGTTCCCACGGATTGACTGCCTCCTCCATATAGCTGCCCACCACTTCAGGATTACTGGAGTAATCATCTCTCTTGCCCCTTCAGCCCCAGGTGGTGGCACTGGCTCCCTGTGCCATAATCCTCGAGGGACTGGAGGATCCTGTTTTCCTAAATGTTTCTGACAACTTTATAAATAGTCACTTTATTAAATTCCACTCGACTTACACGATTTGCTCATGTCTTCTGTTTCCTATGGCACCCTGAATGATGTACATGCTTCTTCTTGCTAGATGGTAGCTGCCTTTGTTGTACTTTTCCTTAGTTCCTCCTTCCCTCCTTTTCTATTCTGCCCAACCCACCACCCAGATGTTCACCTGTATGTTGGGGGCTTCCTCACTGATTGTACAAAATATAATCATACCACATGCATTTATTGGCCGTGTGTTTTTCTTACTTACTGCTGCATCCCGGGCAATCAATCTAGGGTGATATGTACAGAACTGAGCCTTTCTTTAACAGCTACCTGTAATACGGATATGGAATAATTTATTCATCCATTTTCTGTTGATAGGCATTCAAATCATTTTTACATTTTTGCCTCTGAAAGTGTGATAGCTTATGACTTTAATTTTTATTTTCCTGATGACTGAATTTGAATGAAATTTAATGACCTTTGGATACAACAACCCACAGTTAAAAACATTTTTCATAGCAACCCAGCATGCACAGATACAGCAGAACCAAAGTTTCGTGAAACAGTACTATTCTGACTACATGTGGTGCAGTACCATCTTGTCTTTCTTCCTCTCTTCCTTTCTTTTTTCCCTCTTTGCCTTTTCTTTTCTCCCCTCCCCCACACCCTTTCTTTCTCTGTTTTGAATGTCATTTGTGAACCATTACATTGATGTAAGTGCCCACAGAAGGTTCAACTTCCACACTAGAAGAGGAGTCACAATTACCTCTCCCCTTAGCCACCGTGCCCCCATTTCATCCCTTGCGTACTCTGTGACTGGGACATGAACTTGAATTCAGATCCTTAGCTCTGTGATTGACCAACTGGGTGATTTTGTGCAAGTCACTCAACCTTTCAGGTTTCCTCCCCTCAGCAATGGAGATAAGAGTAGTACTTGTGGGGCACCTGGGTGGCACAGATGATTAAGCTTCCGACTCTTGGTTTCAGATCAGGTTGTCATCTGGGTTTATGAGATTGAGCCCCAGTCAGGCTTCCTGCTCAGTGCTGAATTGGCTTAGGACTCTGTCTTCCTCTTCCCCTCCCTCCTGTACTCTCGTGTGTGTGTGTGTGTGTGTGTGTGTGTGTGTGCGCGTGTGCGTGCGCATGTGTGTGTATGCACTCTCAGAAAGAAAAAGAGAGAGAGAGAGAGAGAGAAGGAGTACTTCTTTTGGGGTGGTTGCAAGGATTGAGTTTATCCACATGAGACACTTATCACCACATCCGTCCAGTAAGAAGGGTTTAATTGTTAGCTATTATTATCGTTTATAAAATGGAGAGGTCTTACTTCCTCAGCTGAAGGGGCTGGGCCTTGAGCAGTCACCTTCCAAGGCTAAGATCAGTGATTCTATCCTTAAAGGTAGGAGAACGGTTAGGGAATAGGAATGTAGCATCAGAGAAAGGGCTTCAGCAGTGGGCTCTTTCAGTTGTTACTCATATACACTGAGAACTTTACTCTTTGGGTCACTTCTCAACTCTGCTGACCCAAGCCCAGAAGCACTCCAGTCTGGGAGACATTTGGAAGGGGCCATTTCTTTTTCGCCAGTTTGAGAAAGACAGGAACATAGGTATAAAATAGTACCGATTTAACTTAATAGTGAGAACATAACTAGATCCCAAAGTCTGCAGCACTCTGGTATTCCTAAGCTTGTTATTGTTTCATAAAGAGGATATAAGATAGCTTGGGAATGTTACCAATGAGTCTGTAATCTCATGTGAAAATATTCAGTGAGAATGGGTTGAACACGCTACTTCATAGTTGATAGAGCACAGTCAGTAGTGAAAAGTACATTCTCTCCTGAATCATGTAAGTGTGCTTAAATGTTCCTGTCCAATAATGCCCGAAGACACTCGGGTCAGAGCCTGCCACACAAGTTGGATTCTCTGGAAGCAGGTGGAGTTTAACATGCAGGAGGTTTATTTGGGAGCATTCTTGGTTGGGATCAGTACCTGTGGCAGGAAGAGGAAGGCCACAGAAGTGGGCAGAGGGAGCAGTTGAGCCAGCCTAAAGGGAGCTCTTGAGCTAGAATGGCCTTTAAGAGCTGTCGTGAGATGGGTCACAATGGCTTGGCCTTTATCCCTGTGGCTTGCTTTAGGAAGGGACATGACCTTGGGTAATGTGATTCTTTACAGCCAAGACAGCTCCATAGCCGAGGCAATCCCTAAAGGAGACTCTCAGCAGCTGGGCCACCAAGTCCTTCCTCAAAGAGATCCTGGATGGTACATCCTAGCTCAGCAACCAATTGTTCTTGAAGCTCTTGGGTTTTTTTTTATTAAAAATAAATACGTACAATATTGTATTAGTTTCGGGTGATTTAGAAATATTGCATAATGGTCACCCGGTTAGTTACCGTCTATCTATCACCATACAATGTTATTGACTATATTCCCTCTACCGTACATTACACCCCTTTCTTAGTTATTCTATAACTGGATGATTGTATGTCTTAATTCCTTTTGACTATTTCTTCCATGCCCCCCTTTATCCCCTCCCCTTTGGCGACCATCCATTTGTTCTCTGTAGCTATGAGTCTGTGTCTGTTTGGTTGGTTGGTTTTTTAGATTCTACATATAAGAGAAGTCATAAGAGTACTTGTCTTTTTCTGTCTGATGTATTTCACTTAGTATAATGCCCTTGGGGTCCATCTATGATGTTGGAAATGGCAAGATTTCCTTCTTTATATTTTGCAGGGTTTTTTTTATCTGTTCATCCACTGATGGACACTTAGGCGGTTTCCATATCATGGGTATTTTATTTTATTTTATTATTTTTTAAAACATTTTTATTTATTGAGAGAGAGCAGAAGCAGGGGAAGTGGCAGAGGGAGAGGAAGAAGCAGATGCCCCACTGAGCAGGGAGCCCTACACAGGTCTTGATCCCAGGACCCTGAGATCATGACCTGAACCAAAGGAACATACTTAATCAACTGAGCCACCCAGATGCCCCCATATCATGGCTATTTTATTTTTTTTTATTTTATTTTTAAAGTATTTTATTTATTCATTTGAGAGAGAGACAGACAGAGAGTGCACAGGCAGAGGGACTGGAAGAAACAGACTTCCCACTGAGCTGGGAGCCCGATGGGCTCAATCCCAGGACTTGGATCATGATCTGAGCCAAAGGCAGATGCTTAACAGACTGAGACACCCAGGCGCCCCGTGGCTATTTTAAATAATGCTGCAGTGAACATAGGGATGCATATGTCTTTTTTTAATTCATGTTTTCATTTTCTTCTAATAAATACCTGGTAGTGAAATTGCTGGATCATAAGGTAGTTCTATTTTTAATTCTTTGAAGAACCTGCATACTGTTTTCCACAGTGACGGCACCAATTTCTACTCCCACCAACAGTGCATTTTCTCCATGTTCTCGCCAATACTGTTATTTCTTATCTTTTTTATAAAAGCCATTCTGACAGGTGACAACTGATACCGCATTGCAGTTTGGATTTGCATTTCCCTGATGGTTAGTGATGTCAAGCGTCTTCCTGTGTACCTGTGGACCATCTGGATGCCTTCTTTGACAAATGTTTATTCAGGTCCTCTGCCTATTTTTTAAATCAGATTGTTTGGTTTTTTGATATTGACTTTTATGAGTTCTTTATGTGTATAGGATGTTAACCCCCTTATCAGGTACATCATTTGCAAATGGCTTCTCCCATTCAGTAGGTTGCCTTTTCGTTGATGGTTTCCTTTGTTGTGGAGAAACGTTTTGGTTTGATGGGCTCTCACTTGTTTATGTCTGCTCTTGCTGTCCTTGAAGCCTTTGTTGATTGATTATTGTTCTTGGCATCAACTGGGGGCCTGGCAGTGTGGCCCAACCCTCTCCCCATCCCTGCTCCCTGGTCACTGCCTGATCTTTTGCCCATGGTGGGGAGTTGACAGGAGAGAAGTTAATGCTGGAAGAGGCCAGGGAGGAGCCAGACCAGCTGTGGAGATCTGTGGGGGCCCAGCTGAAAGCCTTTCACTTAGAGGTCTGGGGGTTGCCAGCATTTGGGAAAGTTGTCCAAGCCAAAAAATCACATGTGGGACTTCAGGACGAGATCCACCATGTCGTGTGGCCTAGCCCTGAGTGTGATGTGAGAGATTCGAGTTCTGTCTAGAGCAAGGGATGGCATGTCCATGTTAATGGACAGAATGGATAGTTGGAGTAGGGATAGGGATTTGGGCCACCTTCCCAGGCTAACCTGATTACCTGCAGTGTATGGGGTGATGAGGGAGGGGCTGGAAAAGAGGAACAGGACCAGTGGCTTCAGCCAATCAGGAGCTGAGTAGGAGGCTGGTCTGGTACACCAGACAGAGGACCAGTGGCTTCAGCCAATCAGGAGCTGAGTAGGAGGCTGGTCTGGTACACCAGACGGGGTTTAGAAAGGCAGGGCATCTCTCCAAAACAGGGAGCACAGTGATGGGGAATCCTGAAGTTAGCACTATTTGACAGAGGAAGCCAGTCTGCAGGCTTGAACTAAGCCTTTAGCACCCCACCCGAGGGACAGAGCTGGCTAAGTCCTTTTGCCAGTGAGGATCCAGTAGGAAATGTATATACACAGCACACTCAAAGGAGTCAGGGATAGGGACTGAATGAAGGGATGGTTGCCAGAAGAGTGGGTGGGGTTATAGGAACCAGATCAGGGACTAGCAAGAGCAGG
Source organism: Spilogale gracilis (assembly GCA_004023965.1). Classification (NCBI taxonomy): domain Eukaryota; kingdom Metazoa; phylum Chordata; class Mammalia; order Carnivora; family Mephitidae; genus Spilogale; species Spilogale gracilis. The sequence goes on from PITA01000124.1 coordinate 221,453, forward strand.
AAGCCATTACCATCCCTAGGTCTGAAGAAGCAGAGCGGGGCCAGTGCTAATAGAGCCCAGTGGAGGAGCCGGAGCAGTGGCAGCAGGTAGCCCCGGGTAACCACTGCCAAACCATGGCCAGGCAGGGAGGGAGCAGGGGGAGGGGAGGTAGAATCAACACCCTGATCTCTTGCTGTTTCCCACTGGCCAGACCCATCGAGCATCCAGGTAACAAGGAAGCTCGGCAAGTGATGCAGTCCACAGAGGGTGGCCTCCCAGGGCTATGAACCTGAGGGAAGAGGGGAGAAAATGATCTTCTAGGGACAAAGAGAGAATGACCCAGCACAGTCCATTGCCAGAATAAAAACTTGGGCTCAGGCAAACAAATCTCACAGCCAGGGTATGAGGCCAGGTCCAGACAACAGCTCCCGGTGTTTGGTTCCCTGGATGTCAGGACTGATCCCTCAGAGTCAGGTGGGGTTCCCCTACATGTGATGGCTAGGTGGTCTCAGCTAAAAGCGCTGGGGTCTAAGAACAAACCAGTGAATTTTACAAAGAGGGCTGTGGTCCATAGCTCATCTAGCTTTGATTAGTCCTTTGGTGAGTGATTTCCCTACGCAGCTGGGCATAAGCTGACTGTCACCTGCCATATGACTCTGGACTGTGGCCTGTAGCCTGAATTCCCAGGCGCTCCCTTGGCTAGGCCTCCGCCTGCCTCCCACAGCGGCCCATGGTGAGCCACCAGAGCTGTAACTGACCTCCCACTCCATTATATGGCTATCTACGGTCCCAGCATGTTGTCCTGGTGCTGTCAAGGCCTGGAGACCCCATTTCCATTCTGTTGTGCTTGCTCACAGATGGTGGCTGTTAAACCAGGAGAATAGGGCCCATGGTTTAGAGTCTGTCTGGCTAATCTCCAAAGCCACATTTTAAAAAATAACACTAAATTGGTTCTCGTATAAACTTTATAATTTGCACTGTGTGACTGGTGGCTTATCTTTTGACATTTCTGAGAAAAATTGGATGTGGCTTCATTTTATGAGCACTGTAACTGCCGGACCATTAGCCATGAGTTCTGCAGCCCTCTCTTGCCACGACCGGATGACATATGGCCTTGGCAGTGAGGGGCAAGGGGCAGGTCGGGTGCACCCTGGGATACGTCTTTGGACACCCCACTTGTGGAAGATCTTCTTTTGGTATTTAGAGTGTGGACTATGCTCTGACATTTTACTGTCGATCCTGTAAAAATTAAGTATCCTTCCTAATTTGTACACAGGAATCTTGAGACTCAAAGGTATGCCTAAATGTAAAGATTATATAGTTAGGGGCTAATGCCAGCTCTAATAAATAAGCAGTTATTTCTGAGATTTGAGGTTGAATTTAACAGTTGAAATAAAAGACTATTAGTCATTCTCATTAGATTTTAAAAGCAGCTGATAAACACAGACCAGTTACTTAACACAAAACAGTGACCTGGCAGGGAACAAATTCTGCCAGAATCCACTTTGATTCGAAGCACAGGACGATGTCTACTTGAATCGTATATGGAAGCCTACCGAAGCCTACCGCTAAAGCTCAGTAAGAATTCCTGTCCTCTTGAAAACTTTATTCACCCTGGAAGGCAGTTTCAAGTTTAAAGGTCACACCTATGTTTTAGCTATGCTCACACAGATGACAACTCCGTGGAAGCTTTGCCTACGGCAGTGGGAAGCAACTAGGGCATTATAGTAAAGACAGAAGTGGATAGGAATATAAGCAAATCTCCAGGTTTTTACTTTTTTAATCGATGAGCTTTCCCTTATGGCAACAGAATGCTCTTGATTATCTCAACAAGTATTTGCAAAATTTCTCCCCCAAATTAATTTCCCTTTGATTCATGGAAATTTTATTTCTTTGACAGTTTTGTCAATTGAATTATTTCTGAGGTCACGTCAACCTATTAGAAGGCAGTAAATCCAAGAAAACCACAGTTTCAGTTCCATACACCCTACTGGACTTGTCTGCAAATTCATAGATATTTCCTGTAGAGATGACATTTTATTTTTTTTGAGCAAGGGGAGGGGAATAACAGAGTAAAATCACTAACATGATTCTATCAGCCTTACATTTGGGAGGAATAAAAATAACCTTGTTTCAGTGAAGCGTGGAATTTAATTGGCTCCCGATCTTTTCCCCCTCATGCATCTGGTGGCCAGTACTACAGTAGAAAATTTCAAACTAGAAGGAGACATAATCCAATTAAATTTCCTTTTAAAAATGTCAAAGCAAATAAATCCAGAGCCCATGAGCTCACACACAGCTTTGCTGTTCTCACTGGGTTCCTAGCCAGTGTGCCATCTTTGCTTCGAGGGTGTATGATTTTACAGATCAGCAGCTACATTGTTTCACCATTGATGAGCACGTAATTTATTGCCAACTTCTTTGACATGGTCTGTAGCTTTAGTCAAAGCCAGCTTGGAAGATGCCGTGGGGCTCTCTTGCAGACCATGATTCCCAGCCATTTTGGAGTCATGATTATGCTTCACTGTTGAATTCCACTCTGCATTTCATAGTTCTTCCTCCTTCCAGAAACATACTCACATTAGAGAGAATGGATCCAGCCACCAGTATATCAGGAAGTTGCTGTGTTCTGAACTGTGCTGTGACTTTCATAGACATTTTATTAATTCTGGTAAATACAGACTCATACGGTGTCTCTGTTTGACTTCCTCAAGAAGCCGACGTGGAGATAAGGGTTCGTGGAGATAAAGGTTCGAGTGTATATAGATTGTAAGAGGGATGGAGGAAGACTGTTAAGGGAGCAGGGAATGAAGAGTGGAAAGAAAGGAGCTACCACAGGGCATAGTCTCAAAGCAGTGACACATGTTGGTGACTGGAGCTTAATGCCCCTGGGATCCAGTGACCTACATGGACCTGGGCATTTTCCCAACAAAGCACAAGGGGGGCGCTCTATTCATCCATCAGCTCCTGTCGGTCATGGGTGAGGGCTGCTCCTGATGTGGGGGGGAGGAGTGAGTTCCCGGGCACTTGTGGCATGTTACAGGACCGGCCCAAGTGGGCCTCAGAGGCCAAAGAAAAACTTTCAGGAGGAGGAGCACGGGTGCTGGGAGTCGGGCCGGTGAGCACCAAAGTGGAAAGGCTACTTAAGATGCCAGATATGCACCGTCAGGGGGCTGTTTTACAGAAGCTCCAGCAGCTCATCCTCATCTAGAAGGGGAAGGATCAGCAGCTGTGAATGGGCTCTCCTGTTTAAAAGTACCACGCCGTTATTTCCACACACAACATATGTGCACTGTGGGGAATACAATCTGACCTGGACTTTTCTTCTTTTGTGCTGTAGCATGAATGAAAGTTCAGTGAACACAAAGAATATTTTTATTCACTGCCCAGATTGTCATAAATATTATGTAATGTAGAATATTTGTGGATTTATTAGAACAATTAGGCAGTGGGAGTGTGGGGCTTCTCGTATCACCAAAGACCTCTTTATTTTGCGGAGAGATTGCCCAAGCACCTCCTTTAGATGGACCCAATTACAGGCAAAACTGTGAAGAAGATACATTTTCCCTCTACTTTATCGTTGCCTCCCCTCTGCTGAGTTTCTTAAATCCTGTCTCCTGTTTTCCCACCCTTCTTTGGATCTCAATTTAATTTCTGTTCATCCATTTAAACTAGTACCGTGAAAATCTCCCTAAAATTGGGGTTGGCTACAATTCTGGTTCCAGTTCCAGTATGTGGGGTTTTTCCCACATACCAAGCAACTCTTGACACAAGCTAAGGGTCCTACAATTCAACTGAGTTCTAACTTGACCCACTCAGCGTCAGATCCCACAGGGTATAAGGGCTCAGTTCCACAAGACTGTCCTTTCCCCCCACTTCAGACACCAGTTTATCACCTGTGCTTCTGGTCCACTGGCTATAGATGAGAGGTTCCCATGACCGCCTCCTTGGGTTCAATGAATTGAAGTTCACAGCAGCTCACAGAACTCTGAGAAATATTTTACTTCCTAGATCACTGGTTTATTATAAAAAGATGGAACTCAGAACAGCCCAGGTGGTAGAGATGCATAGGGGGAGGTAAGGGGAAAGGGTGGGAAGCTTCAACCCTCTCTGTGCATGCCACACTCCTCGAATCTCCACAAGTTCCTGCCAACCTGTCCTTTTGGGCTTTTATGGAGGTCATTACAAAGGCAAGATTGATTAAATCCTTGGCCATTGGCGATTGAACTCAACCTCTAGCTCTATCTCTGGAGGTCAAGGGGATGGAATGGAAAGTTCCAGCCCTCCAATTACAAGGTCCGTCACCCTAGCAACCAGCCCCCATCCCTTGGTGCTTTTCAAAAATGTCTCATTAACATCACAGAAGACACCTTATCCCTCTTATCATCTTGAAAATTTCAAGGGTTTTAGGAGCTCAGTGCCAGAATCAGGGACAAAGACCAACCATACTTATCTGATTGTGAATCACAACAGCGTGTTGGCAGTATATGGATCCCAGTTTCTTAAACCACTGCAAACATGCCTATGGCATTTATCAGGCACTGGGGCAGAAAAAGTCCCTCCCACCTGGATCCTAGAGATTTGTGACAAAGGGAAATCAAGTCCAGGGAAGTGGTATTGGTTCTAGAGAGAGAGAGCCTACTGGGCTCTCTGGGATGTGAGCATCAAGAAAGCACCGTGTGAGCCATGGGGTTTAAAGTGATCAAGATGTCAAGAAATGGACTGTGGTTGTCTTTTCATCTCAGATCATCCTTCATCTTAAACCTCGAGGTTTACTTGCATTTCATTTTGTCCAAGTCGGGCTTACTGCTAAAAAATTTAATTCTCCTCTCCAAAATCTTGAGTTGCCATTATTCCAACATGAGTTCCTCAGTTTCTTTCTCTTTTATTGTTAGAGGTTAAGTCATGATTCCTTCTCAAAAACGAGAAACTTTTGCTGCCTAATGAAGGAACTATGAGGGAAGGTCCTTCTAGAACTGGCCTATTTCATAAAAGAATCCATTCCCCAGATCATTTCTTTGCAATGATATGGAGTTGCATAATGTATTTTATTCTTTTTGTATTGAAAATTCTTATTAAAAAAAACTACCCAGGAAGAGTGATTTTGAATGTGTATATTTGCATTATATTCCTCTATAACATGATCAAATCTAAAAATACCATTTAAGAAGAAAAATTGCTTAAAGTTTTATAATGAAATGTCTGAGGACATGTTGAATAGATGAATGTCAATTGAGATATATAATTTTATATATGTAGGTGTATATGTCATATGCACACACACAGTGATTTACTGCTTCTTGGGGTAGGAAGGATGTTTCACTAAGTTCCATGTGGTATAAATTTATGCCCTAGGAGTTGATTTAGGCTTCATCCATCTGAATAGCCATATCCTTCTTTACATAGCCAGTTGGTGGTTTGGGCTCAACCTCCAGTGTCTGGCAGAAGGCTTCCTCCCTCCCTCCCTCCCTTTCTTCCTTCCTTCCTTCCTCCCTCCCTTCCTTCCTTCCTCCGTCCCTCCCTTCTTTCTTTTCTTCCTTTCTGGAGAGAGCGCATGTACTGTGTGTGAGCAGGCTGAGGGTGGGGACAGAGGGGAGGGAGATGAGAGAATCCTAAGCAGGCTCCATGCCCAGTGCAGAGCGTCACATGGGTCTCGACCTCACAACCTTGAGATCATGACCTGAGCAGAAACCAAGAGTTGGACGCTTAACCAACTGAGCCACCGAAGCACCCCAGAAGGCATTCTTGAGAAAGAAAAGGTGTGTCACTTCAAGAACCACATTGTTCTCTACTCAGCTTTTCTTGCCAAAAATTATAGGATCAAAGGGAGCCGTGTAGTAGGAGAGCCGGCTGCTTCAGGATTGGCCCAGTCTGCTGGGCTTTTGGAGGGCAGCTCTGCAGATGAGCAGAACTCTGGAGCCTCACTGCTGGGGTTACAGTCCAGGCTCCTCTGCTTACTGGCAGTTTTCTGGACAAGCAACTTAACCCTTCTATGCCTCAGTTGCCTTTCCTGTGAATAGGTATCATGATAAGACCTACCTCTTAGGGTTTTCTGTGATAAAACCTTAAAGTACCTGTTACCCAATAAATATCTGATAAATTTTTTGGTAATAGTAGTATTACATCACTACTAAGCAGTATAAACCCCACAAAAGTCTGCCACCAGTACATTTTCATCATAAATGATCTCTTTAATGCCTTAAAGATCCCAGTACTTGGTGTTCTTCTGATTCTGATTCTGTGTCAACATTATTAATTACCGTAGGTTTACATATCACCCATATTTCAGTGACTTCCACATCTTTGCATAGTTCTGGACTCTAGCTCTGTGCTACACAGAACCCTATTCCCAGGTGTTTACCAGAATCTTCACCTTGATGTCCTGTATCTCAAATTTTAAAATGTCCCAAATTGAACTTAGTTTTCTTCCTCTGATCCTTACCGCCACACTTTAAAAAAAATTTTCTTCCTGCTTTCCTTATTTTGCTTATAACATTGCCCTAGGTTGAATATTGCGCACCCCCTGCCCCCTCCCAATTCATGTCTACCCCGAATCTGAATATCAGAATGTGAACTTATTTGGAAATGGGTCTTTGTGATGTAATTAAAAGTTGAAATGCGAAATGAGGTCATGTTGGATTAGGGTGGGCTCTAAAGCAGTAACAGGTGTCCTTATAAGAAGCCAAGTGAAGGCAGAGGGCCACATGCAGAGTATAAGAGGTGACCGCTGGAAGCGAGGAGAGGGGGCACAGACCAGTCTCCCTTAGAGCCTCCAGAGATAACCAGTCCTGTCAGTACCTGGCCTTCTGGGCCTCCACATAGTGACAGAATAAAGTTCTGTTGGTTTAAGCCTCTCAGTTGGTGGCAATTTGTTGTGGCGGTCCTAGGAAACCACTATAGATACAGTCAGTATTACTATACTTAGAAATCTTATATCTCTTCTCACTGTAGTCATTTGCCTGTATTAGTTTATAAGGACACCGGTCATATTGGAGTAGGGACCGCCCCCCCCCCCTCCAGCATGAGCTCGTCCTAACTCATTTTGTCTGCAGTGACCCAATTTCCAAATAAGGCCTCATGCTGAAATACCGGGGCTTAGGACTTCAACATCTCTTCATTGAGAGGACACAGTTCAGCCCATAACACTACCACTTTCTTTTATCATCACTCCAAATCGATCACCTTCCAGACATTCTGTGTTCTCCTGCGGCGAAATCTTCCAGATGTAACTCCTCCTCACCCCAGCCCCAGCTCCACTGGCTATGGCACAATCTCTCTCGCTCCAAAATTATTGCAGTAACCTCCACAGTGATTTTCCTCCTCCATTTCATTCTTCACACAGCCAGTGAGTGAATCTAATGAATTTCTTATCAGATTTCCCTGGTGGAGACCCACTGGTGTCTTTCCCCAGCCACAGCATAAAGTCTGAACTAGCACAGAGAGCCCAAAGTTTGGCCCCACCTTTTCCTTCGACCCCCCTCTCTTGCCACTTCATACCATGTGTCCCAAACCACAAATGGGCTGTCTGTTCGCTCTTTCTGGAAAATAGAGTCTTAGGTCTGTGGACCTTTGTTTATGCTGTTCCCTATGCCCAGAGCACCCTTCATCACTTCAGTCCCCTGCCAAACTGCTACTCATCCCATAAAACCCAGCTGAAACCATACTTAACACGGGTTGCCTCCACAATTCCATCACAGAATTACTAAGCCCTTCCCTGTGTTTCTGACCCCTTATGACTCTGGATACTAATGTGATGCCAGGAAAGATAGAGCACCTCTTATGTAAAACAGTTAACCTTGACAACAGAAATATAAACAGCTCACCGTGTATGGACTTGCCTGCCCCCCATTGATAGAGCATTGCAACATAAATAAAATGTGTGGGCATATCTGTGTGTCTCTGGATATATACATACATACATACATACATATATATATATATTTTATATTTATAAATATATAAATCTATCACGTGTTTACTAATTATATAATTAAGTTTTCTTGCAACCCACCTTGTCAAAATATTCTTTCTTTTTTTTTAAGATGTATTGATTTTAGAGGGGGGCGGGAGGGACAGAGGGAGATGAAGAGAGAAGATCTCAGGCAGACTCCCTGCTGAGTGTGGAGCTTCATGATCATGACCTAAGCCAAAATCAAAAGCCGGACACTTAACTGACTGAGCTACCCAGGCACCCCCAAATATTCTTAAACATCTCTAGAAGAGTAAAGGTATTTAATTTCTGAAATTAGAAAAATATATATATATATACACCATACATATTACATATGAAGTATATGTGTGTATATATTTATACATATATATAATACATAAAGTATAGGTATAAAGTAGTTTCTCCCCAGGAATATATTGTGAACGAGTCATTGCTCTTTTCATTGTTAGATTAAAGAAGCCATAACCAAGCAGTCAGTGTAGCTAGCAGTTCAGATTTTAATAACTGAGATCTTAATAAAGCATAGGTTTAATAATGCTATAATAATGCTGCATAACACCCCCCTCAATTTCAGTGTTTCTCAACAATGGACATTTATTTTTCTCGTCCATGGGCCCATAGATCAGCTGGGCTTGATCTACCCATGTCCTTTGGGACCAGAAGCATCTCAGGCCACGTTCTTCTCATGGCAATGACAGAGGCGCAGTACATTAGGCGAGACCGTGTAGGCACCTTAGAGCCTCTGTTCGCGGTACATCTGCTAGCCTCACCTAGGCCCAAGCCAGTCAGGTGGCCAAGCCCACATCAAAGGGACAGGAAAACAGACTCCGTAGGAGGGTCTGCGAAGTCGTATGGCAAAAAGCACGGGCGTATAATTCCACCACAGAGAGGCATGAGGACGTGAGCATAAGAATTCAGTCTACCACAAGGCCTCACAATTTGAAGGTAGATGGTAGAAACATCTGTTTTGACAATAAGCTACGTATCGAGAGCTTAGACAACAGTAAAAATGCATTCGATGTTGCATGTACAAGATTGCTTTTTGACATGTGGTTATAATTATATCCATCTTTGGTTCTTTTCCTAGAGATGTGAAGATGAGTGGCTCGGGATGCCGTCACCTATCCCTGTGAAATACATTAACTACGTACGCCTTTTAAAGGATGTGTTCGGCTTAGAGGAGGAGTAACCATATGCCAATTTTGGGCAACTCCCTTTGATTTCCTGGTCTCATTTCACTAAGTTTATTTCAGCTATAATTTCATTTAAAAAAAAAGGCTCAAACTGAATTGAAATCCATAGGCCACAGTTAATTCCCTTTTGTCATTTTAGTTTCTCAGAACATCATATTACACTGCTGATGTGCCAGCATTATTAAAAATGCCATTTAAAGAAACGTCAAACATTTTTATTACATGTATGATTTATTAATACCAAAGAATCTGATGGTAATTTTCTATCCAACATAATTTGACTCATTGCAACACAAAAAGAAAATTACTTTTGACAGCTCTGCATGACAATATAAAATCAAATTATATCTGAGCAATAAGTTGTGATTCTATTAAACATTTTTTGAAATCTTTTTGACACATGTTTATTGCTTATATAATTAAATTTTGTAGCAACCACCTCACCAAAATAATCCTTAGACCTCTCTAGAGTGAATGTATTTATTTCTGAAATTAGCAAAAGTATGAGAAGGACTCCTGCCCTTGCCCAGTAACACACACACACACACACACACACACACACACACACATGCACACTTACAAGTTTGGGAGAGAAATTGAAATATATGCAGGGTTTATATTTTTAATGCCCTTTTTATATCTAAAGTTAGCTGTTAACTTAGGAATATATGCATGTATATATAATTGTAGTATGACCAAAAAATGTTTCATGTCTCAAACATTTAGGGATGTGAATGCTGAAGATTTTGAGAGATCTTTTTTGGTTCATTCTCCCCACACACATACCACCCACCCCACAGGTTTAAATATTCTAGGACTGGAGCATGTTTCCCTCCTGCTTTTCTCTGGCTCTATTCTGATTTTTCTTCTAGGCCTGTACATTCTGAGTCTCAGCAGAACTTTTGCCATGTAGTGTATATTTGATTAAAACTCCTCACCGTGGACCTCTGAGAATTCACTGTGAGAAGTTTATCCCAATCTACCGCAGTCTCCAGTGTTGGATGCTGTGTGCCCTAACTCCAGGGGCCTGGTGTTCTCCGACACAGACACAGTAGAAGCCTATGGGAAAGCGGGGCTTCCACATCTACATTTTGGGGATGGCTTAGAGGAGGGGAAAGCAAACCAATGACTTGTCAGGGGTCCCGGCCAATTCATTATTCTTTCTCTCCACATTTGTGGCATCTTGCCTAGAAATGAGCTGGCTTCTTGGCACTCAGAGGTACCAATTTGGTTGACAACAGTGGCTCGCTCTTTCTTTTTTCTTTTTTCTTAGTTGAAGCTAATCAATAAACTATTTCTATATATAAACCTAGGATCATTCTCCATAGATGTGTGTCGCTGCCCTGGTTATTTGTAGCTCAAGCACACAGTTAGCAATTAAATGGCCATTATAGGAATCATGCCGATAAACATGATGCATTGCAGCCATACAGACACTTTAAATAATTATTCTTTTTATAACTAAACCATATACTGAAGGAGATTTATAATTTAGAGATAATGTCCCCATTAGTAAAGTTTATGACCCAATAAACAGCTCCCACTAGTTAATAAATGCCAAAGCCATAAAAACAAAGACTATTAATGTAATAGAACTTCTGTACCTCCCTCTTTTGCTGGTGGTCTCAAGGCACTGAAGGGAAATGCTGTCTTAGGGAAAACATTTATTCTCGTTATGTAAATATCAATGAATTGTCTTACAGCCCATCTGGAAATCTCCCAGGCCCCACGTTGGTCCCAGGTGGTCCCCAAATGCTGATGTGTTCCACTTAGGTTTCAGGCCTTAGATAACTCTGGTTTTCAGTACGAATGAACCTTGTCACTCAAATCTTTGGGGGAGATGGTGAAGACTGGCTGGAATTTCTGCATCTTCATTTCCCTCTGAAAAAGAAAAATCCTAATTATTACCATTATTCCAAAGGAAAAACTTTGTAAAGTTTCCCAGTTCGGGCATACACTTAAATTTTTAGCTGCCTCTTCTCTTTCCTCTGAAAAAGAGGAATTGCAACTATTGTCATAGTCCTTGTTCCAGGGCAATCATTTTGCTGAGTCATTGTTGTCAAGTATGAACGCTGTCAGCAGATGACTACTACACTGCCTCATTCTCCCTTTTTAAAAAGATTTACTTATTAGAGAGGGAGCATGCAGGAGCAGGAGCAGTGGGGAGGGACAGACGGAGAGGGAGAAGCAGACTCCCCACTGAGCAGGGAGCTATACCCAGGGCTCCTCCATCAAGACATGCAGATCATGACCTTGGCAGGAGGCAGCCGCTTAACCGACTGAGATCTCTTTCTCCCTTTTTAACCTGACTGTACTATTTGGACCCAACCACTTGAAAAGTAATGTGGGTACATCTATTGGTTGACTTCGGTGCTTACTAAAAGTATAGACAGTAGAGAGGAGATGAAGAACATTATAACTTTCTCTTTATTTAGTTTTATTTTAAATGTACTTTTAAAGATTTTATTTATTTATTAGTGCATGAGTGGAAAGAGGAGCAGAGGGAGCAGACAGCCTGATGCGGGGCTCGATCCCAGGACCCTGGGATCACGACCTGAGCCAAAGGTAGACGTCCAACTGACTGAGCCACCCAGGTGCCCCTAGAGCACTGTAACTTTCACGATTAAGATAGTTTTAACATTTTGCCCACTTTGTGTATTGCCTCTGATTCAATTAATGACAAACATACCACTCTTGGTCTTTTATGCTATGATACTTGGAGTTTGTTTTGGGGCGGGGAGGGCGGTTATAGAGCTTCCGGGCTTTGCGGACACCTCAGTGGTGAGTTTGGGATATTTAAATTGTCCTTCCTTTCAAAGAGCCGGGAATTATTGATGAACAAAATGAAATCCCCTCCCCCCCAAAAAAACCCAAGACTCTTGTCTTTCCAACTGGATTTATTTATCTTAACTTGAGTGAGGACTGTTTTAGTCTTTGCCACTCGTTCCTCATTTCCCTGTCCCCTTCGCCCATATGTACGATTTTGCTCTAAGTGCAGCAGTGGGAGTCTTCAGAAATAGCTTGATGAAACGGTCGGGTTTTCCACAAAATATTTACGATGCTTATAATGCAGAATCCATTGAATAACAAATCGTCACGTTCCCAATTATACATTTATTCTTTTTAGTGAAGAATATAGCACCCTGAATTTTGAACATCCTTCAGAATCGGTCTGCAAATGACCTTCCAGACAAAGAAGAGCTTCCAAATGATATTAAACATTACTCAAGTGCTGGGTCTCTGTCCTAATATGTGTTTGGGCAAAGTTTGAATTGCTTCAAGTCGAAGGCAGGTTAAGACCTTTTAAAAAATGAGGCTTTTCAAGTTGACCGAGCATTTGCAGAGACACAGTGCTTTTCAATTCCCAAGACCATAATGTGTAAAAATGGAAAACCCACAGAGGCAAGATCAATGAAGCTATTTCACAAAACAAACCTGCGGTGATAATGAAGCAAACATCATGATTACAAAGGTAACGCTCACTGGATAATTAGCTGCAGAGAAATCAGAAGTCTCCCCCACTCACCTTCTTCTACCAGGTTATGTAAAATAAACGTTTGCGTTCAAAGTCAATTAAGTTCCTCAGGGTCAGCGGAGTTCTGAGACTAGAATGTGCATCTTCTTTGCGTTTGTTCTTGGTGCCCAGTGAAATTCCTTCCAAGGGGACTTCTGAGCCCATTATGTGTCTGGTGTGGGGGCACAGGACCTCAGGGGTCAGCGCTGCTGCTCAGAAGCAAGTGGTAACAGCTGAAAAATGTGGCCAATGAAAAACTCCGTGGTGGCTCAGCAAGGAGAGAATTAATGACTGGCTGGAATCAGTAGGAGCCTTTACTTCTAAATACTCATTAGTTTAAGCAGTGAGGCCTGATGTTATGCAAGTTAGACAGGAAAAAGGGGACCGCCCCTCCCCATTGTCTATTCTGAACAGAATATGCACATTTAACTCAAAGTGGTGAATGGTTCAAATACATCAAACTGACTATTCATCAATCTCCCAGCTTCCTGAGCTCTGCTTTGCATCTGTGTAAAGCCAACAATAGAGGAAATGCTTGTTATGACCCCACAATAATATTAAAATCCAGAGGGGTGGGTAGCTTGGTGAAAGACACAAAATGCAATCTCCTTTAGAAAAGTTCCACCAAAATGATCTTTGTTTCCTTTTCGTACTCTGTCTCTACAAGAACATCTGACTGTAGTAGGAACTTGATAAAATTACTTTTCCCGCTTTTTTTTCTTTTCTTTTTCCTCACGTGCTACCACTGCTTTTCATTATTGCTGTGAGGCCTCTCGCTGAATACAGAACAGGAGCTGAAAAGCCATTTCAGACTGCTGCTGATATCTGCCCGCCAGTCCCCCCCCCCAATCTGTCCGTTTTTTCACTGTGTCTGGAGCATGGACAGTGACAGGGGAAGTGGCAAGAGGTGACAATTGCAGAGGGGACTCCGGACAAGAATAGGGACCACCTAGTGTGTGTAATGCACGTTATAAACAGTTTGAACTTCATTCAAAGGGCTTGAGAAGTTACTGGAAGATTTTAATCAGGAGGATGAAAAGATTATGTCTGTATTTAAAAATCTCTGGCTGCTGGGTGTGTGTGTGTGTGTGTGTGTGTGTGTGTGTGTGTACGAACTACACGAGTGAGTTTGACAACCAGAAGGCTGACTGGGAGGCTGTTGCCGGAGAAGTGATGGATGGTTTGGATTAATGTCAGCGAGGTGGTGAGGTTGGTGAGAAGTGGCTAGACTCCTGGCACATTAAGGACGTCGGAGATGAAAGAGAAGAAATCAGAATTAGGTTGGTTCATTTTAACAGCTGGGTAAATGGTGTTGTCATTCTTTGTGCCAGGATGCACCAGGGGAAAATGCAATTTGGGGGGGCACGTCTCGACAGTTCTGCCTCGGGCATGCTAACTTAGGGAGTCTGTGAAACAGATACTTGGAGATGGAGATAAGGCAATTGGATTACCAAGTCTGAATCTCAGCAAAATTGGTCTGGGCTGGAAAGGCATATTTGAGAGTCATCAGAGTATGGATGGTAAATGTGAATTTAGAGTAAGATTGCCCAGAGGGAGCGTGTTCTCTGAAAACTGTAATGCCTGGCATCTTGCTAATTTTTAGAACACAGCTTTCACTGATCTACAATGAACTGTACATATTTTAAGTGTGCAATTTAATAAGTAGACATATGTGTACACCTGTGAAACACCCCAATCAAGATAATGTATTTTCCCCAAATTTCCTTGAGGTCCTTGGAAATCCCTCCCTTTCACACATACCCATTGTCAGTGAGGAAAAGTCCTTTTCTCTCTACCCTTCTGAGTTCTTGGCTGAGACCACCCCCCACCCCGTAATAAAAGCTTAGGAAGAGAAGAACAAACAGAAGTTGATCATACGAGCACCTCATATATACATGAGAGATACCCAGGGAAACTGTGTAATTCTCCAATGTGACCTAAGTCACTGCCTTAAATACCACTTCAGCTAAAGACAAAGCAAGGAGATGTGTGTGCGAGGGACGGGAGCCATTATGGGGGGTGACCAGGAAAAGCAACATAAACTCGAGGGTAAGCTCGTTACTGCAGATTTCAATCAGTGCCTTCCCCATCGATAAGTTTCTAGATATTTAGTCATCCTCTTTCTGGTACAGAGAGGGAGACATACCAATGGAGATTTCCCTTATAAATATAAATGTTCCTTACAAAAGGGTAATTTCTACTCTGCAGAGCTTCCCTTGTGTCTGCTGTTCCTCAAATTTATCAGCTCAAAAATAATCCTTATATCAGAGACATATTTTGGGGTGGTGTATTTTGCTCCATTCACCATTCCCCATACCCAGGCAACCACTGAGCCGCTCTCTGTCACTATAGAAAAGTTAATATTCTCTAGAACTTTATATAAATGAAATTATACAGCATGTACTTTTTTTGGTCCAGTTTCTTTCACTCAGCATAATTATTTTAAGATTCACCCATGTTATTGCATGTACCAACATTTTAACTGAATTTAATTTTATTTTGTTTTCAAGTAGTACTCCATTGAATGGCTATATCATTTAATGCATTTAGTTTAATGCATTCTCTTGTTGATGGACATTCGGGTTTTTCTAGTTATTAATGTATTACAAATAAAGCTGCTATGAACATTTATGTACAAATATTGGGATATATGGCTTTCATTTCTCTTAGGTGAATATCTAGGAGTGGAGAGGCTGAATCCTATGGTTCATGTTTGTTTAATTTTTTGAATAACTGCTGTCGGAGGAAAAATTATTTTCCATCTATCCTTCTAGGTTCTTGGCTGAGACTCCCCTCCCCACCTCCCTATACCCACTGTGAAGAAAAAAACAAAACAAAACAGATTGTTAGGAGAAAAACAGAAGTTTAATAATGTCTGTATGCCTCCTCTATATGTGGGAGAGACCCAGAACAACTGAGTCATTCCCTGAACTGGCCCAAGCCTCTACCTTAGATATCATCTCCAGATAAAGACAAAGGACACTGATGGATGGTCGGGGGCAGTTTGGAGAGGTTACCAAGAAAAGCATAGGAAACAAAGGTAAGGTTTATGCAGATTTAAGTTCTTGCCTTCTACACTGGCAAGAGATTCGGAGTCCCGCTTCTCCCTGGTACAGAGGAGACATGAATACAGATTTCCTTTACACATGTAAATGTTTCTTACAAAAGGGTCACTTCTACTCAGGTTCAGAGCTTCACCTGTGTCTCTTTCTTAAAAATAAACAGCTTAAAATAATCAGTGTACCAAAGAAGCATGTTTGGGGGTGATAATTCTGCTTTCCCTCATTGCCACGCTATTTTCCAGTTACTATGCCATTTTACTTCTCTTCCAGTATCATGTAAAGTCCTGGTTCTTCCGCATTTTGCCAATACTTGGTATGGTCGATCTTTTAAATTTTAGCCATTCTAATAGATTTGTAGGAGTTTCTCATTATGGTTGTTTATTTTCTTATTTTTGAGGTTTGAGAGTTCTTCATCTGTTCAAGATACAAGTGCTTTATCAGATATGTGATTTCCAAGTATTTTCCAAACTGTGGTGGTTTTTTATTCTCTTAACTGGATCTTTGGAGGGCAAAATTTTAAATTCTGATTAAGTCTATTTTATCAATTTGTTCTTGTATGGATTTTTCTGTTGATGTTATATCTTTTTTTTTAAAAAAAAGATTTTGTTTACTTATTTGAGAGAAAGAGAGAGCATATGAGCAGGGTTTAGGGCAAAGGGAGAAGCAGACTTCCCACTGAGCAGGGAGCCCCATGCGAGTCTCAATGCCAAGACTCTAGGATCATGACCTGAGCTGAAGGCAGACGCTTAACTGACGAGCCACCTAGGTGCCCTCTTGGTGATATATCTAATAAATGTTTGCCTAAACCAAGGTCATAAAGGTTTTCTCTTCTTTTCTTCTAGAAGTTGTATAGTTTTAGGTGTTTAATTTAGATCTAGAATTTATTTCTAGTTAATTTTGCTATAGTGTGAGTTATGGCTCCATGTTTATTTTTTTGCATATGGATATCTAGTTGTCACAGTACCATTTGTTGAAAAGACTATCCTTTTTCACTGAATTGTCTTTGTACCTCTGCTGAAAGTCAGTTGTTGATACATATGTAGGTTTATTTCTGGACTTTCTGTTCTGTTCTCTTGATTCATGTGTATCTTTACACTGATACCACAATCTTGTTCACTGTAGCTTTCTAGTAAGTCTTTATAACAGTAGTGTTAGTTCTCTAATTTCACTCCTTTTTTGCATAATGGTTTTGGGTATTCTATATCGGTTGTACGTCCATAAAATTTTAGAATAAGCTTGCAGTTTTTGGTGCCTGGATGCCTCAGTTGGTTAAGCATCTGCCTTTGGCTCAGGTCATGATTGCAGGGTCCTGGAATCAAGTACCATATCGGGCTCCTTGCTCAGCAGGGAGTCTGCTTCTTTGTCTCCCTCTGCCCCCCTGCCCCCGCTCATGATCATTCTCTCTCTCTCTTTCTCTTGCAAATGAAATCTTAAAAGGAAGAAGAAGAAGAAGAAGAAGAAGAAGAAGAAGAAGAAGAAGAAGAAGCAGCTTGCAATTCTAAAATCCTACTAGGTTTTTGATTGGGATTACACTGAATCTACAGATCAATTTGACATTTTAATAATATTGAATCTTCTGACCGATGAACACAGTATATCATCCCATTTATTTAAGGCTTCTCTTTACCTCAGCAGTGTTTCATTCTTAGTGTATGGACTGTGCAGGTATTTGACAGATTTCTCCCTCTATTTCATGTTTGTTAATGCTAAGGTAAATGGCGATTTTTTTAAATTTTATTTTCTCACCATTGGTGGCTAGAGGATAATAATACAACTATTTTTCATACATTGATCCTTCTGTCTTTCAAACTTAATAAACACATTAGTCTTGTGGCCTTTTTATAGGCATCATCAGATTTTTCTTACATAGACATCCACATAGATAATTAGAATTTTCACACAGATGGTATTAGTCTATGAATAAAGTCTTACTTCTTCATTTCCCATCTGGATTCTTCCATTTCCTTTTTCTTATCTTACAACTCTGACTAGTACAGTGTTGAATAGAAGTGACGAGGTTAAACATCCCTTTCTTGTTATTGAATGTAGTGGGAAAGTATACAGTCTTTTACCATTAAGTAATTAAGTATGGTGTTAGCCGTAGGGTTTCAGTAGACACCCTTTATGAGGTTTCAAAGCTCCCTTCTATTTCCACTTTGCTGAGATATTTTATCAGGAATGGATATTGTCTTTTGTCACATGCTTTCACTACATCTATTGAGGTGATTATATGATTTTTCTTTTAAAAGTTCATTAATATAGTAAATGATGTTAATGTTTTTTAAAATTAAATTCATATAACATAAAATAAACCATCTTTAAGTATAAAATTCTGTGACATTTAGCACATTCACAATACTATACAACCACCACCTCTGTTTAGTTCCAAAACATTTCATCACCCCCAAAGGAAACACCATACCCATTAAGCAGTCACTTCTGATTCTAGCCCCTGGGAACCACCAGTCTGCTTTCTGTCTCTATGAATTTACCTATTCTAAATATTTCCTATAAACAGAATCATACAATATGTGACCTCTTGTGTCTGACTTTTTTCACTTAGTACGATGTTTTTGAGGTTCACCTGTGTTGTAGCATGTATTAGTACTTTGTTCCTTTTCATAACTGAGTAATAGCCCATTGTATAGATATACCACAGTGTGCTTATCCATTCATCAATTGTTGGATGCTTGTGTTGTTTCCACCTTTTGGCTATTGTGAGTAGTGCTGTTGCAAACATATAGATGTGTATTTGTGAGTACCAGTTTTCAGGTTTTATTTATTTGTTTGTTTGTTTGTTTGTTTGTTTTGCGGGAGAGAGAGCACATGAGTGGAGGGAGGGGCAGAGGATGAGGGTGAGAATCTCAAGCAGCCTGCACACCAAGCATGAGCCCATGCAGGGCTCGATATCATGACCCTGAAATCATGACCTGAGTTGAAATCAAGAGTTGGATGCTCAACCCACTGAGCCACCCAGGCACCCTCACTTTTCAGTTCTTTCACATATATATACCTAAGAGTAGAATTGCTAGGTCATATAGTAATTCTATGTTTAATTTCTTGGAGAACTACCCGACTGTTTTCCATAGCAGCTGAACCATTTTACATTCCCACCAGCACTGTATGAGGTTTACAATTTTTCTACATCCTTGCCAACACTTGTTATTTTCCTTTTTTTTTAAAGTTATAGCCATCCTAGTTCGTATGAACTGGTACCTCATTTTATTTGTATTTCCTTAACAACTAATTATATTTAGCATCTTTTCTTGTACTTTTTGTCCAATTTTATGTCTTCTTTAGAGAAATGTCTGATCAAATCCTTTGCCTATTTGAAAATTGGAAATGACATTGATTTTTGAATGTTAAACTTTGCATTATTGGAATAAATCTTATTAGGTTGTGATGTGTTATCCTTATATATTGCTACATTCAGTTTGTTAAAATTTTGTTTGAATTTTTCTCCTATGTTCATGAGGTTATTGATCTCTAGTTTTCTCATATTTTGGTCTGGTTTTGATTTCATGGTAATGCTGGCCTCATAGAATGAGTTAGGAATATTTCTTCCTTTTCAATTTTGTGGAAGAGTTTGTATAGAATTGCTATTATTCCTTCTTTAAATGTTTGATATATTTAACTAAGGCTGCCTTTAGTTTGCTTTATTGGAAGGTATTCTTTTTTTTTAAGATTGATTTATTTATTTTAGCGAGAGAGCGAGCAAGCATGTTGGGAGGGGCAGAGGGAGAGAATCTTCAAGCAGACTCCCCACTGAGTGTAAAGTCAGACTCAGGGCTCGATCCCATGACCCTGAGATGGTGACCTGAGCCGAAATCAATAGTCAGATGCCTAACTGACTGAACCACCCAGGTGCTTCTATGAGAAGGTATTCTTAAACAACAGTTTCAATTCCTTTAATAGATACAGGGATATTCAGGTTATATATTTCTTCTATAGTGAACTTTGATACTTTGTGTCATTAAAGGAATTTGTCCATTTCATCTTGTTGAATTTATTGGCTTAAAGTTTTTCATGATATTCAGTTCTTATCCTTTCAGTATCTGAAGAAGCTTTAGTGATGTCACCTCTCTCATTCCTGATACTGGTAATTTCTCTATTCTTTTTTTTCTCTTGATCAGTCTGGCTAGAAATTAATCAGTTTTATTGATCTCAAAGAAGCAGTTTGTCATTTCATTCATTTTCTCTAGTGTTTTTGTGTTTTCTATTTTGTTTTCTGCTCTGATTATTATTTCCTTTCTTCTACTTGCTTTAGGTTTCATGTGCTCTCCTTTTCTCCTTTTTTGGTTTGGAGGCTGAAGTCATTGATTTGAGGCCCTTTTTCTTTTCTAGCATAGGCTTCTGGTGCTGTAAAATCCTCCTAAATACCATTTTAATGGCATCCTATGAATTTGGATATGTTGTTCCATTTTCATTCAGTTACCTTCTTATTTCTCTTTAATTACTTCTTTGCTCTACAGTTTATTTAGAAGTGTCTTATTTAGTTTCAGTATTTGGGGATTTTCCAAAGATCTTTCTGAGAATCTAATTTAATTCCCTGTAGTTAGAGGATATTTATATATGACGTGTATCCTTTTAAATTAATTGAGACTAGTTTTATGGCTCAGAATATGGTCTGTCTTGGTAAATACATCATGTGAACTTGGAAATAATGTGCATTCTACACTTCTTTGGTGGGGTGTTGTATAAATGTCAATTAGGTCAAGTTGTTAAAATCTATATCCTTACTGATTTTCTGTCTACTGGTTCTGGAAACTATTAAGATGAAGATATTGAAATTTCTTCCTGTGATTTTATTTATTTCTCCTTTTATAGTTCTATCAGTTTTTGCTTCATGTATTTTGAAACTCTGCAGCTATATAAACACTGAAGACTGTCATGTCCTCTTGATGAACTGACCCCTTCATCATTATGAAGTGAATTTCCTTATTCCTGGTAATATTCTTTGTTCTAAAATCTACATTGTCTGATTATAACGCCATCCCAGGGATGCCTGTGTGGCTCAGTCAGTTAAGTGTCTGCCTTCCAGCTCGGGTCATGATCTCAGGTCCTGGGATTGAGCCCAGCATCTGAGCAGGGAGCCTGCTTCTCCCTCTGCCTCTGCTGCTCCCCTTGCTTGCACTCTCTGCGTCAAATAAAAATAAAATAAAATAAATAAAATAAAATGAAATAAAATAAAATAAAATAAAATAAAGTCGTTCCAGCTTTCTTTTCATTGGTGTTAGTTACCATGGTATATTTTCTTCTGTCTTTTAGAATTTTTTTTAAAGATTTTATTTATTTGACAGACAGAAACACAGCCAGAGAGGGAACACAAGCAAGGGGAGTGAGAGAGGGAGAAGCAGGCCACCCGCGGAGCAGGGAGCCCGATGTGGGACTCAATCCAGGTCTCCGGGATTATGACCCGAGCCGAAGGCAGTTGCTTAACCAACTGAGCCACCCAGGCGCCCCCCTGTCTTTTAGAATTTTTAACCTATATTTTAGATTATATATTTTAGAATCTTTAACCTGTATCTTTCTTACAGGCAGCATTTAGTTGGGTCTTGTTTTTGTTAATCCAACTTGAGAATTACTTCCTCTCAATTGATACATTTAGATTATTTGTTAGTTAGTGATAAGATCACATTTAAATCTACTGTCTTGCTATCTGTTTTCTATTTTTCTGTTTCCTTTTTCTTCTTTTGGTTTAATTGAAAAATGTTTGATTCCATTTTATCTCATTTGTTGGATTAGTAGCCATTGTCAGGGAGGAAAAACATTTCTTTTAGGCCTACAAATTAAAATGAAAAAAAAAAGAAAGATAAAACGTATTTAATTATGGACTCACACAAAGAAATGTGACTCAAGCTGTTGATTAGAATTTGGGGCTCATTTACCATCTTGATAGTGGATGGGGAAGGACACGGTGCTGGGGCACTTCTGGGACAACAAATGACTTCTTAGAAGTGGGAGTGGATAGAAAGAGCACTTGGTGAAAAACAAATGACTTTTTGGAAAGATAATAGGCCCTTAGGAGAATAGATAGGAGATATGATAGTTTTGTTACAATGTCTGCTTGGGTGTGGTGCTAACTTCACTCCAAAAAGAGATTTGAGTTGTTCCCTGGGAGAGGAATTATGAAAATTGTGTTCTTTTAGAAGGTTTTGTTTTTAGGCAAATAAGGGATTTCAGGAACTCAAATTTCACTCAACTCAAAAGAATTATTTATGCTACAGTGGCTTAGTCTAGACTGCTTTGCTATAACTCGTTGTTATTTTATTGGTTGTTTTAGGGTTTATAGTATGCGATTAAAGCTTGGCACAGTCTACCTTCCAGTGGTGGTATAGTACATATCATATCACATCAGATAGTGTAAGAATATTAAAATAGTATACTTCCATTTCTCCCTGACTAAGCTTTGTGCTATTGTTACATACTTTACTTTTACGTATATGATAAACTCCATACTCTATCACTATTTTTAACAGCCAGTTACCTTTTAAAGAGCTTTAAGGGGTCCCTGGGTTGCTCCACTGTGAAGTGTTTGCCTTCAGCTCAGGCATGATCCCAGAGTCCAGGATCAAACCTGGCATCGGGCTCCCTGCTTGGTAGGAAGCCTGCTTCTCCCTCTCTTACTCCCCTGCTTGTGTTCACTCTCTAGTTGTATCTTTCTGTGTCAAATAAATAAATAAATAAATAAATAAATAAATAAATAGATTTAAATAACAAGAAAAAACCCATATATTTATATACACAGTTACCATTTCCTGTGCTTTTCATTCTTTTGTGCGGATCTGTATTTCCATCTGGAATCATTTTTCTTCTGCCTGAAAGACTGACTTCCTTGAATAGGACTTGTAATGTGGATCAGCTAGTGATGAATTATTTTGCTAAAAAAAAAAATGTTGGGGCGCCTGAGTGGCTCAGTTGGTTAAGCAGCTGCCTTCGGCTCAGGTCATGATCCCGGAGATCGGGGATCGAGTCCCACATCAGGCTTCCTGCTCGGTGGGAAGCCTGCTTCTCCCTCTCTCACTCCCCCTGCTTGTGTTCCCTCTCTGGCTGTGTTTCTCTCTGTAAAATAAAATAAAATCTTTAAAAAAAATGTCTCAAAATGTCCTTTTTGTGGCCTTCATTTTTGAGTTATTTTCACAGGGTATAAATGCTTACATTGAAAATTTTTTCTTTCTGTATTTTAAATACATTGTTCCCCTCACTTCTGTATTATGTTATTCATGTGAGAAATCTGTCAGTTTCATTTTTTCCCCTTTTTATGTAATGTCTTTCTTCTTTGACTAATTTTAACATTTTCTATTTACCACTGGTTTTAAGAAATTTGTTTATGATGAGACTTAGGCTAGTTCTATTTTGCTTAAGATTCATTGAGCTCCTTGGTTCTGTAGACTTACAATTTCCATACCAATTCTGAAAATTTTTGGCTGTGTTTTCTTCAAATGTTTCTTTAGTTCCCATCTCTCTCTTTCTCCTCCATTGGCAGCTCTCATCACATGTATATTAAGCTCTTTAAAGTTGTTCCACAGTTCGCTGATGCTCTGTTCATCTTTTTTATTCTTTATTCCCCATGTATGGTTCATTTTGGATACTATCTTATGAAACATATTTGAGTTAATATTTTTTTGTGCTATCTAATCTGCCATTAATCATAACCATTATATTTTTCATCTCATGTATCGTAGATGACATTGGGTTTGGGTCTTTTTATATCTTCCATGTCTCTACTTAACATGTTAAATTTCATCCTCTAACTTCCTATACTTGAGGCATATAGTTATAATAGTGGTTTTAACATACTTGTCAACTAATTCCATCATTTATGCAATTTCCTTGTCAGTTTCAATTGATAGATTTTTCTCTCCATTATGGATAATGTGTCCCTGCTTGCTAATTTTTTATTAAATGTCAAACATTTTGGCTTTCAACTTGGAGGTGTTGAATATATTGTGTTCTTTTTTTTAAATCTCTCAATGATTTTAATGCTTAGTTTTGATAAAGTAAATATCCATCCCGTTCTTTTACATAGAGCAAAATGTACTAAAAATGTGCCTTCTTTAGTTTTCTCCTATACTTTTGTTTTTGCCTATCTTTCAAAACTAAACACCGGATATTTTTAACACAAGTAATGTGATCTTATATATACATTTTAATTGCACATTTTAGGAATAAAATAACTCCATATTTTGGTAATTCATAGTATATTTATGAAACGAAAAGCTTTCTATCAAAATATACTTTTCATTGGGAAAAAGAAATAAAGCAGACAAATCAACCTACACAAAGTAAAAATTAACTTTGGTAGGTTTCAGTGCAGGACAGTCCATAACAAGCCTATTTGTCCTATTCCCCCAGAGCTGCTCATCTCCTGAGTTAAGATATTAAAACTATTTCTCATTGAGATTATTATGTTGACATTTGTTTCTCATTCCACATCATCTTCTGCCAAGTGCTGAGCACTTACAATTTCCCTAGTTGTTGGAAGCTTGGTCAGAAGCATCTGAAGCAGTGGTGGTGGAAGAGTCTGTTGTAACACTTATAATAAGTGCTGTGGCCTATCCACACACAGCAGTTTCGTTTGTTAGATGGTCTACACTCTTGTCCTATTCACCTCTAGCTAGCAACTTTTCTTCAGGAAAGAGCTTCTGAATAGCTTTGGCATCTTTAAGGTCAGGTAACTGGAGGAGTACAGCTCTCTACTTGGCAAACTTTTGTTTCTTTCCTGGTTCTCCAAGCTGTTCTCGAAGCTGGGGCCACTCTACCTTTGGTGGTAGAAGTAAATATGGTACCCGATGAAAAGAGCCCTGCAGACAACTGCAGTGATGGTTCTGGCCCACCATCCTCTCCTGACGGAGGAGCAGGAGTGAGATCAATGGCATCGGGATCCAGGCGAGGAAGCAGTACGCTGTGAGCCCTCAGCATGGACCCGTCTGCCCTCACCCCATGCTTACCATGAGCCATGCAGAAAGGCCTATGTTTGTGATCTTTTTCTTTTTTTTTTTAAGATTTTATTTATTTATTTGAGAGAGAGAAACACAGTGAGAGAGGGAACACAAGCAAGGGGGAGTGAGAGAGGGAGAAGCACACCTCCAGCAGAGCAGGGAGCCTGACGTAGGGCTTGATCCCAGGACCCTGGGATCATGACCTGAGCCAAAGGCAGACGCTTAACAACTGAGCCACCCAGGTGCCCCTATGTTTGTGAGCTTATAAACACTCTTGAGATTTGTTCTGAGGTTGATGAAGTTACTGGGAAACATTTTTATCCTTTCAAGTCATTCCTTTAAGCTTTGTTAGGACAAATGATCTAGGCTAGTTTTTTCACAATACTGAGGCAAAACCCTTCTGAGTACTCTACCCAATTCGCCATCATTAATGAAGTTTTCTGCTCTGACTTGTGGGAACAAGAATGTGGTAGGTGAAAAACTAAGATGACTCCTTATGACCTACACCTTTATATAATCCCCTCTTCAATGAATATAGTCCCTCCCAGAATTAAGTTTTTTTAATATATATATATATATATATATATATATATATATATATATATACTGCACAATTGATGTCAAGGAAGACTGATTACCCTGAGTGAGTCTCCCCTAATTGGGTGAGCCCTTAAAGAGGACTAGGTTCTTCTTGACAAAGGAAATTTGATGCATAAGAGGGATGGATTCAACATGAAAGAAATTATCCCTTGCTGGTTTTGAAAATGGACAGGGTCACGTGATAAAGACCTAGAATTAAACTCTAGGATGAGAGCAGCCCCTACAGACAGCCAGTGAAAAAAGGGTGTCTCAGTCCTAACAACTGCAAGGATCTAAATTCTGGCAACGACAAATGAGTTTGGAAGTGGATTCAGCCCCAGAGCCTCCAGAAAGGACCCAGCCCATCCAACGCCCTGGCATCAGCCTGTGAGACCCTGAGCAGAGGACCCAGGTAGCCTACATTCAGACTTCAGACTTAAAGAACTGTGAACTTGTAAATGGGCTTTATTTTAAGCCACTGAGTATGTGTTAATTTGTTCCACAGCCATTGAAAATTAATATAAGGAACTATTCTTGGCCTTGTGTGACCTCTGAGAATGTGTTTTATGTTATTCTTTTGGTTGGCCTCAAATATTTCTCTCATGTGCATACATTGATCAATACTTGGTAGAAGACTGAAATGGGACCTTCTACACATCTTTGGAGTTCTAGTTTGTGTTTTCTCCTTTCTCATACTCTGCCTTGAGAACTCTAGACTCCTTGATCTTTCTGAACTCCAAGTTCTGTCTACTTAATTCAGGCAGGCTGCTAGGCTCTGCTTGAGATCCTTCTTGCACTTTTGAAATTCTCTCCAGGCTATAAAGTGGGAAACAATAGAATTTGTCTCATTTGTTGCTGTTGTTGTTTAACTTTAACTAGGCTCTGCAGGTAACGTGGGGCTTGAACTCATGACCCTGAGATCAAGAGTCTCATGCCCTGCTGACTGAGCCAGCCAGGTACTTGGTCTCATTTGTTTTCTATCTCTCAGAGATCACTGCCCTTTGTTAGCTGATGTCTTGTGTCTTAAAAACTATAGCTTCATGTATTTGATCTATTTTGTTGTTTCAAGACGAAAGTAGAAGATGTCACTTTTTTAGTAATGTTATATAGTTATTTTTAGTTAGTAATGTTTAAAAATAAGCATCCTGCTAAACATTTTTCTCTTTGGTTCCATATATGTCATACTTCTTGCTATTTTTCAGTGTTTGGCATGATGCCTTTCATGTAGTAAGCACTCAATAAATTCTTGGCCTGGTTTTTAAATTTGACTTTTAAAAACTCACCATTCATTTGCAGTAATCTTTTAGAGATGTCATGGATACTATTACTTGATTTCACATTAGCTATCACAAGTATCATTGCATAACCACACCCAAACTGGTTATTATAATATATTGATATATGCACGTAAATGTAAATAGATGCTCTACTGCCTACGTCTAGCTTCCCTAAGAGCAGATTCTAAGATTAAGGCATGTGGGCAAGTGATTTATTTAGAAACATGGTTTCAGAAAGCAGATGTGCTTAAAAAGGAAGTGGAACAGAGAAGTAGGAAAAGACCCAATTCACGTACAAATAGAGGTGGCCATCATTGTGGAAAATGGGTGTCTAATTCTTCCAACTGGGATCTTCTGTAAAGTATGAAAAAATGAGTCTCAGAACTGTCTGTTCAGGGATCAAAGGGGGAACCATTTATCTATTGTCTCCTGTTCTCCAGTGGTCAAGAGTGGCCCTATGGGTATTAAACTCTCTCATATTTTCTTGTTGTCCATGTGTGAATGCAGAGGGAGTTCCTACTGAGAGAGGAAGAAAAGCCTCAGGGAGGGAAATAGAACATGTATGACACTAGGGAAGGAGAGACAGTGTCCAATAGCATGGATGCAAAGCCGGTGCAAGTCTGAATGCAACTGATCTTGCAGCAGAGGCTGAAGTAAGAGAAGAGGCCAAGAGGATTTTGGAATGAGACGGAGGGCTTGTCTAATACTCATAAAATTCTGGAAGTTACTTAGCAATATAATTTATTGCTAGTTTCTAATAGTCTGAAATTGATAGCCACACAATTTTGAGTAGCCTCAAGCTGTAAGAACACTAAGAACCCCAGGAGGTGGTAAGAAGTAGCAATTGAAGATAATGCTCTCAAATCGGCAACAATATTCTTGGAATAGTATTTTTTCTAGCTGTACGGAATATATAATTGACATATAACATTGTAGAAGTTTAAAGCATTAATTTGATACATTTATATATTGCAAAATGATTACCACTGTAGAATTAGCTAACACCTCCATCACATCTCATAATTACCATTTCTTTTTTGTAGGTAGAACATTTAAGAGCTACTCTTCTGGCAACTTCCAAGTATATATGTTATTCTTAACACTTAATCAATCACCGTGCTATACTTTAGAGCTTCAGAATTTACTCATCTTATAACTGTAAGTTTGTATCCTTTGACCAACATCTAACCTTTTCTCCCACTCCCTAGCCACTGGTAACCACTTCTGCGAGTTCATCTTTTAAAAAATGAGATCATATGGTATTTGTCTTTCTCTGCTTGACTTACTTCACTTAGCCTAATGCCCTTAAATTTTATCCATGTTGTCACAAATAGTAGAATTCCTTTCTTTTCCACGGCAAATGATATTCCATATATATACCCATTCCTCCATTGATGGACACTGAGCTTAATTCTGTATTTTGGCTGTTGTGAATAATGCTGTAATGAACATGACAGTGCAGATTTCTCTTTGTGATCCTGTTTTCATTTTAGAGTAATAATTTTTAAAATCATTACTGTTAGAGTTCTGTTTCTGGCCAAGATGTCATAACAGTCCAGATTAACCTTCCTGCCTAAAACAACTGAAAAACAGGCAAAATATGTGAAACAGAGCTTTTCAAGACACTCAATTTTAGGCAATAAAAGAGAGTGATACATGAGAGAGAAACAAATGTAGTGAATCCCACTATTGCCCCAGATTATTGCCTTGAGAGGGTTTCAAGCCTATGACACAGGAAGAGGGCCACCAAGTAGAATATGCTGGACTTCCTGGCTAGAGGGGATGATGCGGAGTGTCCAGGAATACCAATGGAGCTAGAATTCACAAGACAGATCATTCGAAAGAGGGGAACTCTACATATTTAGAACTTCGAAGATCTTCAAAATGCCCCTTGAGTATTCAGCTTAGAAACGAGAAGTGCATATGTACAAGGAAACTACCCAAGTTTGGGGAAAGAACCATTTCAAAGGATTTGAGGAAACAGTACCTAGTGTTCACATAGAGCTGGTAATAGTAGCTAGTGCCTATCTTCAACAACCTGATTGCAAGGTCTCACAGTTCATGGAATGTTGTATTCAGAAGGTTCTTGCCTCAGTAATGAGGAATAATTAACTCTTGATTAAACATGCTTCTTAACTCACATAATAAATTTATAAGCAAGACCTAAGGGAATCAAATTGTTTCCAAGTAATGTAGCTACATCCCAGAAAAAAGCTTAAGAATATTTATAAGAATATATCCAGCACCCATAAAGGTAAAATTCACAAGGTCTTGCATCCAATAAAAAATTAGCATGCATGCAAAGAAAAGGGAACTTTGACTCACAACAAAGGAACAAATTAATTCTATTAATTTTAATAGAAACTGATTCAGACTGACACAGATGTTATAATTAGCTGACAAGGACAATCAAATAGCTATGATAACTATTTTCCATATGATCAAAAAGTTAAGGAGAAACATGGAAGATGAAACTGAAACTTCTGTTGATAAAAACTATAATGTGTAAAGTGAGATGAAAATATAATGGATGGGATTAATGGCAAATTAGACTTTGCAGAAGCAAAGATTGGTGAACTTAAAGAGCTAAAAATAGAATTTATCTGAAATGAAATACAGAAAATGAAAAGATTGGGAAAAAATTAATGAAACTTCAGTGATCTATGGGACAACTTAAAGCCCTCTAATGTGCAGTTAAAGTAGCAGAGGCAGAAGGAAGGTAGGGAAATAATGGCCTAAGGATTCCAAGTTTTATGAAAACCAATAACATATGGATGTAAGAATCTTTAACAAAATCCCTATGCACAATAAATATGAAGAAAACTACACCAAGGAACACCATAAATGTCTCAAAACCGGATAGAGGGTGAAAATCCTAAAAGAAGCCACAGAGAAATGTTATATTTTGCACAGAGGAACAACAATAAGGATTTCAGCAGATTTTCCATCAGAAACAACGCACCAAGAACATAATGGACCAATATCTTTAAAGAACTGAAATGATAAAACTGACCCTGTTGAATTCTATAACCAATGAAAATATATTTTAAAAATGAACACAGAACAAGTACTCAAATAAATACTTGTGCACAAATGTTTATAGCAACATTATTCACAATATCCAAAAAATGAAAACAACCAAAATGTCCATTAACAGATGAATGGATAAACAAATTGTAGTATAAACATGTAGGAGAATATAATTTGGCCATAAAAAAGAATGAAATACTGGTACCTGGTACAATGTAGATGAACCTCAAACACATTATGCTAAGTGAAAGAAGGTCACATGTTATAGATATTATTTATATGAAATATCTAGAATAGGTAAATGTATAGACAGAAAGCAGAGTAGACTGGAGGGAGGGAGGTATGGGGAGTAGCTGCTCAATGGATACAGGGTTTTCCTCTGGAGTGATGAAAAGTTCTGAAACTAGGTAGAGGGGGTAGTTGTGCAACAATGTGAATGTGCTAAATGCCACTGAATTTGCACTTTAAAATTATTAACATTATGGTATGTGAACTTCCCCTCAATAAAAATATTTCATTTGACCATGGAAGAGAAAACTCAATATAGGAAAGGTGTGAATTCTCCCAAATTGATATACAGATTTAATGCAACTTCTATCAAAATTTCAGCAAGAATTTTTGTAGCTATAGACAAGAATATTCTAAAGTTCATATGGAAATAGGAATGAACTAGAAGAGCTATAATAATTCTGAAAAAAAAGTGGGAAGAATCAGTCTGATGTAAATATTTAGTACATAGCTACAGTCATCAGGAATGTTTGGCACTGGTGGAAGAATAGACACACAGATCAATGGAAGAGAGTGGAGAAGCCCAAAATAGACCCCTACAACTCTAACCAACTGATCTTTGGACAAAGGTATTGAAGCAATTAAGTGGAGGAAGGATAGCCTCTCAGCAAATGATGCTGAAGTAATTGAACATCCATATGCCAAAAAAAGAAAAGAAAAGGAACAACAAACAACCCAAAAAATAAAAATCAAAAAAGCTTTGACTTCAACCACACATTTTTATACAAATATCACCTCAAAATGGACCATAGACTTAAATGTAAAATGTAAAGCCATAGAACTTTTAGAAAAAAAAACAGGAGAAGATATTCAGGATAAGGGAATAAGGAGTAAGTGAAGAGTTCTTCAGCTTGACACCAAAAGTGTGATTCATTTTAAAAAAAGATAAACTGGACTTCATCGAATTTAAACATTTGTGCTGCAAAGGACTAAGAGGATGTTAAGAGGATGGAAAGACAAGCTACAGACCAAGAGAAAATCTTTGCAAACCATATATCCAACAAAGTGCTAGTATCTAGGGGGGCCATGGGTGGCTCAGTTGGTTAAGCATCTGACTCTTGGTTTTGGCCCAGGTCATGATCTCAGGGTAGTGGGACTGAGTCCTTCATTAGGCTCCATGCTTGGGATTCTCCCTTTCTCTTTTGCTCTAAAATAAATAAATCTTTTAAAAAATATTTCATTTATTTATTTGACAGAGGGAAACACAGCTAGAGAGGGAACACAAGCAAGGCGAGTGGGAGAGGGAGAAGTGGGCTTCCTCCTATGCAGGGAGCCCAATGCGGGGCTTGATCCCACAACTCTGGGATCATGACCTGAGGTGAAGGCAGACACTTAACGACTGAGCCACCCAGGTGCCCCTCTAAAATCTCTTAAAAGATGGAAAGCTCTCCCAATGGATCAAGTCCCAGGATCGAGCCCTGCACTCTCTGCTCAGCTGTAAAACAGCTTGGCTGTTTCTTAAAAACTAAATATGTAACTACAAAATGACCCAGAAATTTCACTCCTGGGCATATATTCCAGAGAAATGAAAACATATGTTCACACAAGAACCTATATGCAATCTCTCTCTCTCTTTTCTCTCAACAATAAATAAAGAAATCTTAAAAAGGAGGGAGGTGGCGCGTGGGTGGCTCAGTCCATTGAGCATCTGACTTTTGGTTTTGGCTCAGGTCATGATCTCAGGGTCATGGGATTGAGCCCCACATTGGGCTCCACGCTTGATAGGAAGTCTGCTGGAGATTCTGTCCCACGCCTTCTGCCCCTCCTTGCACTCTCTCTCTGTCTCTCTCAAATAAATAAATAAATAAATAAATAAATCTTTAAAAAAAACCTGCTATATTTGGATATATATACAGCAATTTTCTTCATAATATTCCCAAACTGAAAACAACCTATTGTCCTTCAATGAGCCTATCCCAGAAGGTTACAGACTGTATTATTCCATTTATATAATGTTCTTGAAGTGAAAAATATTAGATATTTAGATGAAAATATTATAGAAATATATAGAAATAGAATATTTATAGAAATGAAGAACAGATCAGAGGTTGCCGGGGTGTCAAGGAGGTGGGGGGCGGTGAAAGGAGGAGAAATGGGCGTGGCTACAAAAGGGCACCATGAGGAATCCTCCTAGTGGTGAAAATGATCTGTATCTTGATTTTATCAGTGCTAGTATCCTGGTGGTGACCTGGTACCATAGTTTTTCAGGAAGTTACCATCAGTGGAACTGGGTAAAGGATACATGGGATTTCTCTGTATTATTTCTTACAAAAGCATTTAGATCTATTATATAAAAATGAAAGGTTTAATTTGAAAACTTGGTTTTTTTGAAGATTTATTAGAGAGAGAGAGACAGAGAGTGGGGGGAGGGCAGAGCCAGAGAGAAAATCTCAAGCTCCTTTCATGGTGCCCTCACACACCAGGGTGGTGTAAAATCCTTTTAAGGGTGGTTCCCCACCCCCACATTCTCCATCATCACCGCTTCTGTTCAACATCATACTGCAAGGTATACAGATGACAAATAAGCACATGAATAGTTTAGGGAAATGCAAATTAAAACCATAACAAGGGGACACCTGGGTGGCTCAGCCAGTTAAGCTTCTGCCTTCAGCTCAGGTCATGATCTCAGACTCCTGGGATCAAGCCCCCTGTTGGTCTCCCTGCTCAGCCGAGAGTTTGGGTCTTCCTTTCCTTCTGTACTCCTTCTCTCTCCCTCCCAAATAATTTTTTAAAAAAATCTTTAAAAAAATATAAAAGCATAACAACATATCTGTACATACCCTACAGAACATCAGAAATTACATCATAGCAAGAATTAACAAGGATGTGGAGCAACTGAACACTGCTTACATGAACGTCAACTGGTGCTATCACTTTGGAAAACAGTTTGGTCATTTCTTAAAAACTTAAACGTGCAGGGCGCCTGGGTGGCTCAGTTGGTTAAACGACTGCCTTCCACTCAGGTCATGATCCTGGAGTCTGAGGATCGAGTCCCACATCGGGCTCCCTGCTCAGTGGAGAGTCTGCTTCTCCCTCTGACTCTACCCCTTCTCATGCTCTCACTCTCATTCTCTCTCTCAGAAAAAAAATGTTAAACATGGATCCTCACAGCCCTGCTATTCGTAGGTATTTATCCAAGAGAAATGAAGGCCTATGTCCACACAAGGGCTTGCACACAAATGTCACAGAAACTTTATTTATAGGAGCCCCAAACTGGAAACAACCTGAAATTCAACCAACAGGTAAATGAATATATAAATTGTAATACATCCAAAAAGGAATGCACTATTTTTTTTAGCTTTATTGAGGTATGATTGAGAAATAAATTGTAAGATATTTAAAGATACTTATTTTAAAGAGAGGAAGAGCCCACACATGCTATAAAAACAAACAAACAAAACAAGCAAATAAAAAACAGGGACACCTGGGTGGCTCAGTTGGTTTAACGACTGCCTTTGGCTCAAGTCATGATCTCGGAGTCCCGGGATCGAGTCCCACATCGGGCTCCCTGCTCCACAGGAAGCCTGCTTTTTCCTCTCTCACTTCCCCTGCTTATATTCCCTCTCTCGCTGTGTTTCTCTCTGTCAAATAAATAAATACAATCTTTTTTTAAAAAAGCAAAATAAACTATGAAACAGAATTTGAACAAAGTTGTTTTTAGAGGTCCTCAGTGTTTTCCATTACCAACAAACCAGTTCTCTCAATCTCTGGACACAACCCATGTGTTCAACAATTCAATTCACTTATGATACTAACTACCCAGAGTTAGCATAGACTGCACAAGTTAAGGCTCTGTCCCCCAAGACTGCCCCCAATTCTGATGCCAGTCACAAGTCCTGGCCCTCCTATACTTCTGACCAACCAGCTGTAAATCAGTGCTTCCCATGATCCCCTTCTCATATTTAAGTATTTGCTACAAGGGCTCAACTGAACTCAGGAACACACTCCACTTACATTTTTCAGTGTATAATAAAGGATATTATGAAGTATACAAAGGAATAGCCAGATAAAGAGGTACCTAGGGTGAAGTCCTAAAGGGTCTCGACTTTCCATGGAGTAGGGATGCACCCCTCTCTTGGCATATGAATGTATTCCCCAATTTGGAAACTTTCTGAATGCTGTCATTTAGGGATTTTTCTGGAGGTTTCATCTCATAGGCATGATCAATTTTTTTTAATTTAATTTTATTTTTTCAGTGTTCCAAGACTCATTGTTTATGCCTCACACCCAGTGTTTCATGCAATACGTGCCCTCAGTACCCATCACCAGGCTCTCCCCCTTCCCTCCAAGACCCTCAATTTGTTTCTGAGTCCAGAGTCTCTCATGTTTCATTTCTCTCCCTGAATTACCCTACTTCCCATTTCCTTTCCTTCTCCTACTGTCCTCTATATTACCCCTTATGCACCACATGTAAGTGAAACCATGTGACACTTAACTTTCTCTACTTGGCTTATTTCACTCAGCATAATCTCTTACAATCCAGTCCATGTTGCTACAAAAGTTGGATATTCATCCTTTCTCATGGAGGCATAATATTCCATTGTATATATGTACCACATCTTCTTTATCCATTCATCTGTTGAAGGGCACCTTGGCTCTTTCCACAGTTTGGTGATTGTGGCCATTGCTGAAATGAACATTGGGGTACATATGGCCCTTCTTTTCACTACATCTATATCTTTGGGGTAAATGCCCAGTAGTGCAATTGCAGGGTCATAGGGTAGCTCTATTTTTAATTTTTTAAGGAATCTCCACACTGTTTTCCAAAGCGGCTGCACCAACTTGCATTCCCACCAACAGCATAAGAGGGTTCCCCTTTCTCCGCAGCCTCTCCAACACTTGTTTCCTGTCTTGTTAATTTTGGCCATTCTGACTGGTGTAAGGTGGTATCTTAGTGTGGTTTTGATTTGAATTTCTGTGATAGCTAGTGATGATGAACATTTTTTCATGTGTCTGTTAGCCATTTGTATATCTTCTATGGAGAAGTGCCTGTTCATGTCTCCTGCCCATTTTTTGATGTGATCATCTTCTTTTTGGATGTTGAGTTTGAGTAGTTCTTTATAGATCTTGGATACCAGCCCTTTGTCTGTAGTGTCATTTGCAAATATCCTTTCCCATTCTGTGGGTTTCCTCTTTGTTTTGTTGACTGTTTTCTTCGCTGTACAGAAGCTTTTTATTTTGATGAAGTCCCAAAAGTTCATTTTCGCTTTTGTCTCCTTTGCCTTTGGAGATGTGTCTTGAAAGAAGTTGTTGTGGCCGATGTTAAAAAGGTTACTGCCTATGTTTTGCTCCAGGATTTTGATGGATTCCTGCCTCATGTTGAGGTCTTTCATCCATTTCGGGTTTGCCTTTGTGTGTGGTGTAAGAGAATGGTCTAGCTTCATTCTTCTATACGAAGCTGTCCAATTTTCCCAGCACCATTAATTGAAGAGACTATCTTTTTTCCACTGGATATTTTTTCCTGCTTTGTCGAAGATGATTTGATCATAGATTCGTGGGTCCATATCTGGACTCTCTACTCTGTTCCATTGGTCTATTTGTCTGTTTTTGTGCCAGTACCATGCTGTCTTGGTGATCACAGCTTTGTAATAAAGCCTAAAGTCGGGTAACGTGATGCTCCAGCTTTGTTTTTCTTCTTCAACAATTCCTTAGCAATTTGAGGTCTTTTTTGGTTCCATATAAATTTTAGGATTGTTTGTTCCAATGCTTTGAAAAATGTTGGTGGAATTTTTTTAAAAGATTTTATTTATTTATTTTGACAGAGAGAAACACAGCGATAGAGGGAACACAAGCAGAGGGATTGAGAGAGGGAGAAGCAAGCAGGCTTCCCGCTGAGCAGGAAGCCCGATGTGGGGCTCGATCCTGGGTCTCCAGGATCGTGACCTGAGCTGAAAGCAGTTGCTTAACCAACTGAGCCACCCAGGTGCCCCGAAAAATGTTGGTGGAATTTTGATCAGAATGGCATTGAAAGTATAGATAGGCATGATCAATTTTTTTTAAAGATTTTATTTATTTGACAGAGAGAAACACAGCCAGAGAGGGAACACAAGCAGTGGGAGTGAGAGAGGGAGAAGCAGGCCTCCCGCCGAGCAGGGAGCCCGATGTGGGACTCGATCCTGGGTCTCTGGGATCATGACCTGAGCCAAAGACAGTTGCTTAACCAACTGAGCCACCCAGACGCCCCAGGCATGATCAATTTTTAATTCAGTCTCTGGCTCCCTCCCTTCACCTTCAGGAGTTTGGGAGATGGAGTTGAAAGTTCTAGGTTTCTAATCAAGGCTTCATTTTTCTGGTGATCAGACCCCTTCCTGAAGCTTTCTAAGGACCCACAAAGAATTGCCTTATTAGAATAAAAGATGCTCCTATCTCTCAGGAAGTTACAATGAATTTAGGAGCTCTATGTCAGGGATTGGGGCAAAGCCGAAGCATCTTTTTATGATACCACAGAGGTAAATTCATAGCCTTAGATTTATAAAGAAGTCTGTGTAAATTAACAAAATAAATATTCATATAAACAAATTAAAGACCAGAAGTGATCAAAACCTGGAGGAAGAAAACCAGGAATTTAAAATCAGAAATCAGAAACAGCAGTCAATAAAATTTTGTTGTAAAATCCACAAGTCAATCCTTAAAAATTACAATATGTAAAAATTACATATAATTACAATATGTAAAATTTACATATAATAGTAAAATAACATAAGGAAAGGGAGAATCATACTTGCAATAAAGGATATAGGCAGGAGCTTTATAAAATTCTAGGAGAATATTATGTACAAGTTTATGCTAAGAAATTGGAAAAATCTTATTTAAAAAAGGGAGAAGTTGGGTAGTCCCATATTTAAGGATGAAAATAGAAGTTGTCTTAATATTAAATAATATAGGTAAATGGAGACAGAAGTTTTATTGGTGACTTCTTTCAAATTTTTTGAGAAAGAGATTATTTTTTACTATTTCAAAAGTCTCATAACCAGAGATTTTTAAAAAAATGAAGCAAAACTTTGTCCCTTATATATTCTTTTTTTTTTGTCCCTTACATAGTCTGTATCAGGCAGACATTGTCCTTTTTTTTTTTAAGAATTTATTTATTTGACAGAGAGAAACACATCCAGAGAGGGAATACAAGCAGGGGGAGTGAGAGAAGGAGAAGCAGGCTTCCTGCCAAGCAGGGAGCCCGATGTGGGACTCGATCCCGGGTCTCCAGGATCATGACCTGAGCCGAAGGCAGTCGCCTAACCAACTGAGCCACCCAGGCTCCCCTGGCAGACATTGTCCTTAAGCCCCTGACATACAGTAGTCATTTAATCCTCTAGCACACTTTTCAGATAGTTACAATTTTTATCATATTATGCAATTGGGGAAAATAAGGCACAGGGAGGTTTACTGGATTCAGACGGAAGCAGTCTGGTTCTAGAATGTATGCCCTTTAACCACCACACAAAAATGGCATCCTGCTTTCATTTTGTTTGGAAAAGTTGCATAACATTCATTCCATAATTGGTAAAAAATTGTGTAAAAGGGAACATGATATTTAGTATCATGTAGAAATACATAAGAAAATATCTTAAGTAAATAATCACAAACCCAAATTTGACCATATCATAAATGAATAACCTGTTCTAATCAAGTAGGCTATATCACAGCAATAAAAACCAGTAGATTTTTTAAAGTCAGTTAACGTATCATTATCTTTAGATAATGAGTAGACTCTGGGTACCATAAAGAAATACTACAGGCTGGGTGGTGGAAGCAGCGGGAATAGGTCTTCTCATAGTTCTGGACGCTGGAAGTCCAAGATCAAGGTTGAGCTGAGTCTGTTTCTGGTGAGGGCTGGCTTTCAGTCTTTCAGAAGGCCATCTTCGGGGGCACCTGGGTGACTCAGTTGGTTAAGTGTCTGCCTTTAGCTCAGGCATGATCTCCAGGTCCTGGGATACAGTGCCCACCTCAGGCTCTGAGCCCAGTGGGGAGTCCGCTTCCTCCTCTCCCTCTCCCTCTCTTTGTGCTCTCTCTGCCTCTCTTTCTCTCAAATGAATAAATAAAACCTTAAAAATATTTTTTTAAAAAAGGCCATCTTTTCACTGCATCCACACATGGTAGGGGGAGAGAGATACAGAAAGTGTGCTCACTGGTGTTTCCTCTTACAAGGACTCTAATGCTAGCGGATTGGGTTCCACCCTCATGACCTCACTTAATCTTAAGTACCTCCTAATGTTAATGGCCCCTTCTCTTAATACAGTCAACGTTGAGAGTTAGGACTTCAACATATGGATTTTGGACACAATCCACTGTTTAGCATTAGGCATGTGATCTGCACATTGAATGCTATCAATACCCTAGATAAACTCCACTCACTTTTTATGAAAGTACTTCAAAAGTTAACAATGTATATGAACATTGGAATCCATTTCAAATTAATAGCTAACCATCTTAACAATGAAAAATGAAAAGTACTGATGTTAAATCTTAAATGAAGCAAAGATGACCAGTGTCGCTATTATTATTTGATATTATTTAGAGGACTATATAGCAAAGATCATAAAATATGGAACAGAAATGAGAAGTAATACTACCAGTTAGGATAAGATAATTCTTTTATTTTTCTTTTAAAAAGACAATTTATTCTGGAATTCTTATGTGAAACATTAATTGGCTTCTAATTTATATAGATGTTTTTGCCGTTCAGCAAAATCCTTTGAATTTTGATTTCTTGCTCTGGACTTTCAAATAAAGATTGTTACTTACAGGATAATTGCATTTAAAAAGTCTTTACAAAATACAATGATAAGTGGAAACATATTTATAATCTGTTGAACTTGGACAAGTCAGTGCCACAACTCCTTTTTGCCAAAAATAAGTAATTTTCCAAGAAATTTGGTCTTTTCTTTTTTTTCATCATGGAAAGACCATGAGTTTTTGTTGTTGTTTGTTTGTTTAATTGTGATAAAAATATATAACATAAAAATTTACTATCTTCATTATTTTTGACTGTTCAGTACAATAGTGTAGACTATATGCCTATTGTTGTTCAACAGGTCTCTAGAACTTTCTCATCTTGCAAAATTTGAGCTCCATAGCTACTGAGCCACATCTCCCCCTTTCCTTCTCCTCTAAGCCCCTGGGAACCATGTTCTACTTTCTGTTTCTATGAGTTTGACTACTTTAGATTCCTCAGATCAGTGGAATCATGTAATGTGTATTTTTGGGACTGGCTTTTCACTTGGCATAATGTCCTCAAGGTTCATCCATGTTGTAGCATATGACAACATTTTCTTCTTTTTTAAGGCTGAATAACATTTCATTATATTAGATGCATTTAATAGAAAAACAGCTCTTCAGAAAAGAAACCCCAGTAGCCCACCTGAACATTAATTATAAGTGGATTAAAGTTCACTGTCAAAATCCAAACCATAAAAATTGAACATTTACTAAATATACTCTGAGTGGAGAACTTTCCAAAAATAAGAAAAATTGAAAGCAACAGGAAAAGGTTAATAGATTTGATAATGAAATTAAAACTTTGGAATGTCAAAAACATAAAATGAGACAGGAAATATTTTAAACAGATACAACACATAATGGCTTATCATCTTTATCTTCAGTATGATAAGGAATATTCCAGAACTAATGGAAAATAAGTGAAGAACTCAGTCATAAAACAGAGAAATTAAAATGGTTGACAAATCTAAAATTGTATTTAGCCTTGAATACAATCAAAGGAATATAAACAAAATATTATAGTAAGCTTCTATTTCTATGAAATCAGTGTGATAAATTTCAAAAATTGGTAATTGCTCTATTGCTGAGGAAAATAGGGAATCTCGGCTTTCTCTCATTTCTGGTGGTGCGACTTATCTGAAAAGCAATTGAAGAATATCTATGTAGGACCTTAAAGTATCCATACACCAGTAAGGCATTTTTCGGAAATAACAGGGGTGCAGACCAAGTTTTATTCACTAAGTAAATATTTGTAACATTATGTAAAATAGGGAAGATAAGGGAATAGCAAGAATTGCCCACAGTTAGGGATTGATTAAATCCT
Source organism: Spilogale gracilis (assembly GCA_004023965.1). Classification (NCBI taxonomy): domain Eukaryota; kingdom Metazoa; phylum Chordata; class Mammalia; order Carnivora; family Mephitidae; genus Spilogale; species Spilogale gracilis. Next base: position 261,307 of record PITA01000124.1, read on the forward strand.
TTTCAGTACATACACGGAAACAATATGATGCAGTTATTAAGAAGCATTATTACTATTTTTGTAAGATTTTATTTTTTTTTATTGGAGAGAGAGAGAGAGGCAGAGATAGTGAGAAAGAGCAGGAACAGGGAGGAGAGGGAGAAGCAGGCTCCCCACTGAGCAAGGACCAAACGTGGGGCTCGATCCCAGGACTCCAAGATCATGACCTGAACTGAAGGCAGATGCTTAACCGACTAAGCCAGCCAGGCTCCCCAAGAAGCATTATGAAGCATTTGTTAATGATCTGAGGAAGTTACTTAATATAAATACTAAAGGGAAAGAAGTCAGAGTTCAAAATTTTATATCAAGAATTCATTAACTTTCACTTTTCCTTTGCACTTTTATAAATTCACATCTTCATCAGAATATATGTCTTACCTATATTCGGAACATGGATAGCCTTGTTAAAAAGAATGAGATGTAGTCTCTCTGCTCTCCATTGAGGAAGGAAGGACCAGACTTCAACCTGGCTGGATGGGCCCTGAAACCACCTCGTCCAACTCATCCCATTCAAGGGCCTGTCCTGCGGTGCCTCTGCCCCGCGTTCCCTCATTCACAGCAACACTTGCAGGGCTGGGGAGGTGGGACATGTGTAGCTGTTTTGTGGCTACCCATTTACCGCATACATGATTCTGATGTTTGGAAGCTCCTGGCCATTGAGTTGCAGTTGACATCTCTGACATGTATTATAGCTTACCCTCACTGCTGTCAGGCCAGCTAGGGATGAGTGCACTACCCTCACCTCCAGATATCCAAAACCAGCCATGTAGGGTGCTCTTCCTGTGCCACAGCAGTTCAAACCCTTCAAGATCATGGGCACCCTAACTGCGCTACCCCAAGTGTGGTCTGTGGACCGGGAGCATGGACATCACCTGGGCGCTTATAGGAATTTAGCATCCTCGATGGAATTAGCATTTTAACAAGATCCTCAGTCGGTTTGTGTGCACAGTAGAGTTTAAGAAGCCCTGGCCTCAAGGAGGATACATTCTCATTTGTCAGCATTTCATTGACTAGGCGCTCTCGAGACCGAGAATATCCCAATATTCCTGTGGTATACAAAGCGATCGTTAGTGCTTCTTCTATATCCATTCATCACAGACACAAATAGGGAGCTTGGTCCTTTATTGCAAGCCACTGTTGTCAGGCACTGTTAAATGGAAGACAAAGGTGAAAAATTAAATCACCACAAAGATCTAAGAGCCTCAGTCCCCCGTGGGAGAGTTGTCCTAAGACATAAGTAATAAATTGACAAAAGGATGATGTAGACAACGATGGCTATTGAAACCGAGAAGAGGAAGAGATAGTCTGTGAACAGAGTGTTACAGAAGAGTGAACTTGGATCCGGGCCTATAATGATTAAATGCCCCCATGGAAGGGGCCAGGCTATGGTGAGCTCCTCCTTGGACATAGTCGTGGTGGATTTGTGGTCTGGGATGGGGATTCTCCAACACTTAGGAGCATCAGTGTGACCAGGAGGGCTTATTAAGGCACGAATTGCTGAGCTTCTGAAATTGTCTGAGTTTCTCATCCCATAGATCTGGAACAAGGCCCGAGAATGTGCATTTCTAACTAGGTCTCAGATGATACTAATGCTAATTAGATGAAATAGCATGGGTCTTGGAGCCAGTTTTGGTTCAACTGCTTCCTAATTTAGGTGGAAAGTAATTTTTTTCTTTTTGGAGGTTTCTTTTTTAAAAAATATTTTATTTATTTATGTGAGAGAGACTGAGAGAGAGCATGGGCAGGGGGAGTGGCAGAGGGAGAGGGAGAAGCAGACTCTCCACTGAGCGGAAGCCTGATGTGGGGCTCAATCCCAGGACCCTGAGATCATGACCGGAGCCGAAGGCACTTAACTGAGCCACTCAGGTGCCCCTCTTTTTTGAGGTTCTTCTTGAGAACTGGAGAATTTAATGCCCACCACACAGGTGTTTGTGACAAAACACCTTAGTACACTGCCCAGTACATTGCAAGTACTACTAGTTGAACTTAGTTTCCATTACCTTCCCCAAAGAAATCCTACGTGACAAGGTTAGCCACTGACATCTTCATTGGGAGTGAAGGAATGGTGTTCTTGGTGTGAAGGTCATTTGGAGGTGGGTATAGTATTTTTGGAGAACCTGGCAGTGAGCCTTCCCTACCATTGCCATGAACCTTCCATCCATTGGCATAGATAGGTTCACGATTTTGTTTGGCTGTGTTGGCTCTCTTTTAATCCAGTGACAATTAATATTGTGTGGCAGTGGGTCAAAACAGATACATTGCAACTTAGAGACCAGTGTCATTTCAGGCATACTTTCTAAAGGAATGACATGAGAAATAGAAACTAGAGCTTACATTCCATCAGGGAAAAGTAAAAATCTATTTTTATTTTAGAACTTAAAATTCCAAGGTAACTCCCTTAGATTTTTTTTTGAGAATTTCAAGAAAGCCTGCATATTTAGAAGAATGTAAACATAGACCTTTCTCCTTTCTCTGTCTGATAGGGATCCTCTAATTTCAGCACCATGAACAAAATGCTTTGGCAACAAAACCTCTTCATCCCATTACAACATTTTTGAAAACTGCTAAGAATCCTTAAAACACTGAGATGTTTTTATTTTGGTGCATTTACTGACTTCAGTTTTAGTGTCCACACTAAAGTGATCCATTGAGAAAAATAGGACCTTCCTGTGTGACACCCAGATGGAAATGTGAAAGGGATGGGTTCTCCTTGTACCACCACTAGTCCGTGACTCATTATGGGAATTTGTTTATTGGATTATGGATGATAGCTGATTAATCACAGAGCCAATCTTTGAAGATTAAGACAGAAAGCAAAGCAAGTACATTTTGGTTGATGTGGAGGAAAGAGAGGAACGTTCTTTTGCAGGAGTCATGGCCCAGTTGAGTTTGGGACACTTAGGGGTCATCATCTGGATGGTGGGTCTCTGAGGGAAGGAAATGAAGCAAGAGAATGACATGGGAAAGGGGACAAAGTTTTCCCATTCTACAGTCTCACTTGAGGTTTCTAAACAGGACTTTGGGCCTGTTCCTGTTTCTTTACCCTCTCAATAGCTGAACTTTAACAGAGAAAACATGTCACCTCCCAGATTATGTGTCTCTACTGGCTCCACTGGTTGCCTTCTGGATCAAATTTAAATTGCCTATTTCAAGAGCAGCCAGTATCCCTTCACTCTAGTGGTACATTGTATAAATAGCCATCATGGGCAATTAGTGTCTCTGTTTTTTTTCTTTCTAAATAATGTGGTTGAATGATGTTTCATATATTTCAGTTTTTCTCTCCCCAAATGATGTCAAGTAAATTATATTTTCTTATGCTTTGCAAAGTTCATGCATCTATTGCTTCAACTGTGATTAAAAAGGATAAGGGGATTAAAAAAACAAGGATAGGAACAAGCCACTCACTCACATTTTATGAACATAGGCTCTTTCCATCAGAAGATGTCCTTAGGAAAAAAAATTTCTATTTTTTTAAGAGAAGACTATTTATTTTTTATATAGTGAATATGAAGTTACTGTATGCCATTAAATGGGATTTTTTTATTGTTTATTATTCTTGCCCACCCACATACATCAGTGTTACACACATTTGTTGCTCTGAGTCACTTTAAGCTACCCATAAATCTGTATTCTCAGGACCCCAACAGTAGAAAAAGAAGTCTATCTGAAAATCAAGGGCAAGCATACTTTGGACTTGGGTTCTCAAGGAATGATTAATTTCCGAGGCTTAATACCTGAGGCAAAGACTGAGAAGGAGGGCATTCTAAACCTGGAGGGCCAGCACTTGACCTACGTGTCAGGTAGAGTCTCCATGACTCCACCCACTAGTGATGCACAGGTCATTCTGCTCCAGCCTACACTCTTAAAGACTTCCCGTTTGGCCATAGAGTATTATTCCATCATGAGAAAGGAGGATATCCTGCGTTTGTGACAACACAGATGGACATTGAGCACATTGCGCTAATGAGATAAGTCAGACAGAGAAAGACGAGTAGAGTATGATCTCACATACGGAATCTAAGAAAGTCAAAGTCATACAAAATCAAGGGGAAAATGGCAGTTACCAAGGGATTGGGGTAGGGAGATAAAATTGATGCTGTTTAAGGGTACGAACTTTCAGTGAGCCGTTGATAAGTCACAGTGATCTAACCCACAATATAATGAATATAGACAACAATGTTGCACTCTGATTATGTAATGTTATAAATATCAATACAGTGGCCATTGTATGTCAATAGATAAGTGTATCAAAGTGACACATGGTAAACCTTAAATTTACACAATATGTCATATATATTCAATTTAAAAAAGACTTCCCATTGGGCAATAAAATAATCTAATTCTACCATTTTCTTCTGCATTCCATTTTATTTCGTGATCACTGTGGAGCAGGTGTCCACCACTGGACCAAAGAAGGCTAAAGGGCTCAAAATTTGTCTCAAAGGGTAACTTCAAAAGATTGTGTTTGCAGCGACCCCCTCAGTTGGTTTGTCAGCACCCCAAGCTACCACTCCTCCCTGCAGCATCTTTCCCTAATGTTCATGGCCTTCTTGGTGCTCCTGTTTTTACTCACTACCTTACCCCCAGGCTCCTTAACTTCAGCTGGTCACACAGACTTCTGGGTGTTGAGTCAAGGATCACCCAGGCTGCTGCCCACCCAAACCCCAAAGAATCACTTCAGCCCAGTCCAAAGTCCTGTCTTCCAGAGAGCCAGAGCAGAAGGAGGCAAGCTTGGGCCCTTCTGTGTGGAAGGGCAGATGTGTGGAAGAACTGGGCTTTAAAAGGATGGGTTATGTTTGTGGAGCAGAAGCTGACGGTGCCCCATCAAAGAAGCCTCAGACCTCGCCATGCCCTTGCTCCCTGACCTGATGGTTTCCAACTTCAAGTACCTACGTCTCTGTTTGAGGGCTTTCTCTGACCTCTGGAGTGAGCTAGACTTGGAAAGGGGTGTGCTGGAAGTGATGGGCAGTTAATGGGTCTAGAAGTAGCCCTCAACCAGTGACTGACAGAAATTAGTGGATAATCCCTTAGACCCCTCACCCTTCAGGCAGGGAATCTCCAAGGTGTGCTCTAGGCAGTCTTCCAGAGGCCCCCCGTGAGACTTAGCCCCAGTTGCCCATAGCAGTCAACTCTTCATTAACTTCACCTGTGTTGGTTTCCTTTCTTTCCCCATCTCACTAACTGCCTCTGGTACTATTACTTCCTTGCATTACTTTTCAAATCCTGGTCTCAGGGTTTGCTTCTGATGGAACCCAAATGAAGAGCTAGACCATGGGATGTGTGAGGTTCTGGCTGCACATACAAACCAGGACCATGTTGTGGAGGGCCCAAATGTCATGCTGAGGTGAGACTTGATTCCACAGTGACTAGGTGCTGGGTATTTCATTAGACTCCGGTGCTAGAGGATCATTCTGGAAATAGAAGAGTATATTGGAGCAATGGTTTTTAAACCATGGTCCTTAGAACACAAACCTAAGAATCATCGGCAACTTTAGAATAACGCAAAACTTCTTGCCTATACCCCAGTCCTGCTATATATCAGACAATCTGGGGTTGGGGCCCAGAAGCCTGTGTTTTCATAAGCCTTCCAGTGGATCTGGTGTCCCTAATCTTTGATAACTACTGGAATACAAAGTGGATGAGAAGTTGGTAGCACAGAGACCAGTTATCAGGCTACAGTGAAAGCCTGATGAGAAACTATAAAGGCCTGAGCTATCAGTTTTGGTTCCTTTCTTGCTCTTTTTGCCTTGGCCCTGTGTTCTGCATGCAGTGTACTTAATAAATATTTTTGGCTTGATGTCTTCTGTCCCATTATCTAGCAAGAGGGAGTGGTAATAGGAAGGGCAGGGATGGAAAGAGGCCAGGTCAGGTGACTTGGTTCATACGAGGTTCAGCCACCACGGACCATGTGGCATTTTGAGCATTATCCCTTTTGCAGTTCCAGGGACAAAGTCTTCCCCCAAAGAAATTGGGGCATCAGCCAAATCTGATGTCTTCTTCAGGAGACAGCAACAGCTACTCCCCCTGCAGAAATCAAGATCCCATGGCTTATGCGTATGGAGCCTGAGAAGTATTGTAAATCTGAGAATGAAATCCCCATAAACTGGGTAATAAAAGCTTTTTAGCAGAAATTACTTCCTGAGAAGGGGAACATTCTGTGTGGACAAGGGGGAGGGATAGGGTCTGGGAAGATGGATAGGAAGTCTCCTGCTAAGTGGCCTAAAATCCCAAATTAGTTTGTGTTAGTTTGGGACCTAATCTGTATTATTATTATTATTATTTGCTGTTGCTTGAAAACCTTTTCTTTTTTATTTTCAGAGTCAGCTTGACCAGGGGCTTTTTAAGTCACGAGTTTCAGAACCCCATAATTATGCCCTGTAACCTGTCCAATGGCATCCCAGACCTTCAACGCCTGCTTATGGGCCTGTGGGAATTCAAAGTCCCCCAACAATCCCCAGGGCTAGGGTGGGTGAGGGAAACGTGGTTGGCAATGGCCCATCCCACCGGGGTACCAGCTCCCAGAACAACAAGGCCTTTGACTGAGGCCTTCACTGGAAACTAGATGACATTCTCTGGGCCAAGAGGAGCAATTGGAAAGGTAGTTTTGTGGGTTGGCTTCCAAACCAGAGTTGAAATTAGGCTGTAGCAAGTCTGAAAGAAACCTGGCAGAGGAGGAAAGGGCCCTCCCTGTGCCAGGAACTGCATAAACCCATGACCAATCAAACAGAACCAATGTGGTGAGGAAATATTTCTGACTGGCAAAGATGGCTTCACCATCTAGTGATTTACCATAAGTGGTGATGGCCAGGGTCCTGCTTGGTGGAGTGTGGCCTGTTGAAGGAGAGCCTGAATGGAATGATTTCTGCATTATTTATATTTGATTTTGGGGGAGGGGAGGATGCCTTTTCAAGAGGAACTGAAGAAGGAAGATCTTTTGTGATTGCAAAACCTTAGAAGGGCATCGTATGCCCTCCTTGGCCAGAGAGATTGAATTATTGCTTGAGCTATGTTTCATAAAATTAATGAAAATAAGGATGTACATGGACAAGAATTTACAAGGCATATGGATATTTTTCATAAGCAAAGAGAAATAATTTGCTCGAAGAACAAGCTACAGTCGGCTATGCCAGGGGACTTTTTGAGTTGACAAGGGTTGCTTTATAGATTAAATATACTGTTACAAAATGAGTAAGCACAAAACCTCATATCAGATAGAAAGAGTAATGGGGCCAGTGCGGCCACTTTAAAGCTCCCATAGCAGAGGGACCTCTGCTTATGTCCATTTCTCTCCACTGATTTCTTGTTTTTTGCAGCAGTATTTCTGGTTGTCATAACAACCAGCTGTGGAGTAATCAATCTGGATACTGAGTGGCTTACTCAGTTCAGTCATTAAAAGCATAGGTTTTAATTACTTTGCTGAGTCTCATGATCAGCATGTACAAATCTGGCAGTGATTGGCTTGATTGCTTAGTTATCAACCTGAGGGTGGCCAAAGAACCAGAGAAGGGACCTAGAGATAGGCTGGTCCAACTTCTTTTTCCAGAAGTGAGACCCAGAAGGGGAAAGTAACACCCAAGTCACCTGGGTAGTATGTGCTAGATACTCCCAGAGCAGAGTTCCCCATCTCTCCCTACCCTTTATTTTTTTTAAATTTTTTTTAATTTCTGCTTTTTCCCCACAGAGGTTAATCCCCCAAAGACAAATTTTAATTAAGGTAGCATAAGAAAAATAGCAGCAATAACTATAAAAATGATGCAAGATAAATATGGGCATTCTCTGCCGCTTAATTTATTATGACTTTAAAAGGGTTGCAAGAGCTTGCCTTGCTTTTGTGAAACATAGTGCATTTTTGCAATTCCCCACAGTTATAAATTAATATAGGCCATTAGGGATGAGGCTAATGGTGGATGAAGACTATCTCGTGGGGAATACTCAGCACCTGAGAAATGAACAGCTGTGATGTACAGACCCCCAGCCAGTCCTACAAATGATACAATTTGTCCCCAAACTAGTCCCTGCAGAGGCATATTAATTTCTAATAAATAAGCCCATTCACTTTTTAAAAAAAATTGTTTTCCTCTACAAGTACATTCCCATGTTACTCTACACAGAGTGGTTTGGGGCTCTCTATCAAGGGGCTGTATGGGTCCATCTTAAACCAACCCAAGTGAATGCTCTATGCTGACACTTTGGAAGTCTAAATTCACAGCCAATGTTATGAGCTAGTAAGAAGAAAAGCTAACATATTTGCAGGCTGGTTAGCTATTACCAGCATATCCAAAAGTTCTCCTTTCACAAACAGAAGAAAACCTCAGAATCTTTCTAATTCCCAGTGGAACAAAGTAAAATCCAAGAAGCTTTCAGAAAAATGAGGGTTAGACCAAATATATAACAAAAGTCCCCCACCCCCTCCGTACCATCCTACAGGTTTGCTGAGAGAGGTTTGAAGGAACTTAGCAACTCACTGGGGAAGGCTTGAGATAGAAATGGAAACCTTATGCTTCTATAGATTCCTGGTTAGAAATATAGTCACTTTGAAACTGGAAAGCCAAGCCCAAGTCTTAGACTTACAGTGACCTTATGGAGTCAGAGAAGCAAGGTGGTACATCTGAAGATTGAAGATGTGTGCTATTTCTTATTAACTAAATCAATATCTAGGCCAGACATACCTGGCTGAGCTGTTGATTTCAAAGACCCTATCCCCACCCCCATCTCCTTCCCCAGTGTGGCTTCATGCTTCACTAGTATTTTTTTTCAGGAGACCTAAATGTCCAATCCTGCCTTTTCTGACCCAGGAAAGTAAACATAGCCTCTCTTTGTGTGAATAATAATCTTCATCATCTTTGCAATAAATTAATGCAGGAGGACGAATGTGCATCTGGGTGTTAGGGATTTTGATTTATTGCAGCAGTCCTGGGCTTCCAAACAATCCCAGCTGCCTGCTCTCCGTCCCTCTCTATCTCTGTCTTTCTCTCTCTCACACACACACGTGCACACCCACACCCACACATGCACAGCCAGACAGAAGCACTAAATGACTGTAGGTATATGGGCCCTTAGAGAGCAATGCTGTATTGGCCAGGCAGCTGTCGGTATCACATCATACTGGGGGGATCATGCCTAGAGTCTCTGAGCGTGAAGGTTTTTTTTTTTTTTCACTTTATTTCAGTAAAGGAATAATTGATAAATTGATAAATCACAGCAAATTATCAATATACGCAAACTTGACCCAGTCCTGAGGTGAGGCTGATGTAGGACAGAAACAAAACGTACAATTGGTTTGCTATAAATTATTATTTTTTTCCCTAAAAAAGGTCAATGTCTCCCTAAAGGAATCTCCCTGTTATTAGAATGACTGTGGCATAGCTTTCAGAAAATGGGATCAAGACAGAAGTAAACTAGCAGCAAGTCATCATTTGTGATCCCAAGAAACACGGGGTGGTGTCTTTCAGGGGTAATTTAACATGGAGTGTAGTTTTCTCTAAGTGAGAGGAAGAGTAAGTAAGAAAGAATTTATTCCTTCAAATTCATTGTTTCTTTATGACAGGTTTTAATTCACTCTGGGTTGGAAGGTACTTCCGATGCTAATCAAGTGATCGTGGAACCGGCAAACAAGTTCAGTGCCTTATGGAATAGAAAGCCACATTGAGGCATAACCCCTACCCTAAAGAAGCATGTAAAGTTATCCATAAGGCAAGACCAGCACACGTGGTATGATGCTAAGTTGTGTAGCAGGAAAGGGTGAAAAAAGCCACAGTCTGTTTAACCCAAATGTTTATATGTATATGATCTAGTTCTTCCTCACAGCAAGATAGACAAGGCAGTTGTGTTATTCTGTTTTCAAAGATGAGGAGATGGAGGCTTGGAGAAATGAAGTAGCTTCTGTAGTGAAGCCAAATTTACCACCCCAAAATATGTCTCTTTGGCACGTGAATTATTTTAAGATGATTATTTTTAAAATTTTAATTCCAGTATAGTTACTATACAGTATTAGATTAGTTCCAGGTGTACAATATAGTGATTCAACACTGCCATACATCACCCCGTGCTCATCACAGGTGCACTCCCTTTCACCTCTTTCACCCATCCCCCCGCCCACCTCTCCACTACTTAGGCTGATTTTTTTTTTTTAAAGATTTTATTTATTTGACAGAAAGAAACACAGTGAGAGAGGGAACACAAGCGGAGGGACTGAGAGAGGGAGAAGCAGGCTTCCCGCCGAGCAGGGAGCCTGATGTGGGACTCGATCCTGGGTCTCCAAGATCATGACCCGAGCCGAAGGCAGTTGCTCAGCCAACTGAGCCACCCAGGCGCCCCTTTTTTGTTTTTTTAAGAAACAAAAGACTTGGGGCCCCTCAGTGGCTCAGTTGG
>PITA01000124.1:271816-369524 GCA_004023965.1 Spilogale gracilis
TGGTTTGTTAAAATTCTTCTGTTATTTCTGGATAGCCCCCCAAACATTTGCTTACCAAACGTTTACTGTTTTTCATTTTCCTGTGCAATGTTTCCCTCCCTCCCTTCCTTCTTTTCTTCCTTCCTTGCCTTAGAACCCTACTCTCTCCTCCTTAGCTCCGGATGACATGTAAGCCTTAATTGCCTGACTGCCTGTGGGTGTCATATTATTATGGAGCCCTCGTGTATAATTTCATTTTTATGTAATTTAGATGTTATGTAATTTAAATTTTATTTTCTCCTGTTAATCTGTCTCATGTTTTTGACCAACCAAAAGAATCTTGAAGGGTAGATAAATTTTTGTCTCCCCAGCACTTCTCTAAGTTCACCCAGTTAGCAAAAAATAGAACTGGAATTGAAGTTCAGCCTGTCTCACTCTGGAATCTAGGCACACGTCACCATACTACATTGTCTTCTGTAGCTTTGCAGCACAAGCCATTTGAGTCAGGGGACTCTGGAGGTGAGGGAGCTCCCTGAGATTTAGAGTACTATACCCAGAAAGGTTTCAAAGAACAGGTGGGATACAAGGTGCTTCCCAACATGGATAAGCAGAGAAGAGATTACCAGGTGAAGAAACAAAATGGCAAAGAGAGGGATGAGGGACACTCAGAATGCTTTCTACTTCTTGGACATTCACTTAGCTGTTCAACCCAGCATCTCACTTAATTCCCCTCACAACCATCAGAGTTACCCAAAGGCAAATTCTCAGTCTTCATATAACATATTGGCAGCATTTGACCTAGTGGATCACTCTCTCCTCCTTGAAACTCCTTTCTTGGCATCTAGGACACTGGTTATTCCTTCTCGTTCTACATTTCCCTGACCTTTGATTGGAGTGCCCCCAGGCCTCGGTCTTGGATATCTTTTATACCTAAACCCATTCCTTTGATGACCTCATTTAATCTGAATAATTATTTCAATATCATAACTATCTAATCTAAATGATTAAAATATCCTAAGTATCGTGCAATCACACATGCGTGCATGAACACATGAATAAAATTTCCAGAACTTCCAGGACCATCCAGGATGGAGTAAGCTCACTTAGTCCATCTCTCCCATTAATTACAGCTGAAAATTCTGGACAAAATACACAATGGAACTACCTGAGGATTCTCGAAAGTAAACAATAGATGGTGGACAGGAGAGGTTAGTCAAAACTTGGAGAACAAATGGTACCAGTGAAATTTGTGATTCTTTTTTTCTCTTTCACCTCCTGACTTGATGTGAAGATGGCCTGGGGACTTGAGTCGCAGAATATTGAATTGGGGGTGGGTACCCAAAGCTCCGATAATAATCCTACTCTTTCTGGCCAGAGAACTGGGGAGAGGGACAACTGAGAGTCAGAGAATATGGGGGGATCCTCGTTTCTAATTCTTTTTTTCTCTCCTGGCTTTGTCCTGAGGTCAACCCCAGTTGCAGATCTTCACTGCTGTTGTGATGATATTGGTGGTGGTTTGGGCACCTGAACCTTATCTCCAGGACTAGCAGAACCAGGAAGAGCGATTCCTGTGGGGTTGATTCCAGTGATGTAGAAGTGTATGACAGTGTGAAGGGGGAAGGGAGGACTAAAAGCCTGAGAAAGATTCATTTTTCTGGTCAAAGGAATGGGAGAAGGGGAAGTTGGGAGTCAGAGAAAATCCTAGAGAGAAGAAAATTGGAGAAAGGAAATCCCTCTAATTCTGTATATGAACTGATACACAGTTTATCATCAGCTGATACATGGTTTCATCCCCAAGCTGTGCATGAACAGCACAGGCCCAAGAGCACAGTAAAATCTCGGCAAACTGAGCTATGACATAAAGCACTTCCAAGTCCCAAACACACTCCTGATTGCCACATATACCAGAACAATAAAGACAATGGCACTAAATCCTGAAATGATATTGGAACCACTACCTACAGAAAGTGGGACCAAACTTGTGGTCTTAACTGGGTTGATTTCCTGCTAAAACAACAATAACAATAAAATCTATTGACATTCGCCTCTCAGGAGGATATTAAGAGAACCCAGACTCATAACATAATATCAATATGCCTAGAATGTGATCAAAAAATTTTTGACATATAAAGAACCAGAAAATCTGACCAATTTGCAAGGGAAAGAACAACAAACAGATGCCAACACTGTAATGATCCAGACATTGGAACTAGCAAAGACTTGAAAGCAGCTATCATATCCATGTTCCATGAACTGAAGGTGAACATTCTTGAAACGAACAGAAAGATGGTAATGCTCAAGAGAAAAACAAGACTTATTAAAAAAAAACAAAACTGGAATTTTAGGACTGGAAAATATGATATGTTAAATTAAAAAAAATCACTGGATGAGTTTGACAGCAGAATGGAGATGAGAGAGTGAGCTTGAATAGATAATTAGAAATTACCCAGTCTTAAGAACCAGGGGAAAATAGTAAAATGAAAAAGGTAGAGATTGAAAAAAATGGGCAGAGCTTCAACAAATGGTGCTAGATGGGGCTCCTGGGTGGCTCAGTCAGTTAAGCATTTGCCTTCAGCTCAGGTCATGATCTCAGAGTACTGGGATCGAGTCCAGAGTCCGGCTCTCTGCTCAGCAGGGAGTCTGCTTCTCCCTCTTCCTCTGCCCCGTCACATCCCTCGTGTGCATGCTTTCTCTCTGTGTCTCAAATAAATAAATAAAATATTTGAAAAACAACAACAAACAAATGGTGCTAGAACAATTAGACACCCAATGTGCAAAAGAAAATGTACCTTGACTATACCTAAAGTCTTATACAAAAATTAACTAAAAATGGTTTGGACCTAATGTAAAACATAAACTCATAAGACTTTTTAAAGAAGATAAATGAGAGGGCACTTGGGTGGCTCAGTTGGTTAAGCGACTGCGTTCGGCTCAGGTCATGATCCCGGAGGCCTGGGATCGAGTCCCACATCGGGCTCTCTGCTCGGCGGGAAGCCTGCTTCTCCCTCTCTCACTCCCCCTGCTTGTGTTCCCTCTCGGGCTGTATTTCTCTCTGTCAAATAAATAAAATCTTTAAAAAAAATAAAGAAGATAAATGAGAATATTTTTGCGACCTTGACTTAGGCAGTAGGTTCGTGGATATGAAACCAAAATCATGATCTGTAAAAGAAAGAAAGTGATAAACTTGACTTCATCAAAAATTTAAAACTTTTGCTCTACCAAAAACACTTTTAAGAGAACAAAAAGATACCACAGACTTGGAAAATGCATTTATGAATCACATATCTGATGAAGGACTTGTAAGAAGACTATATAAAGAATTTCCTATGCTCAATAATATGAAAACAGATAGCCCAATTAAGAATGGGCAAAGATTTTAACAGACATCTCACTGAAGAAGATGTTTGGGTAGACAATAAGTACATGCAAAGAAATTCATCATTAATCATCAGGGAAAGGAAAATGAAAACCACAATGAGATACTACTGCATACCTATTAGAACGGTTAAAAATAAATTTTAAAAGCATTTCTAATCTGATACTGCTGGTAGAAACACAAAATGGTACAGCTACTTTGAAAAACAGTTTGTCAGTTTCTTATGAAATTAAACATACAATTACTCTATGATCTGGGAGTCCTGCTCCTTGTTATATGCCCAAGAAAACTGAAAACTTTTGTTCATACCAAAAAAATTTAATGTTTATATCACCTTTAGCATAATTGCTAATAAGGGGAGACAACCCAGATGTTGTCCAGTGGATGTCTCCCCTTATAAAAATTTAGTATTTATATCAGCTTTATCCGTAGAGTAGAAGACTACTAAGCAATGAAATGAATGAATTGTGGATAAACACAACATGGATGAATCTCAAACATATTATACTAAGCCAAAGAAACCAGATTCAAAATGCTACATACTATATGATTTCATTTATATGACTTTCTGGAATAAGCAAAGCTCTAGGGACAGAGAACAGATCGGTGTTTGCCAAGGGGCTAGGGATAACGGATGGGTTGGATTATGGCAGCATGGCATGAGGGAATTTTTTAAGATGATGGAATAGTTCTCTATCTTGATTGTGATGGTGGCTATATGACTATGCATTTTTTCAAAACTCATAAAATTGGACAACAAAAAGGAAGGATTTTGCTGTAAGCTAAAATACATATTTAAAAATTCTTCCAAATAGATCACCAGACCAGGTCTGTCCCTGTAAGTCATACCTCTATCTGATATCTGCACTTGGATGTTTAATAAGTATCTTTAACCTAACCTGCCCTAAACCAAACTCCTGACTTTCCCCTCAAACCTGTCCCACACGCAGGTCAGTTGATGGCAGCTCCATTTTTCTAGTTGTTCAGGCCAAGATGCTCAGAGCCATTCTTGGCCTCTCTCTCTTAAAACCCACATCCAATGTCTCATAAATCCAGTTGTTCCTATCCGTTGAGAACAAATTCAGAATTTCATTACTTCCACTCCCACCAACCTGGTCCAACCAATCAGCATTTTGCAAAGACATTCTCACTAGACTTCCTGCTTCTGTTTTACCATCCAGCTGCCTCTTTCAAGAAGGACTTTCTTTCAGCAAAGAGCCTTCAGCTGTTAACACCTTCAAAGTCTGCTTCAGCTGCCCAGAGCCCCTCCACTCCCACTATCCCAGACACATGCACCTCCTTACTCTTTCCCAAGCAGACAGGCAAGAGACCTACCTCAGAGCCTTTGCACCTACTCTTCCCTCTGCTTAAACACTCTTCCCTTAGATGCCCTCCATCTTATTCTCCTAGGACTGCCATGAAAACATTGAAAGCTTGGTGGCTTAAAACAAAAGAAATCCGTTCTCTCATAGTTCTGGAAGCCAGAAGTCTGAAATCCTAGGTTTCGCAGGGCCATACTCCCTGTGAAGTCTCTAGGAGAGAACCCTTCCTTTCTTCTTCCAGATTCTGGGGGCTCCAGACCTTTCTTGGGTTGTAGTTGCATCCTTCTAGTCTCTGCCTCCACCCTAACGTGGCCTTCTTCTCTGTGTCTGTGTCTGTAATCTCCTTGTCTCTCTGTTATAAGGACACCTGCCATTGGATTTAAGGCCTACCTGGATAATCAAGATGATCTCATCTCAAGATCTTCAACTTAATCACATCCGCAAAGACCTTTCCCCCACCAAATAAAGTGACATTCATAGTTCCCAGGAATTAGAAAATGGATATAACCTGTGTGTGGGGTGGGGTGGATAGACTACCACTGAACACATCACATCTTCTTAGCTCAGTCCTTCACTTCTTTCAACTCTTTCCCCAGAAGATGCCATCTCAGTATGTGACCTTTCCCCACCACCCTACTTAAAATCAAAGCTTCCCTACCCCCTTCCCCATGCCTTAACCTGCCTAATTTTTCTCCACACATTGAAGTGCCACCTGACAAGCTGTATATTTTACTGCTTTATTCTTTTTTATTATGATCAATCTACCTCCCCCATTAGAACCAGCATGGTTTTTTGTCTATTGTATTCACCACCATATCTCCTTCTTCTAGAACAATGCCTGGTGCGGTACCAGTGTTGAGTGAGTGATTATCTCCGTTTTATGAATGCTTCAGCAGGCATGGCAAGGTCAAGTAATTTGCCCAAGTGTGGCATTCAAAGCAAGTTTTCTCACACCAGAACTCATGCTCCTAACTGTAATGACAAACAGTCCAGGACCAGAACAATTCCCTGGGGTGGCAGTGACTTCTAGGGCTGTCTGCTGTCTCACGGTTGAGGAAACATTGAACTGACTTCTTACCCTTAGACTATCGGGGATGTGTGATACACTTCTGTCATCTCAAGGTTTTCTCCTGCTCTTGCTTTTCCTAGGCAACATCCCCATTAAAGAAGTTTTCCCTTCCAACTAGCCTAAATCTTTTATGCTGCTGTGGAGGTTCGGTTCTTCTTCTGCCTTGAGTGGTGAGAGAGAGAGAGCAGCTGGTCTCCAGTACCCTTGCATTTGGAGATTATTATCAAGTCACCCTGTGGGCATTGCTGGTCCAGACAAAACACATCAGACAGGCTTTTTTAGCTTTTTTCCAAAAATCTCATTTTATTGTTTCCCCTCCCTCTCCCTTCTCCCCTTCCCTGAAATGGGTTTCTGACAAAATGCAGGATGAGATTTTTGGCTTGTAGCATGCAATGCCCTTAGGTGATGTTCTCTAAATAATGAATGGAACAGAACAACATTTTTAAAAATGCATGTTTTGGCACAAATTCAATTAGTGGTGTTGGCACTTGCTAACCTAGCAAATAAATGCATTTTCCCTGGCAACCAAAGCCAGACTGAGCTCTTAATGCTGATTTTGGGGGGAGTCATAGTTTGAAAACTGTATCATAAACAGCAGAGGATGCTCAGAAGGAGGGGGGGAGGCAGGCAATAGTCCTACCCAATTCATAGCCAGGGAGAATGAGATGGGAAGGGGCTGTGCCCCTCCACAATAGACAGCCTGGGACTTCCTATCCTGGATCACACTAATTCATAGAACTCCAGAGGCCAAAGGCATTTGCTCATTCCATCATGCAAGCTTCTCTGGAAAGCAAGGCCAGATAAAAATCCAAGCTGATGTTTGGATGGACATTATTCTGTGCTCTGTTGGCCAGATTCTCAGCCTGTGAAGCTTTGCGGCAACGTATGTGGAGACTCATCTCAGGCTAGTTTATGGGAATTTCTATAATAAGGGTAGCCAAAGCCAAATTCTCAACCAGTATAACTCTGCAAATTCCCATAGAATTACGTAAGTTGAGAATCTGGCCTATGTGTGTCCATGTGTGTATATAACTCACATTATTTTATGAGGTCAATTGTAAGGATGACCATAAAAGTATGGATGACCATAAAAGTCTCTCCATTACATTACTATTTTTTTAGAGGGGTCATGATCTTAGGCTGGGATTCCATAGTGGAATAAGTGGGAAATTATATGTGTTTGTGTGTATACGTGTGTGTGTGTGTGTGTGTGTGTGTGTGTGTGTGTGTATATATATATATATATATATATATATATATATATATATATATATATATGTTTATCTACTGGATTCTGTATAGGAATAAGGAAATTCCATGTTATTTGAATCCACCGGGTGCAGTTATGACTTTGTTTTGTTTCTGTCTTTCCAGGAAGTCTTGTTTTCCTCCATTTTTTGTTTGATTGAAGTATGATGACCCCAGTTTTGGACAGTCCTAATCAACCCTGGACTGATGAGCTCTTTACATTATGCAGAAAGCCCTTGAGAATTCCATTCAGGAAGTTCCAAAAGCTAGAGCAATTTAGAGCTGGCTGTCAGTGCCTCCCCCAGTGCAGGTGGCTTTTATCTTTCTTATAGATTGTTCAATGAAACAGTTGGGCTATTTGAGTTTAGTTTCAGTGTAACATTTAAACCTGTAGAGAATAAATCCCACATGTGCAAGAGGGACTAACAGCAGAGAAGGAGACACGGAAACTTTTGCCTCCTCCCTGCAGCCATTGGTCCAGGGCCAGCCCTGGTCTATGTTGGCAGAACGCATCAACCCTTTCAATGAATACCATTTCTTGTGCTATGTAAAAAAGGTTGGTGGTCTTGGTCTGTTGGGTCTGTGTGGGTAACTGCCTACATCACTGGCCTGAGCCCAGCTGCTGGCACTAACTCCGTGATGCAAAATCTAAGGAGAAGCTGGACCCAGTGGAGAGTATCTCTCACATCTCTGGGCCAAGGCTGATATGAGGCATTCTGAGACCATCTTTGATGACTTTGACTGCGTAGACTAGTTTTCTTCTGGGGCAGTGTGGGTGGTGTCTTCTCCATGGTTTCAAACTTATGACACATTTCAAGGGCATTTCAGACAATTGCTGAGCAGATTCTTCATTCTCCAAGCCTCAGGTTGGGCTCTGAGCTGAAAGAGGGAGTCCAAGCTTTAAGGAGCTCGCAGCCTGGGAGGGAAAAGGAAGGTCAAGGACATGCCCACCTCATGGCATCCTGGAGCTGAGCATCAGTGAGGTGCAGTGAACTATGACTTGGCAGGAGAGGGTAGAGGAGGAGGTAGAGAAGGGACCCAGCAGAGAGGGGAGCGTCAAGTACTAAGACCTTGAAAGAAGAGTTGAACTTTGTCAGGAAGTGGGAGCGGAGGTGGGGGAGAATGTTCCAGGCTGAGACTATCCCATGTGCAAAAGTACAAAATAGTGAAATATGCAAATGGCTTGGGGAATCCCTTCAGTGGCTGGCCTCTCTGCCTCTGAGATTATTCTTTCATTTTTTCCCCTCTTCCTTTCTTTTCTCCCCATTCTTAACTCCATGAGCGAACACTTTTCACATTGCTGCATATTTGCATTTGCTACCTTAATCACATTGCTCCTGTTCCTTTTTCTGGCTAACTCCATCTCATCCTTTAGAACTCCTCCTGGATTTTTCCAGGATTCCTTCCCTGATTCCTCTGCTCCCCAGAGGCAACATTTGATGTCCCTCATGGTATTTTCATGGCCCCTTGTACACAGATCCACGGTATTGTCATTGCTGATACCCTTGTGACAGAGATTGGACCTCTCAACTCTGTGTCCACAGTACCTAAAACTGCCTATTATAAGGGAGGAAAAACTTTTCCCCTACTCTCTTGTGTTTTGTCATCGGGGGCCTGCAAATTAAACTGACAAAAGGAAGATTAGCAAGAGGAGAAAACCAGATTTAAATAGCTACCTATGCTCAGGAGTTTACAAAGAAACATGACTTCACATGGTTAGAATTTTTATATACCACCTTAATAGGACACGGAGAGAGGCAGAAGGGTACTTATGAGAGAACAAATGACTTTTAGGAAAAACAAATGGGAACTTAGAAAAATAGATGGGAAATATGATAGTGCCTGTTGAAGTGATTTCTTATCCAGACGCTGACTTGTGCTGACTTCTCTCTTCAGTGATAAGAGTCAATCTTTCCTGGTGGTGAAATTCCCAGGAGGGGATTTATGGTAGTTGAATTATTTTGGGAGGTATTGCTTTTAGGAAGGGGGACTTTAGAAAAAGTCTTTCAGTGCAGCTGTGGACTCTCAAATATCTTCAACTCAAAATAATCCTTTAGCACTGTGGCATATTCTAGACCTCTTCATTAGCACATAGTAGAGGCTTTCAAAACATTTGGTGAACTGGGCCACCTGGGTGGCTCAGTCTGTTAAGTGTCTTCCCTTGGCTCAGGTCATGATCCTGGGGTCCTGGGATCAAGCCCTGCATTGGGCTCCCTGCTCCAGAGGGAGTCTGTTTCTCCCTCTCTGTCTGCCCCTCCCCTCTGCTTGTTCTTTCTCTCTTTCTTGAATAAATAAAAATCTTTAATTAAAATATTGGTGAACAAAGAAAGTATTGCAAACCTTCTCCTTTTCCAGTGTTTGGTAAAAAGCACCATCATTGGTTAGTTGCCCAAGCCATAAACCTAGGAGTCGGTCTTGATTTCTCTCTTGTGCCACATCTCGTCCATTGGCTGTTCTGGTCAGCTCTGCCTCCAAGATACATCAGGAGTCTATCTACTCCATCTACACTACTATCCACTTCTCTCAGGAACCATCATCTTTTGCCTAGACAACTGCAAGAGCTTCTTAATGTGTCTCTCATAATTTCTGTCCTTGTCCCTGCATAACCAACCATCCACACAAAAGCCAGAGTGACCTTTTTAAAGGGCAAATCTGCATATGTCTGTCTTAGCTACCTAGTAAATAGAGTCAGTGGTAAAACTTATGTGGTAAAACTTGTGTGTTAAAGCTTATGCGGAATATTAGGATATCCAATCCCAGGCAGCTGGAGTGAGGGACAGAGAAAGTGAGGCAGGGAAGGATGGAAAGCCAGTGGAGGGTGTGTTGTTGACCTGGCCACTTTTTTGAATCAAGTGACACTGACTGCTTAAGCTAATGGGCTGTCTTCCAAGAAGCCCTGAAAGGAAGAACTATATACTAAGACCACCTCTCCAGGGGAAGGAAGGGGGGAAAATCTACCAACTCCTGTCTTCTAGACAGTAACTCCCCAGAAGACATCAACTCCCTGTGCTTAGAGGCTGCACTATAGGCTGTATGCACACCCCCTTGTCAACAAGGGTGAAATTCCCAGGGGAAGTGAGAGGTACATGGAGGAAGCATGAGATGAGGTGATGGTGGACCATGTCGATATGACATTAACCACAGAGCTCATAGAGAGCTGGTCACCACTGTGGTCAGGGCAGACAAACTAGCCAAGGGCTCAGTGGACAGGGGAGGCTGAGAGGATTTTAAGTGATGTCTGAGAAGCATTGGATATAACGTCATTTCCCAACTTCACACCGTCCAATGGATTCCTAGTCATTCCATCTAATATGCTTGGCTAGGCATTACATTACAAGACTCCTCCTTATTTCTCAGCTCGTCCTCTCCTAACCCTTTTTCAGACATCTACTTCAGCCACGCCGACCTTGATATTTTTTTAATATACCACCCTTGTTTTCACTCTAGGGGTTTCATGTTTACTGGTTTCCCTCCCTGCTAAATTTTCTCCTCCAATTCACATAGCTGCTGTCTCCTTGTCATTGAGGTCACACTCTTCCCCCCCCAACACCCCTCTTAGAAAGCCCTCCCCTGATCACCTATTCCCACCCAGGCAGTCTCCACCAGATCATCTGGTTTTATTTTCCCCAAAGCACTTATTTCCATGTGTAATCACCCCAGTCATTCCTTTGCTTACATGTAGTCCTTCTCCCATGACTAGAATGTAAATGCCATGGAGGCTTAGAGCTGGTGGGTGGAAGTTCTGAATGCCGGGCTCAGGAGGAAAATGGACCTGTTCTTATCTGACCTGAAAGCCAGGTTTTCTGAGGGTTCCAGGTAATGATTGGTGAGTCAAATATAACCAATAGAGAGAGAAAGAGGACTAGAAGAGATCTATCCCCCAGAGCATGATGGCACCTTTACTTCTGTTAATAATAGTAAATTCTGATTTTGGTTCCCCTTCTTCCCCATTAAAAATCCATTGGTGGTTGCCCACTGCCTCCAGAATATGTCCGCCAACCCTTAGGATTGTAGAAGACTCTCTATGATCTGAGCTCTGGCAAGCCAGTTGCTGAGCCCTTCATCTCCCGGCTTTCTTCCCTGCTTCTTCTTTCACAGGACTGCTGAGGATGGATGAGTAGGTATACACAGTCCCATTCTAGAGGGCGCCATTGTCATCTTTGTGAAGAGCATCCCCTTGAGCTCAACCAGAATCAGGCAGCCCTACCCTGCCCTCTGTCCGCAGATTTCCAAAACACCCTGCTCACTCTTGCCCCCAGGGCCCCTGTGTTTCCTATTTGCTCTGCCTAAAAGGCAGAATTCACGGTATCAGCCTACCTAAAACTTTTTGTGTCTTCCAGGAAGCCTTTCCCTCTCCTCTGTGCCCTTGTAGCACCCTGTGGTGTTCTGATCACAGTGCTCATCCCAATATGCTGTAACTGGGTCTAATGGTCCCTGTCCTCCGTGTGGCCACATCAGCTGGTCCATCCAGTCCATCCATACAATGGAATAGTATACTGCCATATAAAGGAAGGAAATTCAGATACATACTACAACTTGGATGAACCTCGAGGACATTATGCTAACTAAAATACACCAGATGTAAAAAGACATAAATTGTATGATTTCATTTATAGGAGGTCTTTAGGATGAACAAGTTAATAGAGACAATGTAGAATGGTGGTTGCCAGGGTTGAGGGAGGAAGAATGGAAAGTTAGTGTTTCCTTGGCACAGAATTTCCATTTTGCAAGATGAAAAGAGTTTGGGAGAGTAATGGCACAACAGTGTAAATGTAATGATTAACACTGAGCTGTACATTTAAAAATGGTTAAGATACTAAATTTTATGTTGTATGTATTTTACCACACCTAAAAAAATTTTTTTAAGGGACGCCTGGGTGGCTCAGTTGGTTAAGCATCTGACTCTTGGTTTTGGCTTGGGTCATGATCTCGGGGTTGTGAGATCAAGCCCTGTGGCGGGCTCTGTGCTGGGCAGGGAGTCTGCTTGAGATTCACTCTCCCTCTCCTTCTGCCCCTCCCCCAACTCACACACACGCAGTCTCTCAAATAAATAAATTTTTATTTTTTTTAAGATTTTATTTATTTATTTGACAGAGAGAGACACAGTGAGAGAAGGAGCACAAGCTGAGGGAGTGAGAGAGGGAGAAGCAGGCTTCCTGCCTAGCAGGGAGCCCGATGAAGGGCTCAATCCTGGGACTCTGGGATCATGACCTAAACCAAAGGCAGACGCTTAATGACTTGGCCACCCTGTCAAATAAATAAATACATAAAAAATATTTATGTAGCTGTAAATGTAAATATTTATGGGCTGTAACAATTTGTTGCATGCCCACATGTTCCTGTCAACGTACCATCAAATGATGGGCTCTATTTCTACTCCCCCTGAGCCAAGGAAGACCACTGTGACTGCCTTGAAAAATAGCATACAGGAGAAGTGCCACTTTGTGACTATCTGAGACTGAGTCATAACAGCTAACATAGCTTCTTCTGGGAAAATGGGCCTTGGAATCCCAGAGCTATCACATGAGAGCTCCAGCTACTTAGAGGCCACTGTGCTAGAGAAGCCACCTGAAGCTAGTGATGCCTGAGGAACTACAGCTGTCCCAGCCCCCAGCTGTTTGAGTCTTCCCAGCACCAATCACCAGACAAGAACCACATTAGATGGTTCCAGCCCCAGCCTCAAGGGCTCGCCACCCAAAGAGTAGAGAACATATAAATTATCTCTTCTGAGCCCTACCCATGTTACAGATTTGTGAGCAAAATAAATTTTGGGCAGGGGGTAGCCAATTTGTCCCAGGTAGACTGGATCTTTCCTCATTTGGATATGGAAAGTCCCATATCCCAGGAATCCCTTCAGTCCTGGGCAAACTGGGACGGCTCATGTTATGGCTGGGTTGTGGCCCCCCAAATTCATATGTTGAAGCCCTACCCCTCCCCAGGACCTCAGTTTAGAGATAGGGCTTCTAAAGAGGTAATGAAGTTAAAATTGGGTCAGAGGGTGGGCCCCAATCCAATCTGACTGGTGTCCTTGTAAGAAGAGGAGGGAACACAGGGAACACTCAGACTGAGGGCTAACCATGTAAGGACACAGTGAGAATGTGGCCATCTGCAAGCTAAGAAGAAAGGTTCAGAAGATGCTAATGTTACTGACATCTTGTTCTCAGACCTCCGGTCTCCAGGACTAGAAGAAAATAAGTTTCTGGGCACCTGGGTAGCTCATTCAGTTAAATGTCAGCTCAGGTCATGATCCCAGGGTCCTGGGATCAAGTCCCACATCAGGCTCCCTGCTCAGCAGAAAGCCTGCTTCTCCGTCTGCCTGCTGCTCTCCCTGCTTATGCTCTCTCTCTCTAACAAACAAAAATTTTTAAAAAAGAAAAGAAAAGAAATTTCTGGGGTGCCTGGGTGGCTCAGTGGGTTAAGCATCTGTCTTCAGCTTAGGTTATGATCCCTGGGGTCCAAGATCAAGTCCTATATCAGGCTCCCTGTTCAGCCTGCTTCTCCCTCTGCCTCTCTCTCTCTCTCTCATGAATAAAAAAATAAAATCTTTTTTTAAGATTTTATTTAGTTATTTGACAGAGGGAGAGAGAGAAGGAGAGAGAGAGCGAGCACACAAGTGGGGGGAGCAGAAGGCAGAGGGAGAGAGAGGAGCAGACTCCCTGCTGAGCAAGGAGCCCCATGTGGGACTGGATCCGGAGCCACGGGATCATGACCTGAGCTGAAGGCAGTGGCTTAACCCACTGAGCCACTCAGGTGCCCAAAAATAAAATGTTTTTAAAAAGAAAAAAAGAAAAGAAACTTCTGTTGTTTAAGCCACCTGGTTTATAGTATTGGTTATGGTAACCCTAGCAGACTAATACTGTTGGTCACTGCTTTAGACTAAATGTTTGTCCCCCCACCCCCCTACACCCAATTCCTATGTCAAAGCCCTGCCCCCTACTGTGATGGTATTTGGAGATTGGGCCTTTGGGAAGTCATTAGGTTTAGCCAAAGTTTTTATGATGGGATTAGTCCCCTTACAAGAAGAGGTATTCGTTCTGACAGCCCGAGCAGACAAGACAGTTAGCTTGGTTATTATCATATCGAAGCCCTAAATTTTGGGGGTGGTTTCTTATGTAGTAGCCAATAACCAAGCTGAACTTGACCCTGGACTTCTTGAGGGCCAGGTTTTTATCTTTCATTATTAGATTCCCAGAACTTCATATGTAAATATCCTTCTTTTCCCCCCAAGTGTCAGAATGACTAGTAGTACAACTGAATGCATTGTGGTGGGGAGGCAGTAACTGTCCCAAGGGGGCAGCGTCTTAGGTGAAATATATAATCGGGTTTTAGAATGTCTGAGTACATAAAGCTGTGTGACGAAACGATTGACTTTAGCAGGTTAACCCCATCCTTTTCGTCCTGGAAAATGCAAGCAATGTGATTCCTTTTATCTCTGCAATTGCTCAGAGGCCTCAGACCTCTTGCTTATTTCATCTCCCACCAGGCATGGGTTATAGGAACACATAAAAATCATCCTGGCTTACATCTGCTTCCCTAATCATGACTGGCTGGGATTTGGGACCATTATCTGTCTGTAATGATGTCTCTCTTCTCTCAGTAGTGTCCAGATTTATTGAATTTGAAAGTCTGGGATTCTTCTTGCTAAGGACGAACCTCTTGGGTTTACAACTCCTTGCCCAAGTCTCAATTCAGAGTCACCAACAGCTGCTCGGCACACAGGTGTACTTGGCTGATAAAATAAACACCCGGTTCACATGTGTGCGTGACCCAGAATATTACCCAGATGTGGGGACAAATACAGTGGTATCATCAGTGGGAAAACCATGTGAGCCGCTGCCTGGAGTGTGACGTGCGGCGTGGTGAAGGCCACACCAGTGGATCCCACCCTTGAACCACAGCCTGATTCTGTCATCGCTACAAGATTGTTGATTTCGGGATAAACAATCAAGATTAAAGGGAAAAAGATCCCAGGGCTCTCTGCCCAGCTTGGAGCTGGGCTCTGTTTGCGGCTAAGCACGTGAATAGTCAGTAGACCCATCTTTGTCCCAGCATATAGGCTGTGGGACACCGAGGGCACAAGTGTTGGGGTGGGACAGTGACGGGGACAAGAACAGCTTTCTGGGACTTGGGCACCCAAGGCTCCCAGTCCCCCTGCTTGAGAGAGAGAGGAGGTGGCAGCCAAGAAAGAGAAGGTAATTTTTATGTTTAAATATTTTATTGGGGCATAATAGACAAACAGAAAAGTACATAAATTATAAATGTACAGGTCAATAAGTTTTGCCAATTGAAAATGCTCGCATAACCCACCCAGATCAGGAAATAAAGCATGACCTGCAGCATCCCGGAAGTCCCCTCATGTCCCCCCCACCTATCACTAGCCCTGTCCCCAAGGGTGACTTCTATCTGGACATCTAAGAGTATGGATAAAATTTTGCCTATTTGGGGATATTGTAGCAATCCAATCATTGACAGACATCCTCTTTTGGGTCTGGTTTCTACTGCTTGATATTTTCTCCGTAGAATTCATCAAGACATTGTGTGACGTTATAGACCGTTCATGCTCCTGGATATATAGTATTTCTTCATGTGACTACCTCCCAATTTATCCTGCTATTGGTAGCCATTTGGGTAGCCATCCCCTGTTTTGACCATTACGGACCTAGAACCGGGGCAGACTTGCTGAATCAAGGGGGATGCGGCGGTAGGTTGTGGCTGCTCTAATCCATTTGGGAGATATACGGTCGAAAGGGGCGGAAGCATGGATGTTCATTGTTTTGGTGTGTTGCCATCCCATGACTAGTCCTAGGAAATTCCAAGAGAAGAGGAGAGGTAGGTATGGCAACTCCTCGTTTGCTTTATTTTTTGGTGCTTTCACCACCACCCCCCCACACACACAGCCAGGCATGTACTGTGTGGCCTTCACTCTCATAACATGAGCTGCAAGGAGAAGGCTTCTTCTTGAGGTATTCTGAGGAATGGTCATCAAGACCCCTTGTCCCTAAATATGCCCCCCCTCCACTGGCCTGGTGTTGATGTCAGAATTTCCTCAGTCAGACATGATAAATGAATGACAAACTTGAAAGACCAAAGCATGCCAGTCTGAGATCAGGTGCTGGGAGCATAGGCTGAGCCGGTTAAACCAGGTGGATGCCGGTGGGGCAATTACCAAGTCAAGATGGCTCTGGGCCTCCATTCTGAGTGGAGGTCCCTCTCAGAGTCAGGATTTGTGCACAGATCAGAAATCAACCCTGACACAATCCCTTGGGAAGTGTTTACAAATCCGGAACTGCAGGCCATGCCCAGACCAAGCAAATCAGACACTGTGGGGGGTGAGTCCCAGGATCCAGTACATTCTAAAGCCCCCCATTGCCAGGAGTTCTAGTGTGTAGCCAAGAGATAATTTTGCTACTCAGGGTATATCTGACCCTTGGGGCTGTTTGGCAATGTCTGGAGACATTTTCCAGCTGTCACAACTGGAGGCAGGCACTACTGGCGACCAATGGGTTGAGGCCAGGGGTGCTACTGAACATCCTACAGCCCAGAACAGCCCCTGCCTCGCCCTAAATGGCAATCATACCTAAGTAGAGAAGCCCTGCACCAGACAAATTCTCATGAAGAGTGGGACCCAGCATGACCTCCTTAAAAAGTCTGAGGCTTTATCTCAGTGGGTTCCCTTGATCAGGATAATTGGATGACAAGTTAGAATTTTGAGCAAGGCAGTTTCTCCTCTCTCCTGCCTTCCAGAAGGTGAAGATGACATCTCCTTTTTCTCCTCACCTCCCCAAAGAAGTAACCTGCATGAAAAGAGC
This sequence comes from Spilogale gracilis, assembly GCA_004023965.1. Lineage (NCBI taxonomy): Eukaryota > Metazoa > Chordata > Mammalia > Carnivora > Mephitidae > Spilogale > Spilogale gracilis. The sequence goes on from PITA01000124.1 coordinate 288,620, forward strand.
CAGGAGAAATGATATGGAAAAATTTACTTCCCTACCTGTGGCAACATTCAGCATGTGTCAGGGCTTTGGAAGAGTGACAGGGTGATGTGTCATCATCCTCATTGCTGAGTTTGGGCCAGGTCCCACAGCATGTGGAATTTTCTTTGTCATAGGAGATTTGAAAAATCAGAATTCTTTCTCTTACCCTACAGTAGGGCTTGTTGAAGGCCTGCTGTTGGACTTTTGGGTGATTATATCTTAGATGGAGATACAGAGAATATCTTCACATAGCATAACAAAATGCCTTGAAAATGATCTGGACCATCCTGGACAGCTTGACACCTCTGCTCCAGAATTTTCTGGCACACATTTTCTGACCCACTCACTTAATTAAGATGCTGGCTTATAATAACATTTAAATGTATCACCTATTTATATTTTACACCCTAAGAAGAATGCTCTTGAGAGTAGGGACTCTATCTTTTATTTTATATTTTTATTTTTTATTTTATTTTTTTTAAAGATTTTTATTTATTTGACAGAGAGAAACATAGCCAGAGAGGGAACACAAGCAGAGGGAGTGAGAGAGGGAGAAGCAGGCCTCCTGCCGAGCAGGGAGCCTGATGTGGGACTCGATCCCCGATCTCCGGCATCATGACCTGAGCCGAAGGCAGTCACTTAACCAACTGAGCCACCCAGGCACCCCTATTTTATATTTTTATAACACCATCTCCCACACAAATACATATCCATTACAACCATGTGTAGCAAAGTGATGTGTATGTTTTAAGGGCTTAGAAAATGATTATAGGGGTATCTTGGTGGCTCAGTTGGTTAAGCATCCGACTCTTGATTTCAGCTCAGGTCATGATCACAGGGTGGTGAGATGGAGTCCTAAGTCAGGCTCCGCACTGGGTGTGGAGCCTGCTTAAGATTCTCTCCCTCCAAAAGGGGAAGCCTCCTACACTGTTGGTGGGAATGCAAACGGGTGTAGCCACTCTGGAAAACAGTATGGAGATTCCTCAAAAAGTTGCAAATAGAGCTATCCTGCGACCCAGCAATCACACTACTGGATATTTACCCTAAAAACACAAATGTAGGGACACAAAGGGGCACATGCACCCAAATGCTGATAGCAGCAATGTCCACAATAGCCAAAGTATGGAAAGAACCTAGATGTCCATCAACAGATGAATGAATAAAGAAGATGTGGTGTATATATATATATAGTGGAATACTATGCAGCCATCAAAACCCCGAAAATCTTACCATTTGCAATGACATGGATAGAACTAGAAGGTAGTATGCTGAGCGAAATAAGTCAGTCAGAGAAAGACAATTGTCATATGATCTCTCTGATATGAGGAATCTGAGAGGCAGGGCAGGGGGTAATGGGGAGTAGGGAGGGAAAAAGTGAAACAAGATGGGACCAGGGAGTGAGACAAACCATAACAGACTCTTAATTCCAGGAAACAAACTGAGGGTTGCTGGGGAGTTTTGGGGAGAGGGATAGGGTGACTAGGTTATGGAAAAAAATTAAAAATAATAATAATAAATTAAGAAAAAAAGATTCTCTCCCTCCTTCTCCCTCTGCCCCCTCCCACCCCATGCTCTCTCAAAAAAAAAGAAAAGAAAAGAAAAGAAATGATTTTAAAAGGAAAGAGAAAGAAATGAAGGAAAGGAGAAAGGAAGGAAGGGGAGAGACAGAGGGAGTGAGTGAAGCAAAGAAAGAGGGAAGGAAAGGAGTAAAGAGACTTGATGTGAGCCCTGACAGATTTGGATCATCTAATTATACTGATAAAATGAAGTTCTATGAGGTGTCTGATCATCCAGGAAACATAGGATAAATTTATTAGTAAGCAGTCCATTAGCTACATTTTCAAATGTTTCTAGACTTCCTGGATGCCCTGGAGTATATGAATTGATGTATTTATTTATAAATTTACAAATCCACTTTTCTCTGTATTTCCAGGCTCATCAGGCATTCTGTAATATGGTTATTGTCATATATTAATATTATATATAATGTTACATGTATCACTTCTTTTCAGATTAACTCTTGGACCTGTTGCTTTAAATTTAAGTGTATTTTACCTTAAAAGATTTCTGTCACTTGAAGAAAAAGATGGCTTATTATTTGAAATAGAAACTAATATTTCTCCTGTAGGTTCTTCATTTTGGGAGATAGTCTGTGTTCAAGAATTTGGGGTAGGGGCAGGAAACCCATCCATCATCTGAGTAGTGCCTTTAAGTTTGGGTGGCACTGGTTTCTGGGAGACTATCTGCTGGACCAGAGCTTCTGTGCATGCCTGCACCCGAACTACCTGGAGAGGCTTATTAAAAGAGCAGGTTTCTGGGCCCTCCTTCAGATTGGCTAAAGCAGCGTGTTAGCATCTCCATTTGAGGCAAGCTTCCCTGGTGATTCAGTGCAGCCAAGATTTGTTGTGTTAAAAACACAGATTTTACGAGTCCCCAGTGTCACTGCCCGATACGTGCAGATGTGTGGCAAGTAGCAAACTCAATGAGTCCCCTTGTAACTAAGACCAACAAATAAAAGCAGCCAAGTGGAGAGAATTGCCATGGGCACTGGCAGGAGCTGGTTCACCGACAGGAGCATCCTTTTGGGGCTGATTTTACGAGAAGGAGGAATATGTAGTTGGGTTCTCGGAGGAGGTATCTTGTAATAATAGCAGTGGAAATGGCAGTAGTCATAAACAGCAGCCACTGAGTGCTTACTCAGGGTTAAACGGTGTGCCAAGCAAGTGACATGTCCATGTGCCCAATCCTCCCAGTGAGGCTGAAAGGTAGATAGAGTTATGATCTTCACCTTCCAGGTAAGGCACAGAAAGGCCATTCGATCAAACAAGTCAACCCATGAAACAGAGGGCTCTAGGGAAAATTAAAGGGATAGCAGGAAGCTTCAACAATAGCAAGGACTATGATGAGAAGGTCCAGTAAAAATTAAGAGGAAAGACACTGGATGCATGATACAAGAATGTGACATTATCAGATAGAACATGAAGAGGTGAAGTCCAGGTTCTTGGAAATTAAAATAGGGCTCTTAAAACATTTAGTAAAGGGTTGCAAGATAAAGTTGAAAATAGAGGAGCCTGGCTGGCTCAGTTGGTAGAGCGTGCGACTCTTGATCTCGGGGTTGTGAGTTTGAGCCCCATGTTGGGTATGAAGGCTACTTAAAAAAAATCTCTTAGGAAATAGAACAGGAAAGAGTGAGAAATGCAACCTGGGGGAGGAGGGATCAAAAATCAGATGGAAGTCACATTTCAGCAGCCTCACCTCTTCCCTACCCCAAGGCAAATATTAAAAGGAAAGCTACCTTTGATAAGTACCTGTGTGTGCCAGGCGTCAAGCTCGACACCAGGTGTGTTTGAATGATGTAGGGCTCTAATTCACAAATCTGAACCACTCACACAGAAATCCCTAAGAGTGAGGAATTGTGTTTCCCTTGGGTAGAATAGTGAAGCATCAAAGTGATGTCAAGACTCAGGTCCAAGATGGTTCCCAATAGTGGGATCAGTGCCAAGGGAGGGCTAAACTGATCTGAGCAGGGAATGTGAGGGGATTTAGGTTATGTTTCATTGCCCCCTCCTACCCACAGAGACAGAGACAGAGGTAGAGAGGAAGGCCAAAAAAAGGGCTAAGTCACATATTTGACAGCTGGACTTTCAGTGAACAAAAACGGCTATGGAACTTTTTTTTTTTAAGATTTTATTTATTTATTTATTTGACAGAGAGAAACATGGCTAGAGAGGGAACACAAGCAGGGAAAGTGAGAGAAGGAAAAGCAGGCCTCCTGCCGAGTGGGAAGCCTGATGCGGGGCTCGATGCGGGGCTCGATGCGGGGCTCGATGCGGGGCTCGATGCGGGGCTTGATCCCGGGACTCTGGGATCATGACCTGAGCCGAAGGCAGTTGCTTAACCAACTGAGCCACCCAGACGCCCCTGGCTACAGAACTTTGTAATTGTAAGGTGGTGAATAGTCAATTTTAAGAGTGTGAATTGCTGCAAGGCTATTTCTCTTTCTCTTTCTCCCTCTTTCTCGCCCAGACCCTCAGTGATAAAATCAGCCACTCACAGGACCTTGTGTGACTGGGTTGATTTTTGGATGGGTGCGAATACACTGTGACTAACAGGGACGTTCTATGTGGCACATGCAGGACAGACTCAGGAGAAGGAAGAGCTTGTGGCCAGCCGTGGCTGGGACAATCATTAACCATACCACCCCATTATCCCCAGCCCTTCAAGTTGCCCAGAGAGACAGGGAGTGATTTGGGGTCTTCTGCACCCACTGGATGCCATCTGCCCAATGTCATTTGAAACTCAAGGACCAGGTTACCTTAGCTAACATCACTGTGATATAAACATTATTTTATTTAAATTCATGATCAATCTGTGAGTTAGTCATTACTGTCATGACTTTACAGAAGAGGAAATGTAGAGAGGTTAATGTGGATGTTAGAAGACTTACCACTTTTAAGTGGCTGAGCTGGGATTCAGAGCCAGGCCTCATTCGTTCCAATGCTTGTGCTTCTCCCATTACACTGGGTCCCACAGAAGGAATGGCATGCCGAGTTCAAGCCTTTGACCCTTTGCTGAAGGCACTGTATTTCTGAACTGCTGGCTTCGATATGGCTGAAAAAACTTGACTGTGGAGTAGCCTTTGGTCTAAGGGTAGATATTTATCTCTATAATATCTCCTTATTTCTTGAGGCTTTTATTTCTCTCCTCCTCCTCCTCCTCTTCTTCTTCAATTCCCAAACCTATTCTGTTTCCTTCCATAAGCAAGCAAGCCTGAGATATAGACAGTCTCATTTATTTAAACTTTAAAGGAAGAGCCCTGGGAAATTAATCAGACTGCCAGGAATCTGGAATTTGCTGATGAATGGACATTTGGCTGAGCATAGTAAATTCTCAGCTAATTGAAAGCAGATAACAAGAGTAATGCATCCACCTTGAAAAATATCACATTCCTAATAAATAATTGGAAATGGCAATCTTTTGACATATGAACTGAGAGGATAAAGTCTTAAATAAATTCTGGGCTCATTCCTGTCACATATATTACACTGTATTTAGCAGTTGTGCTATATGAGAAGATTAAAAGCTGTAAATCTCTTTGCACCACCGTCTATGGCCGTGTTTTAAACCCAGAATAAATAGGAGTGGGGTTCTTAGAATACCTCATAGAATACTGACTTCTGTGGTTTTAATGTTGCACGTATGTGTATGGGGCAGGGGGGGATGTTATTTCCCTCTTCTTCATATGAGCCCAGAGTCAGAGGAAACAGATATTTAAAGAGATCCAGGAGTCGCCAGTCATCTGACTGTTGACACACAAAGTGCATCTTCCAGACGGTTCTTGCTAACCCTGGTGGGATCCGTGGACCAGAAAAGCCTGGGCATCACCTGAGACCTTGTTAGAATTGGAGAATTTCAGGTCTCACCTCAGAGCCTGATTTTAACAGGATCCCCAGGCAATTCTTGCACACATTCACCTTTGAGAAGTGTTGCCGTTGTGTTCAATTTAGGACGAGTCTAGGTACCTGGAACAATAGCACAGCCAACTAGATTCACCCAGGATTGATTTCACCCCAGGCTTTGGGATAAGCCTAATGTTCAAGACTGTGTACTCAGAAAGACATTTCTTTCCCTCCCATCTCCACCTAACACCTGGATTCTGACTCCTGCTGTGACCCTGACTTGATCCTGAGTTCCAGAAGCCAGGTCCTTGTCCTGCCCTACTCCCTCCCTCCTACTCCTCAGTTCAGTCTCTCGGGGGCTCCAAACTGGGGCTCATTGCCTCTGGACTGAAGACCTGACCCTACCCAGGGCACTTCTCAGCCTCTGGATGACTGCAGCCTTGTCCAGGGGTGTCTTGGGCCCATGCACCCGTGGCTCCTTGCCTGCTGCCAGCTTCCAAGGATGGTACCCACCAGCCTGGTCAGTGAGGCCAGGGTGCTATGGTGGCTGGGAGCCCGCAAATAGATTACTGAAGGAGGAAGCAGAGAACCTCTACCATCCGCCGCTGCTCTGGAATCCTCCTCGATTTCTAGATGTTGCAGACTGCCTGGAATTTCTGAAGGCAGAGTACTTTAAAGCGAGGTGTTTGAGCCATCATTTCTCGAACACCTACTGTGTGCTGAAGTACTTCACCGGAAGTCACTTTCCTTATATTATCTCTCTTTTTTTTTAAAAGATTTTATTTATTTGATAGAGAGAAACACAGCGAGAGAGGGAACACAAGCACGGGGAGTGAGAGAGGGAGAAGCAGGCTTCCTGCTGAGCAGGAAGCCCGATATGGGACTCAATCCCGGGTTTCCGGGATCATGACCTGAGCCGAAGGCAGTCACTTAACCAACTGAGCCACCCAGGCGTCCCTCCTTATATTATCTCTTTCATTTCTCACAACAACTTAATGAGATAGGCATTTTTGAAGGTTTTTTTTTTAAAGATTTTATTTATTTATTAGAGAGAGTTGGGAGAAAGAGATGAAGATTTTATTTATTTATTTGAGAGAGAGAGAAAGAGAGAAGTCACAAGTTGGGAGAAACAGACTCGCCACTGAGCAGGGAGCCCAATGCTGGGCTCGATCGCAGGACTCTGAGATCATGACCCAAGCCGAACGCAGACACTTAACTGACTGAGCCACCTAGGCGTGCCATATTTTTGAAGTTTTATTGAAACATGTTATGCAGTAAAATGCACAGATCTTCATTATACAGTTAGATGAATTTTGATGTATGTATACACCTGTGTAACCCATACCAAAGGCAAGATATGGGCCATTTTCCTCACCACAGACAGTTCCCCTCTGCCCCATTTTCAGTTAATTCTCACCACTCCAGAAGCCACTACTATTCTGACTTCTAACGCCAGGGATTCGTTTTGGCTGTTCTAGAAGTTCATATTGATGGAATCATATGGCGTGGTACTCTTTTGTGTCTGGCTTTTTTCCACTCCACATGAGGTCCATGAGAAGCAACCATGTTGTCATGTGGCCCAGCAGCTCCTGGTGAGATATTTTAATCCCCATGTTACCTGCGCATAGATGGAAGATTGGAAGATTGGTCGTATGAGAAGAGCCAGAGCTGCTATCAGAATCCACCTCAGTCTGACTTAAGAGTCATCTCAAACTCCCCTGTGGGTTCCACACTAAAGATTTTAGATTATATTTTTCTAAATGAATCCCATTCTCTGCATTTGGAGATTCTTTTTAATTCTCACTGAAGGCTGCTCTGTCTTGTCTTTTGTTGATGAGTTTCTGTTTTTACCTCGATAGGTTTGTGGTGTCCTGCTTTTGAATGGGATCTTCAGGGGGGAATTCATCCACGTCTTTTTGGAAGGAAGTGTTCTGAGGCGACCGCCTGGGTAGACCCTGGGACAGAGCAAAGGTGGAGACCCTCGGAGCTAGAAATTGTTCCTTTGAAGTGATATTAAGCGACATAGTGGTTAATTTTACATGTCAGCTTGACTGGATCACAGGGTCCCCAGATATTTGACTAAGCATTATTTCTGACGTGTCTGTGAGGGTGTTTTTGGAAGAGATTAGCATTGTTTTTACTTTAAATTTATTTTATTTTTTCAGTGTTCCAAGATTCATTGTTTATGCTCCACACCCAGTGCTCCATGCAATATGTGCCCTCAGTACCCACCACCAGGTTCTCCCATCCCCCACCCCCTTCCCTCAGTTTGTTTCTGTGTCCAAAGTCTCTCATGTTTCGTTTCTCTCCCCAAATTACCCTCCTTCCCATTTTCTTTCCTTCTCCTACTGTCCTCTCTATTACCCCTTATGCACCACAAGTAAGTGAAACCATGTGATACTTGACTTTCTCTACTTGGCTCATTTCACTCAGCAATAATCTCCTCCAATCCCGTCCATGTTGCTACAAAAGTTGGATATTCGTCCTTTCTCATGGAGCCATAATATCTCACTGTGTATATGTACCACACCTTCTTTATCCATTCATCTGTTGAAGGGCACCTTGGCTCTTTCCACAGTTTGGCGATTGTGGCCATTGCTGCTACGAACATTGGGGTACATGTGGCCCTTCTTTTCACTACATCTGTATCTTTGGGGTAAATACACAGCAGTGCAATTGCAGGGTCATAGGATAGCTCTATTTTTAATTTTTTAAGGAATCTCCACACTGTTTTCCAAAGCAGCTGCACCAACTTGCATTCCCACCAACAGCATAAGAGGGTTCCCCTTTCTCCGCAGCTTCTCCAACACTTGTTGTTTCCTGTCTTGTTAATTTTGGCCATTCTGGCTGGTGTAAGTTGGTATCTCAGTGTGGTTTTGATTTGAATTTCCGTGATAGCTAGTGATGATGAACATTTTTTCATGTGTCTGTTAGCCATTTGTATATCTTCTATGGAGAAGTGCCTCTTCGTGTCTCCTGCCCATTTTTGGATGTGTTCATCTTCTTTTTGGGTGTTGAGTTTGAGTAGTTCTTTATAGATCTTGGATACCAGCCCTTTGTCTGTAGTGTCATTTGCAAATATCCTCTCCCATTCTGTGGGTTGCCTCTTTGTTTTGTTGACTGTTTCCTTTGCTGTACAGAAGCTTTTTATTTTGATGAAGTCCCAAAAGTTTCTTTTCATTTGGGTACATAGACTGAGTAAAGCAGCCTGCCCTTGGTGTGGGTGGGCCTCATTCAACCTGTTGAGGGCCTGAACAGAACAAAAATGTGGAGCAAGGCAGAATTAGCTTTTTCTCATTGACAGCTGAGATGTCTGTCTTCTCCTTGCCCCTGAAGTAGGACTTAGACCTTTGGCTCTCCTGTTGTCCGGCCTTTGGACTCGGACTGGAACTTATACCATCAACACTCCTGGGTGTCTACTTTGCTGACTGTAGATCTTAGGACTTCTTAGTGTCCATTATGTCAGGAACCAATTCCTTATAATAAATCTCTTATATATCTCTTTTATAAATATTTATAGCTATCTATCTAATCTATCTACCATCTATCCTATCGATCTATATATTTATCTATCCATCTATCAATCATATATCATGCATCTGTTTCTTATTTCCTATTGGTTCTGTTTCTCTGGAGAACCCTGACTAATATAGGGGATGTTTGACTGTCCTATGAGTTCTGCCCCAATCATTTTGCCAACATTTCCTGAGAAGAAAGGGCCGTTATCTGCCACATCACCTCCCTCATAGAGTTTTCAGGCTGATCAAATGGGAAAAGGATGCAAAAATGACTTATAAACTGTAAAGTGCTTTATAAAACTAAGCTGTTGTTACAGTTCTTCATGCTTAGGTTCTGAGTTGCTTCAAGGTGAAACTTAAGCCAAAGGGATAAATTAGAGCCAATCCACCATCTGGAAAGAACAATTGGACTGCAGTGCTGGTGCTGTGATTTTTTCCCCCCTCTTGGGCCTTCCTTTTATGAATAGAAGTATCTATACCTGCCTTTTACTCCTCTAGGACTTTACCCCACCCCCCAGATATCCTAGCTAGTCAGTTTGTTTCCATTTTTCTTTAAACATTTAAAATGGAAAAGATAGAAACATATTAAAATAATTACTAAAGAACTAGTTATACACAAGAGTTGCTTCCTTGCACCATTCCAGGGAAAGAAAACAATAAGAATATCTGGAATTTGGGATAAATATAAGAGAAAATTTCCTGATGGAGTTAATTATTTAATTCGAATGGATTACTACTACGAGTATGCTTCATAATTTCTTTTTCAACTTAAAATGGTTGATCACGCCTGGTAAGATTAAACCTACAATTGCCTTAGACACCATTATTAAATCATTACTGTTTTTTTGGCTATTGTAAAACTCCTGGTTTCTTTCACTTTCCTCCATAGAGTTTATCTTTAGATTGTTCAATCATCCCCACAACTTTTCATGAAGACTTTCTGAAATTTATTTGTTTATTGGAGATTTTATTTATTTATTTGACAGTGAGAGTGGGATCACAAGCAGGGAGAGCTGCAGACAGAGGAAGAGGGAGAAGCAGACTCCTGCTGAGCAGGGAGCCCAATACAGGACTCAATCCCAGGACCGTAGGATCATGACCTGAGCCAAAGGCAGATGTTTAACCGACTGAGCCACTCAGGCACTCCTTATTCATTTATTTTTAAAGATTGATTGATTGATTGATTGATTGATTGATTGATTTGAGAGAGATCAAGGGGGAGGGGTAGAGGGAGAGGGAAAAAGAGAGTCCTAGGTGGACTCAACCCTAAACACGGAGCCCAATGAGGGGCTCGAGCTCATAGAATTCCCCATACCCAGAATGCCATTATATATAAACATGAACATATTGGGCAGACTTACTGTTCTGTCCCCCAGGTCATTACTAGGACAGCTAAAATCTAATAGCTCCAGGACTAACCTTCAGGGCCCTCATTCAAGTGTGAGATTTCATACTACCTTCCCGCTGGTAGTAGTAGAGTAGAGCTATTTGGAGCACTGTGTTTATTTGTGGCGGCTCTTGATGGGCAATTTAGATGAAGATACTATGTAAATGTTATGCCCTTGTGCTGTTTCCGAAATGTTACCAGGCAGAGTAGTATAAAGGTCTGGATGGACAGATCCAGGATTTAAAATCAGGATCTACTCCTTATAGCTGAGGGAACTTGAGCAAGTTCCTCAGCTTCTCTGAGCCTCAGTTTTCACATCAATGAAGTGGAGATAATAATAGCAACTTCACAAAGTTCTCAGCATTAATGGTGTTTGCCAGGTTTTTGACATATCCAAGAGACTGCTATTTGATAGACCACTCCATTCACAATGATCCTTCTTGAGCATGAACTTTAACCTTGCACCCTCCACTAAAACTGTATGGTTTGGACCACAAGGATTTTTCCACTTTGATAATGAGTCTGTTGTTCTAAATAAAGTCAAACCCTCTTTATTTTATTTTATTTTATTTTATTTTATTTTATTTTATTTTATTTTATTTTATTTTATTTTATTTTATTTTATTATTTTACTTTATTTTATTTTATTTTGAGAGAAAGAGAGTGAGCAGGAGAGGGGCAGAGGGAGACAGAGATAGAAAATCCCCAGCAGGCTCCATGCCCAGGGTGGAGCCTGATGCCGGGCTTGATCTCATGACCCTAGGATCATGACCTGAGCCAAAATCAAGAGTCAGACACTTAACTGACATAGCCACCCAAATGCTCCAAAGTTAAAACTTCCTAAAATCAAGAGCAATTATATATATATTATCCAGCAGTTTTAAGATGAGAAAGTCTATGGAGTTAACTCCTTACAAAACTATGAAAGTTAGGGCTCCTGGGTGGCTCAGCCAGCTGAGCATCTGCCTTTGGCTCAGGTTATGATCTCAGGGTCCCGGGATGGAGTCCCCCATTGGGCTCCCTGCTCAATAAGGAGCCTGCCTCTCCCTCTCCCTCCGCTCCTTCCCCAATTGTGCTCATACTCTCAATCTCTCTCTCAAATAAATAAATAAATAAATAAATAAATAAATAAATAAAATCTTTTAAAAATTACAAAGATTATTTTCCTATATCCATTTTCTTTTTAGGACTTAACAGCTTATCCTGCTCCAGTTTTATTCCTATCTTTTCCAAAAACAAGAAATGACATGTGTCATTCTGCAATTTCTAGGGCCATCCCTTTTTCGCTTTTTGTTATGTAAGATTTGCACAAGTACCTTTTATTATTTCCACACAACTTTATGAATCCAGACCTCCTTCCAGATGGTGGGCCAGTCCCTCTCACTTCTATGTATCCTGGAATGAGGCAACAGGTCTGGTCCATTCCTATGTAGCAGAGCATTATAAATACTTTTTAAAAAAATATCTTATTTACTTATTTGTCAGAGAGAGAGGGGGAGAGAGAGAGAGCACAAGCCAGGGAGGGGCAATTAGAAGGAGAAGCAGGCTTCTTGCTGAGCAAGGAGCCCAATGCAAGGCTCAGTCCCTGGACCCTGGGATCATGATCTGAGCTGAAGGCAGGTGCTTAACTGACTGAGCCACCCAGGTGCCCCTAACCAGAGCATTACAAAATGAACTTGCCCGTGCACAATCCCACAACACATTGTTGTCATGCTCCCTATCTCAGACATGACCTGTCCTTGTTTCCAGGTCAGTGGTCACTCATTCATGGGTAGTTTGATCTACTCTGGGTCATTAGTAAAGATGTAAAATAAGGATGTATCTGATGGCCAGGCCCCCCTTTCCAGAGCTGGCTTGTTGGAAAGCCCTGGAATGGTGAAAAGGGTCATTCTTTAGGTGATCACAATGAACTACCCTCGTTCAGTGAATTGTAGAAATGGTAGGTCCAGGGAGTGTGGAACGTGTCACATGTTTGATGTTTAATGATGAGTCTGTTCCAGAGCCTGAAGAAATGTTTGTATATAACAAGCTAAATTTGTTTGACTCTGGATTTTAAGGTTGTTCAATGGATTCAAGCAGATTGAGAAATCATGAACAAAGGGGATGTTGGGATAACACAAAATGTCCTGCTTAAGTTCACCATTCTGTGGCTTTCCATTTTATAAAAGAGATGTCTGGGGTGCCTGGGTGGCTCAATCGTTTAAGCACCTGCTTTCAGCTTAGGCCATGATCCCTGGGTTCTGGGATCGAGTCCCACATCAGGCTCCTTGTTCAGCAGGGAGCCTGCTTCTCCCACTTCTTGCCTTTTCTGTTGCTTGTGTCCTCTCTCTATCTCTCTCCAACAAATAAATAAATAAAATCTTTTAAAAATATATTTAAAAGAGACATCTAACAAAGCTGTGAGGGGGTTGCTTTCAGATGAGTCTTGATTTATCATCTTTATTTTTGTGACCTACAGTTTCAGTTTGCAACACTGCGAATATTCATGGATCTAGGCATTGATCATTAATGGCTGGTAACATCACAAAGACACAGCAAGATATGATGTACTTCTTAATAGAAGAACACACCACCACATATGAAGTAATCTTGTCAAAAAAAGAACAAACCTAAATCTGATCAAAACTCTAAATCATGCTACCAATTTATAGGAACTAGGAAGACAGAAAACATATGAAATGATGCCATGAAGATGCCATCAGCAAAATCCAGACTGTGGCAAGTCTACAGGACAACAAAAAAGAGAGAGAGGAGGTACCTAAAGAAATAGATTTAAGAGCCAAATTGTTCAATCACAGTATGTTGACTTTATTTAGATACTAGTTCGAACAAATGGTTAAGAAATTTGAGCACTGACTAGTTATTTGATGATCTTAAGGAATTATTAATTATTAAGGCATGATAATTGCATTGTGCTTATTTTTTGATGTATCCTTATCATTTGGAGGTGCATATTGAAATATATCTCAGATAAGATGATCTTATGTCTATGATTTGCTGCAAAGTTATAGAGATGAAGAAGTGAGTGGAGGTTATAGATGAAAGAAGATTGGTACTTTCTGAGATTGGGTAACAGGACCTCATTATACTATTCTCTTTTTACTTTTGTATTCATTTAAAGTTTTTCATAATAGAAAAGGTAAAGCAAGGCATTGTGAGATCTTGAATCTCAAAAGAGAAAGTGAAATCAAGAAATAGTTGTAATGATGTACTTATGAAGTACAGTGATAGGCACTGTATTTAAATTCAGCTTGATATCTTATATATGCTTACACAGAGAGGTGGATTAACTCACTAGAAGCCAGAGTTTCAGCAGGGTCTGGCTCTGAACCCAGGTGCTCATGCCTTAAGACTTGTACTTTTAACTCCCAAGCTGTATGTCTGTTGCGTACCGGTGTAGAAGAGTCAGATAGCTACTAGCAAAGGATCTAGAATATTCACCTGGCTCAGTCTGATGTCAAGCACATCTCAGGACAATGACAGAAATATATGTGCAAACAGTTCATAGTCATTTGTGTGATAACATGGTAATTGACATTTGCATGAGTGCACTGCCTTTAAAGGGTAAGGGAGGATCCCCCCCACCCCGGGTTCCTTCCACAAGTGAGGGAGCTCCAAACTTGTTTTAATACAGGTTTTTGTAGCAAAAGCTTTTGGTGCTCCACCATGGCAGAGTCCCACCCCTAGCATCAGCCGCTCCTATCCGCTTTCAGGAACTTAGCCCACCCAGGTAAGTGTGGAATTATGGGGGAGGGAGGGAGGGAGGGAGGGAGAGAGAGAGAGAGAGAGAGAGAGAGAGAGAGAGAGAGAGAGAAGTTAACACTCCGCGGTGGGGTATGGGGAGGTGGGGTTAGGGAAAGACCCTCCCTCACTGGGAGATGGATAGTCAGAAGAGAAATACTCCAGGTTTTCATCTTTTGAAGAACAATTCCAATGCTGAGACACAGTTGGTCATCCCTCAGAAGGTCCGTGTTGCCCACAAAGTAACCGGCTCAACGACATGTTATCTTTTTACTCCATCTCACATTCCCTGTTCCTTCGTGCTTGCTTCCACGATCACCTACCAGATGAAATCCCTGCACCCAGGTTCCTGCTGGAACTTGAATCTTTCTCAATAAAAAAATTCTGAGCCCATTCATGTGCATATTTGTTCATTTATAAATTATATTCATGATTACCTCATTATATATACTATGAGCATACACTAAGATTCTGAAAGGGTGTTATAAACACAAAATAGGCAATATTTTAAAAATAATTTTTTAAAATTTCTGCTTTCAGTTGATTTGTTAGAGTTTATAGAATGTGGTGTTATCATTATTTTCACTACTTAGAAAATTTATAAAATATAAATAGGCATTTATTGAGGATGTGTACTCTAAATATCTTACCGATGGGTTGCATGTTAAAAAATTGAGAGATCACTGCTCTAGACTGTCTTTGGCCATTCTATTTTTTTAAATAGACTTGCTTTTTAGAGAAACTTTAGGCTCACAGCAAAACTGAGGAGAAATGTCAGAGAAGGGCGCCTGGGTGGCTCAGTGGGTTAAAGCCTCTGCCTTCGGCTCAGGTCATGATCTCAGGGTCCTGGGATCGAGGCCCGTATCAGGCTCTCTGCCAGCAGGGAGCCTGCTTCCTCCTCTCTCTCTGCCTGCCCCTCTGCCTACTTGTGCTCTCTCTCTCTGTGAAATAAATAAATAAAATCTTAAAAAAAAAGAAATGTCAGAGAATTCCCATATATCCCTGCTCCCACACACCTACAACCTTCCCCACTATCAGCATCCCACACCAGAGTGGTACATTTGTTATAATCAAGAACCCTACATTGACACACTTCACCCTGAGTTCATGGTTTACATTAGGGTTCACTCTTGGGTACATTCTGTAGGTTCAGGCAAATGTAAAATGACATGTGTCCACCATTATAGTACCATATAGAGTAGTTTCACTGCCCTAAAGCAACCCCTGTCTCCCATCTCTTCGTCCTTCCTTCTCCCCTAAACCTTGGCAACCACTGATCTTTTTACTGTCTCTATGGTTTTGCCTTTTCCAGAATGTCATATGGCTGGAAGTATACAGTGTGTAGCCTTTTCAGATCAGCTTCTTTCACTTAGAAATATGCATTTACTTTCCCCCCACATCTTTCTATAGCTTGATTGCTCTTTTCTTTATAGTGCTGGATAATATTCCATTCTCTGAGTGTACCACAATTTATCCATTAACCTACTGAAGAATGTCTTGGGTGCTTACTAGTTTTGGCAATTATGAATAAGCTGCTATAAACATCTGTATGTGGAGTTTTATGGCCATGAGTTTTCAACACTTTGGGGTAAATAACAAGGAGCACAGATGTTTACTTTGGTAAGAAACCGCCAAACTTTCTTGCAAAGGGGCTGCACCATCTTGCATTTGAATGAATGAATGAGAGTCCCTGTTATTCCCCATCCTCACCAGCATGTAGTGTTATGATATTGTCCGTGTTTTGGATTTTTCCCATTCTACTAGTTGTGTAATTGTATCTCAGTGTTTTTACTTTGCAGTTTACTAATGACATGTGATATTGCGAATCTTTTCACATGCTTATGTGCCCTCTGTATGTCTTTGATGAGGTGTCTGTTCAGATATTTTGCCTACTTATTTACTTAGACTTCTTAAAAGTAAACATTTTAAAATTTTAAGGTAAGAATACTTTCACATGCCTTTATAAGAATACTAAAGAGATGTATCACTTTTCCTTTACCCATCTTCACCAATGCTACTATAAAACAAGACAATACAGAATAGTATTTTGCCCATTTTTAGGTCAGGTTGTTTGTTTTCTCATTGTTAAATTTTAGGAGTTATTTGTATATGTTTGGATAACAGTCATCCATCAGATATGTCTTTTAGAGTTATTTTCCCCCAGCCTGTGGCTTGTCTTATTCTCTTGACAGCGTCTTTCACAGAATGAAAAGTTTTACTTTTAATGAAATCTAGCTTATCAATGATTTCTTTAGTAGATTGTACCTTTGGTGTTGGATTTTCTCCTGTGTTATCTTCAAGGAGTTTCTTAGCTTTGCATTTTACACCTTGGTCTGTGGTCCATTTTGAGTTAGTTTTTGTAAAGGGTATAAGGTCTGTGTCTAGGTTCTTCTTCTTCTTCTTCTTCTTCTTCTTCTTCTTCTTCTTTTTTTGTATGTGAATATTCAGTTGCTCTAGTGCCATTTGTTGAAAAGACAAACTTTTCTCCATAATATCGCTCCTGTTCCTTTGTCAAAGATCAGTTGAGTATATTTGTGTGCGTTTATTCCTGAGTTTTCTACTCTGTTCCATTGGTCTATTCTTTCACCAATACCACACAGTCTTTTTGTGAATTATTATTGTAGCTTTATAGTTAAGTTTTGGGTAGGGTACTGCCAGTCTTCCAAATTTGTCTTTCTCCTTCAATATTGTCTTGGCTATTCGGATTTGCTTCTCCATATGAATTTTAGAATCATTTTATCGATATTCATAAAATAACTTCCTGCGATTTCGATTGGGATTGTGTTGAACCTATAGATCAAGTTGAGAAGAAATGACATCTTGACAAGATTGAATGTTCCTATCCATGAACATAAAACATCTCCTCAATTAATTTAGTTCTTTGAGTTCTTTCGTTGGAATTTATAGTTTGCCTCATATAGATCTAGTACATATATTGTTAGATTTATATTTAAATGCTTTGTTTTTGGAGGTGCTAATATAAGTGGTATTGTGTTTTGAAGGGTTTTTAATATACCACAAGAATTTTATTCTATTTATTCTTCTTCTTCTTAGATTATTTGTCAGAGAGAGAGAGAGTGCACACAAGCAGAGGGAGAAGCAGGATCCCCGCTGAGCAAGGAGCTGGACCTAGGACTGGATTCCAGGACCTGGGGATCATGACCTGAGCCAAAGGCAGACACTTGACCAACTGAGCCACCCAGGGATCTCTTTTCATTACAATTTTAGTCTTCATTCCATTATAGTTAACATACAGTGTTATATTAGTCTCAGGTATACAATATAGTGATTCACTAATTCTATACATTACTCAGTGCTCATCATGATAAGTGTATTATTTAAGTCCTATCATGTATGTCACCCGTGTTCTCACCCCCCTCCCCTCCAATAACCATCAGTTTGTTCTCTATAGTTAAGAGTCTGTTTCTTGGTTTGCCTCTTTTCTCCCTCTGCTTGTTTTTTTTTTTTCTTAAATTCCAGATAGGAGTGAAATCATATGGTATTTGTCTTTCTCTGACTGACTTACTTCACTTAGCATTATACCCTCTAGCTCCATCCATGCTGTTGCGAACGGCAAGATTTCATTTTTATGGTGGAATAATATTCCACTATATATAATGCCTCCTCTTCTTTATCCATTCATCTATCAATGGACACTTGGGCTGTTTTCATAATTTGGCTATTGTAAATAATGCTGCTATGAACATAAATGTGCGTGTATCACTTTGAATTAGGGTTTTTGTACTTTTGGGGTAAACACCCCGTGATATGATTACTGGATCATAGGGCAATTGTATTTTTAACTTTTTGAGGGACCTCTGTACTGTTTCCCACAGTGTCTGCATCAGTTTTCAATCCCACCAACACTGCAGGAAGTACTGTATTTTTAATATCAAATTCCACTTGTTCACTGCTGGCATATTAGAACAGTGATTGATGTCTGTATATTAACCTTATATCTTTCAGTCTTGCTGAAATCACTTGTTAGGTCCTGGAGGGTGTTTTGTTTTGTTTTGTTTGAGTTCTTTTAGGTTATCTACGTAGGTAATCATGCCATCTGCAAACAAATATTGTTTTATTTCTTCTATGCCAACTGTATACTTTTTACTTCCTTTTCCTCTGTTATTGCATTATTTAGAACTTCTAGTGCAATATCAAAAAGGAGTGATGAGAGGGGACATCCTTGCCTTATTCCTGAACTGAATGAGAATGCTTTAATTTTCTCACCATTAAGTATGATGTTAGGTGTAAGAGGCTTTTTGTAGATGTTCAAGCTTCGAGTCCTATGTTCCCAAGATTTTTAATTATAAATGGGTATTGGAATTTATCAAATGCTTTTTCTGCATCTACTGATATATGTCTTTTTCTGCTTTAGCTTGTTGATGTGATGGATTGATTACATTAATTGATTTTTGAATACTGACTCAGTCTTGCATACCTGGCATAAATCCCACTTGGTAAACAATAATTTTTATTATTGACTTTTTATTATGTCACATTATTATTCATTTTTATTATTAAACAGGAACAAAACCCCTCTTTGTTCATACTAAAATTATAAGTGAGAGCCATGCAATTGAATATGCTTTGTCCTTTTTGAATATCTTGGTTTACCACTTTGGTTTGGTGCTAAGTTTACTTTGTTTTGATAAAATCTGGCTTTAATGGTTTGACATGGCTGGAAAAAGCAGTGGCAAAGATATGTTCATTTAAAAGGAGGAAGTAGGGGCACCTGGGTGGCTCAGTCTGTTAAGTGTCCAACTCTTGCTTTCAGCTCAGGTATGATCTCTGGGTTCTGGGATGGAGCCTTAAGTCTGGCTCCATGTTCAGCGGGGGAGTCTGCTTGAGGATTCTCTCTCTTGCTCTCCCTCCCTCCTCCTGCTCATGCTCTCTCTCTCTCTCTCTCTCTCTCTCACTCGCTCGCTTTCCAATAAATAAATCTTTTTTAAAAAATAAAGAAGAGAAGATCATTGGTTGCATTGTCTGATTACAGTGATTGTTTTATTTTTCAAGCCCTATATCAGTCACGCAAAGGTTTTTGTTGAAAACTGGCTAGTGAATTTCTGTCTTTTAGTAAACCAACCAGAAGATGCGTTTGAGACATCTCTTCATATGGAAGATACATGAACAAGATTGAAAAATCTCCTCTCTGGGTTTTTGACACGTGTACACATTAGAAAGCTTGTTTAAGTGTCATCCATACACGTTGATTTCTGCGACAGAGATAACACAATGGAGGAGACTTCCAAATATCTCTGCTCTCTCCATGGCGTAGATTTGTTTCAAAAAATAATTCCTCTCTCACTCATTTAAAAAATATCCATTTTTAAATTTCAAGGAGCTAGATTATGTGCTTTTATAAAAAGTTTTTGCTAAACAACAAACATTATGATTACCTGACATTCTGGTAAAGGTCAGTAAATTTGGAATCGTTATTGAAAGTAAAAGAAAAATTCAGAATTCGTCATTTAGTTTCACTCCTTTTGACATTGCTTTTCCATAAGCTCTTCCCTCTGTGGTGGAAGCCATTTTCATGGTTTTGCCCATCCCGTCAGGCAGCTTTATACACATTCTGCTGTTTAAGATAATATAATGTAATGCACACCACCACCTAACCCAGTATCCAAACTGCAAATCCTTACAATGCACAGATGGCAAGTCAGCAAGTAAGGATGTCACTGTAGTTTTACAGATTTTTATTTTAATTGAGATGAAATTCAAATAACACGAAATTGACCATTTTAACCATTTTCCTGTGCACAGTTCACTGGCTTGTAGCATGTTCACAATGTTCTGCAACCATCACTACCAATTCTAGAACCCCCCAAAGCAACCTTATACCCATTAAGCAGTCACTGCCCACCCTGCCCTCTCCCCATCCATTGGCAACCACCAGTCTGCTTTCTATTCCCGCTACATTGTTGAAGCTCTTCTTTTTCCTCAGAATACGATGCCTACTGTGTGTCCCATGTGACCTCTGGGAAAACGCCAATTCAGCCAGCATACTAAATATCATCAAAGCCTATTTAATTTCCTCCTCATTTTTAAAAGATTTTATTTATTTTTCAGAGAGAGTGAGAGGAGAGAGAGCACAAGCAGGGGGAGGGGCAGAGGGAGAGGGAGAAACAGGCTCCTCACTGAGCAGAGAACCTGATGCAGGGCTCCATCCCAGGACCCTGAGATCATGACCAGAGCTGAAGTCAGACGCTTAAGCAACTGATCCACCCAGGCGACCCTCTTCCTCTTTTTAAAAATGAAAAATATGTCAAGACACGTCTTCAAAGGCAAAGGAGACAAAAGCGAAAATGAACTTTTGGGACTTCAACAAAATAAAAAGCTTCTGTACAGCAAAGGAAACAGTCAACAAAACAAAGAGAAAACCCACGGAATGGAAAAGGATATTTGCAAATGACACTACAGACAAAGGGCTGATATCCAAGATCTATAAAGAACTACTCAAACTCAACACCCAAAAAGAAGATGAACACATCCAAAAATGGGCAGGAGACACGAAGAGGCACTTCTCCATAGAAGATATACAAATGGCTAACAGACACATGAAAAAATGTTCATCATCACTAGCTATCACGGAAATTCAAATCAAAACCACACTGAAATATCACCTTACACCAGTCAGAATGGCCAAAATTAACAAGTCAGGAAACAAGTGTTGGAGAGGCTGTGGAGAAAGGGGAACCCTCTTACGCTGTTGGTGGGAATGCAAGTTGGTGCAGCTGCTTTGGAAACAGTGTGGAGATTCCTTAAAAAATTAAAAATAAAGCTACCCTATGACCCTGCAATTGCACTACTGGGTATTTACCCCAAAGATACAGATGTAGTGAAAAGAAAGGCCACATGTACCCCAATGTTCATAGCAGCAATGGCCACAATCACCAAACTGTGGAAAGAGCCAAGGTGTCCTTCAACTAATGAATGGATAATGAAGATGTGGTACATATATACAATGGCATACTACGCCTCCATCAGAAAGGATGAATATCCAACTTTTGTAACAACATGGACTGGACTGGAAGAGATTATGCTGAGTGAAATAAGCCAAGTAGAGAAAGTCAAGTATCACATGGTTTCACTTACTAAGGGGTAATATAGAGGACAGTGGGAGAAGGAAAGTAAATGGGAAGTAGGAGAGAAACGAAACAACAGAGACTGTGGACACAGAAACAAACTGAGGGACTTGGAGGGAGGGGAGTGGAGGGATGGGAGAGCCTGGTGGTGGGTACTGAGGGCACCTATTGCATGGAGCACTGGGTGTGGGGCATGGGCAATGAATCTTGGAACACTAAAAAAATAAAATAAATTTAAAGTAAAAAAAAAGAAAAGAAAGACAAGTAATGAAAAATTCTGATTTCTAATGCTGAGATTTCAAAAATAAAGCAGTAAATAAAATCTAAAACTTCAAAAAACTTCAAATTTACAGAAATACAATAAATTCTAAATCTCCTTTGTCTAGCTTATGCAACTGCTATCATTTTGCTACATTTGTATTTGCTCTTTTTCTCTATAGAGTATATATATATATATATATATATATATATACACATATATATACATACATATGTATGTAAAATACACATGTATTTTCTCTCGCTTATCTCCTTGTGCATGCGTGTATATGTAATCATTTACCTGCACACGCACATATTCTCTTAATCTTCTGCAGAAACATTTGAAAGTTAATTGTTAACTTTTTTTTTAAGATTTTATTTATTTGACAGAGAGAAACACAGCCAGAGAGGGAACACAAGCAGGGGGAGTGAGAGAGGGAGAAGCAGGCTTCCCGCTGAGCAGGGAGCCCGATGTGGGACTCGATCCCGGGTCTCCGGGATCATGACCAGAGCTGAAGGCAGTCACTTAACCAACTGAGCCACCCAGGCGCTCCAATTGTTAACTTTTAATACCTGATCTGGACACTGAACATTTTATTACCTAAGAACAATAGGAAAAATCTAACACATAGCCAGAATATTATACAATAAATGTAATGTTTATAATAAAAAAATGAAAAATATGGGGCACCTGGGTGGCTCAGTCAGCTTCTGCCTTCAGCTTGGGTCATGATCTTGGGGTCCTGGGATCGAGCCCCGCATCAGGCTCCCTGCTCAGAGAGGAGCCTCCTTCTCCTTCTCCCTCTCCCTCTGCCCCTATGCCTACTCATGCTCCCTCTCTCTCTCTCAAATAAATAATAAAAATTTTTTTGAAAAGTAAAAATAAAAATAGGAGAGAAATTCTAATGATTTCTTTCTGGAGATTCCAACAAGACTTTACTGAGCACAATTCCCAGAATGAAGGTGTTCCACAGCTCATTGTTAGATGGACAAAGCAATTTCCTTCATATATATATATAGATATAGATATAGATATATTTAAGATTTTATTTACTTATCTGACAGAGAGAAAGAGAGAGAGAGCACAGGTAGGCAGAGCTGCAGGCAGAGGGAGAGGGAGAACAGGCTTACCACCAAGCATGAAGCCTGATGTGGGGCTCAATCCCGGGTCTCTGGGATCATGGCCTGAGCCAAAGGCAGTCGCTTAACCAAATGAGCCACCCAGGCGCCCCTACTTCTTCATTTTAAATCTTTCTCTTTGTCTCTCTCTTGAACACACACACACACACACACACACACACACACACACACACACACACCTTTACCTTTTACATATAAAACAAATTGAAGCTAATAAGAACTTGTTACTTAAATTTCAGGTAGACAGAGAATTGCAATAGTCACCAAGTTCCCTCCTAGGTCTAGAACTCAGTGAGGACACCCACTGGTAAGGTGAACAACTATCGTTTTGTGCCTGGAACTGAGGGGTTTTCCTGGGACACTGGGACAGTCTGGGGAAAACCACAACAGGTTGTTCCCTCTGTCTCCCTGAGCATCTATATCTTCGTTGGATGCTGTCACCAGAATCTCTACCTTGGGAGTGGGGGTCCAAAGCTCCAGCTACGAGGCCTGCTGCATTTTCCTATATGTCCACCCTGCTCCTGGGCCTGAGCCCTCCTTGCAGGAGACAGGGGAGGTTCTCGTAAATAGGATCTGGGCCTTCCTGGCTTCCTGGCCAAATATTATCAAAATCGCATATTAATTTCTAAGACATCTCCAATCCTAACCTTGATCCAGCTTCCCACTCAATATTGTTGTTTTCCTTTTTAATTTGAAAATGCTTTTGGCAATGTTAGCTTCCTGTCCACAGAGAAGTTGAGACTCAGAGCAGTTTCTAGATTCTTCCTGGGGGCGTTTGAGCACCTTCAGGGGTGGGGGAACAGTATGCAAGCCACAAGATGTGTTTTCTGTCTGTTATACCGGCCTCTTCATATCCAAAGCGTGCTGGAACCCAGCCTTCTGCCAGAGGCAGCCATGACACTGGGGGTGTCTTCAGGATCACCTCAGAATTCCCAGGCCCTATGGGGAGGGGGTAAAATCACAATGTCATCATTCTTTGACAAGCGTAGTACAAGGCTTTTATTAAGGGGCAGACTCACATTTATTAATTGTTTGTACACTAAAATGTTGGAAAAGAAAGTAAAAAAAAAGAGGCTTCAGATAAATCTCCCTTTTTATATTATCTTGGTATATAGTTTAAAAAAGTAAAGTATATACAAGGTTAACAAATTCAAGCAGCACAGAAATGAACACAATTAAAGGTGAACATTTCTTTCCTTTTGCCTCCAGTGTCTGTCCCCAAAAGCAACTATTGTTAATATATTTTTGTCTCTCCCTCCCCACCCCCCAAATTATTTAGGTATATACCAATAAATCAACCAATCAGTCTATCAGTATCTATCATCTATGTCTCTGAATTTCTATCCTTATTTACACATAAAGAATCATTCCGCACATACTCTTCTGCACCTTGATTCTCAGAGATATTTCCATGGTAGCCCAGATAATCCTTTCTTGGTATTTCAAAATGACAAAAAGAAGTAGAGCATAATGGTTAAGAGCATAAACCCTGAAGCCAAAGGCAGGGAGAGCAGGAGGGAAAAAAGGAAAGAGAGGGAAAAGATGGAGAAGAGAAAGACACAGAACAAGAACGCGAGAGAGGAAAAGAAGAAGAAGAAGAAGGAGGAGGAGGAGGAGGAGAAGGAGGCAGAGGAGAAAGAGGAAGAGGAGGAGGAAGAAGAGGAGGAGGGGAAGTAACAGAAGGAGGAAGTGGAGGAGGAGAGGGAGGAGGAGGACGACGACGACGATGAAGGAGTCATGGAACATAGAATGTACGTGTACATTCTAGAGGGTTCTATTCCAGAAAAGCTTTTATTCAGGAGAGGCGTTCTACCTCATAGGAGCAGGCTTTAGGCTAGATAGGTCTGCATGCTAAGCCTGATATCCCCAACCTGGTCAAGATAGGTAAGGATAGAAGGATCTGGGGGGAAGAGCAGATAAGGCTCAGTAGATAGCCTCAGGGTTGTAGAAATATTGTAAATCCTAATCTTACTTAAATCAGTTTCATTTCTACTATAATCCCATCATATTGGGTTGATAGGAAATCAAAACCTTTAGAAGCTACCACTACTCCTAGGGTAATGCAAAGGTCCTGTGTTTGTATAAGTGAAAAGGTACCTGGGATCACAAATGAACACATGCACACACCTTTAAGTCTTCAGGTAAACTCTCTGCTCTTGTGACAGTTGAGAAGTCCTTCCTTGCAGCCCCCATGCTCTGATTTTCTCCACAGCGTGCTTGGAGCACAGCACTCTTCTCAAGAATGGGAGCCCCCATGGCTGGTGGAAGCCTCCCTATGGCACCTCACAGTTTTCTCCTGAGGTCTGTTTGGCTCCTTCTCCAGAGTGCAGGTCTCCTCCTTTCTCAGAAACCACAAAATGTGGCCCCTTCTGGGTTTCCCTGGCTTCCTCTTCTCCAGGTCACAGCCTTAAGGTACACCGTCTCTTTTCCTGTGGCCCCAGTGACACGCCACATAATCAACCTCAGCTCCCCCACCGCCAGCTGTCCCTGACATGAAGAAACCCAGAGTCTCATTATCAGCTGGGAACAGGAAAAGGAAAAGGGCAAAGAGACATGAGGAGAGGGAGGGTATAAATTAGTATCTCAAAAATGATCTTGTCACATTAAGGAGGAACTTGAATGTTTTTTTCTGAGACACCTATCCCTACTGAAGGGTGTTGTAATAAATATACTATTTTTCTTTTTCAGGTGTGAAAATCAGTCCATAACTCTTGGATTTCCTGGTTTCACCATCAAGCAGTCACAGTATCTACCATGCAGGATCTTGGATTCACTTTTTTCAAAAATATTTTATTTATTGATTTGACAGAGAGAAACACAGATAGAGAGGGAACACAAGCAGGGGGAGTGAGAGAGGGAGAAGCAGGCCTCCCAAGGAGCAGGGACCCTGATGTGGGGCTCGATCCCGAGTGTCTGGGATCATGACCTGAGCCAAAGGTAGTCAACCACTGAGCCACCCAGGTGCCCCTTGTAAGGTGTTCTTATGAAAGCTTTTCTTGGGAGTTAAAGCAACTGAACCACAAAGAACACAGAAGAAATCCAATCTCAGTCAGTCATACTAAGTGATAGAACTTCTGTGATACTTAACCAACTGAGTCCCCCAGTACCCTTGGATTCACTTCTGACAGCTTTGACTGTCAATATGTCACAAGGGATGGGGTGAATATACTCAGGCTTGGTCAGAAGAGGAAGTGAAGTTTCATACACGTTGGTCTAGGTTTAATTCTGAGCGTCCATGTAGAGAGGCAAATATCCCATTATTCATACAGGATGACACAAAGAAAGTTCTGGACAAATGTCCACCAAACCTCCTCCTCTCTCATACCACAAAGTAGTCGGGGACTTCTTGTATAGTCCAAGCCAGAAGGGAAATTCAGTTTGGCCTGAGGACTTTTTACTTCTCATGTGGTCTGGAGTGGACTCTTGCATGGGCTGTTCTGGAATAATCTAGGCTCAACACTTGCAGATTGCAGATTTTATGCCTGGGCCCTCTCTACTGAAAGCCCCTTGAGGGCAGGCCTGGGTCTTGCCTTTACAGCACCTGGCACACAGCAAGGGTGACTACACTCTTAGCCAAATGAGGGAATACATGGAGAAACTAGTGAATGGGCATGTCAGAGTAAAAGAGCAAAGGTACACACACACAAAAAACGCAACAATCAAGACCATCTCCATAAGAATGCTGCTGATCACCGACAGCCCTCCAGTGGCAGGAGCAGAAGGACATTCAGTCCAGGGCTGATGCTCATATTGGGTAGCACCCTGCTCACGGGTGGTGGTGGTGGGGGGAAGCTGGTGCCTTAAAAGTGAGCAGAGCATTGCCCCGCCGGGTGGAATCCCAACTCTTCCATGTCCTGACACTCTTAGATGATTTATTCTCTTTTTTATGATCTGAGGATTCTCACATTGCTGATACCTTACTTGTTTTATCTATATAGACAGCGGGGTCTAACAAGTGGCTCGCTGGATCTCAGAAGTGATGAGGGGGCAGCCATGGAGACCCAGCTTCACTCAGAGGGGTCACTTTACTATCTCACTCTGTTGGGTAAATTTATAACTTGGAAAATTCTAATTTCCACCCGGCTCCCAGATTCCCCTCACTGCCTGCCACACCCGGCCACCTCTGACCCTGGGGGCTAGGGAAATTATATTGCCTGCTAATTGAGCACGGCATTCCTACCAAGCCGTAATGAGTCAGAGGGATTTGGCTGTGTCTGTTCTTCTGGCTTTAGTCTTCTCATAAACATTCAGTGACAAACTTTTTCTTTGGCCTGGGGTCATAAAGAGGAAAAACCCTCTTAACTTTTTTTTTCCAACTTAAGATTTCAGTGAAATATTTTCCACCATCCTCAGCAAGACATAATACTTCATGTCATGAATAAGTTAATGAGAAAAAGATGAATACCCTCCCCCAGTTTCTCGGGAACCTGCTGGGTATTTTGCCCCTCTGAGAACCGGTTACTCTCTAAGTCTTTGGGCCTCCCTGAGAAGTCCCCAGTTTGAGTCTCATCCCTAGGTCCTACGGATTAGTCTCTCTCTCTCTCTTTCAGCCATCTGCGATTGCATTTACCTTGAACTTGGACATCTCTCCCTAGAGAACTGCCCTTAGAACTCCATGAGGAGCTGTCAAGTGGGTGAATGGCCCAGAGCAAGCGTCGCCAAGTGCCAACTACCAAGTACTTCAATATGGCCCTTTTCATATTTTATTTCATCTCTGGGTCAAAAATGTGCTTACCTAAAGAAGAGCGGCCAGACTGTTTGGCAAAGCCTTCTGCTGGTTCCCTACCATCTGGCCCCAACCTGCCTTGGCAATCTTACTTTCCACAACCTCTTTCCAGCTCTAAGCAAACAGTACTACCACTGCTGAACTCTCCTCCTGCCTAAAATGCTCTTCCCTTCAACCAATCTAAATCCTTTTCCTTTAGAGAAAGACAGCAGGGTAATAAATTAGTGTTTCTTCACACTGATAATCTTTAAATATTTACTCAACCTTTTTAGTGTATGTGATTGAGGGAAAAGCTGGTGTTTGTCCTAATACAAATAATATAAAGAAGCATTCACTTTCTAATTCCCTTCCAAGGGCTAAACGGAGTCAATGTTCTAAAAAAAAATCAACAAAAACTTTTTGTCCTTTTTAAAAAATTTAAAAAGATTTTATTTATTTATTTGACAGAGAGAAACACAGCTAGAGAGGGAACACAAGCGGGGGGGGAGGGGCGCGAGAGAAGGAGAAGCAGGCTTCCCGCCGAGCAGGGAGCCCGATGTAGGGCTTGATCCCACAACCCTGGGATCATGACCCGAGCTGAAGGCAGATGCCCAACGACTCAGCCACCCAGGCCCCCCAAAACTTTTCTGTATTTTTAAATCGTTTCTGTTCCCTCCAGTTTTCTTGCTTTTTTTAAATTAACATATAATGTATTACTTGCTTCAGGGGTACAGGTCTGTGAATCATCAGTCTTACACAATTCACAGCACTCACCATAGCACATACCCTCCCCAAATGTCCATAATCCAGCCCCTCTATCCAGTTTTCTTTTGTAATTCCCCAAGTCATATAACTTTGGGGGAAGCACATTATGAGGTTTAAAACACAGCTTATGAAATCTATCACTCTTTCTTAGTAGAAAATCCCCACCAAACATCATTCAAATTCAGAAGTTTATTTGATGGTAACTGGTCTTAGGTAGGTAGTAAGGCCCATGGTGGTTGTAGCTTGTGCAACAGTCCATGTAAAATATATCAGCAAGGAATAGAGATAATGTATGTATATTGTATATGTGTTCTATATAATAAATGCATATGATATCTATGTATAATATATCCATATTATATGTAGCTCTCTATATGCTATATACCATATATACATATATACATATCATATGCACATTATTGATTTATATATATCATGTATACCTGTAGATACATAATATAGGTGTGTATGCATATAAATATATATGTCATATTAAGACTCTATCTTCTTGGATGGGAACAGAATCAATTTTATATTTCACCGAGTTAGAATTTGCATGAACAAACCCAAGTTAAGGGGCACCATGTTTATAATTCACTCTAGGATTCTTTTAGGCTCCTCACAGGGCCTTTGTGAGTGAGAATCTTTTGTGAGATTTGGGCTCTTCTACCTGTACCTTGTTCCAAAATCTTCCTCTGTGCATACTTCCTCTGTGAAGAGCTCCTCACCACTTTGACCCTCATTATCTCTCTCACCTTCATGTTCCTACACAAGATTCCAGTGTGTTCCACAACTAGAATTTGCTACTCAAGGTGTGGGTCACAGACTGGGAACACTAGCATTACCTAGGAGCTTGCCAGAAATGCAGAATCTCTGGCCCCACCCCAAAATTCTTGAATGAGAGACGATTTGTATGCACATTCAAGTTTAAGAAGCTCTGGATTCACTAGACAGTCTGGTATTTTTCTCGTAGTTTCTAGTATGTAATTATGGATTCTGAAGAGCAGTCACCATGCTTTTTAATTCTTTTCTCTCCCTCACAGCTCTTAACTGCCCCTCTTAGGGGCTCTTCTGTTACAAGATTGGTCCATTTTTTAGTTAAATCCGGCCCTGGAGTAAAAGAGGAAATAGTCTTTTCATCTTCTCACTCTAGCTCAACCTTTAGAAGTTCAAGTCTACTGTTTTTCTAGGAAGTAAAAGAATTATTTTTCCTTCAAGGCTTATGATTTCTATGATTCTGTAATTGAGCTCCAAAGGCTGTTTTTAATTTGACCTCAAGTGCAATTCATGAAGACAACTTTGACAATACTAGTTCCCCTTTGGGTAAGAATACTCCCACTGGAAATTCAGAAAGTGTCCTATTGAGTAAAATGCTTCTTAATTTACTGTAAAAAGTGTGTTTAGAAAAGCAAATATTCTATGACAGAGCATAGAACTGTCTGCTATTATGAAATCCAATAAAGAATAAAAAGTAAACTGAGCCTTCCAAATGTTTTTTATAAGAGTCAACAACTCTTGACTTCCTTGGTCGATCTGTTCGCAGAATGTATCTTCTATCTATGTTCAGATATCTGGGCTTTTGGGGATTAGAGATTAAGACAAAAAGGGAAGAAATCTGTGTAAATCTCCTTGGATTTTGTGTAGGGAGTTAGAAATCGTTATGGGGAACCCATTCTGGAGAGAGGGCTGAAAGTTATATGACTTTCAGAAATATATATATAAAAGATTTTGTTTATTCATTTTGAGAGAGAGAGAGCACAAGCAGGGGGAGCAGCAGACAGAGGGAGAGGGAGAAGCAGACTCCCTGCTGAGCAGGGAGCCCCATGTGGGACTTGATCCCAGGACCCTGGGATCATGACATGAGCTGGCAGATGCTTAATGGAATGAGCCACCCAGGTTCCCCTCAGATATATATATATTTAGGATTTATTTATTTGAGAGAGAGAAAGAAAGGGGAAGGGCAGAGGGAGAGAATCTCAAACAGACACTTTGCTGAGCACAAAGCCAGGCCGCCAATCTCACGATCCATGAGATCATGACCTGAGCCAAAACCAAGTGCAAGGCGTCTAATTGACTGAGCCACTCAGGGACCTCAGATTTTAGATGTGTTTTGGTAATCATTCAAATACTCTCTGGACCTGTTCTCCAAACACTTGCTTCACACTTCTTGATGGTGGAGAGATAAGGGTGACTTCTGAAACCCTAAAAAGAGTTGTGGTTAAATGACCCAGGTTGGCTAAACTTTATGATTATGGATTGAGATGTAATATCTAGAGGTGGGATTTAATATCTTGGGATATCAAGCTTTCTGATTATTGGTTCTGATTCTTCACCCCTCCCTACAACTATGCCTTTTCCTGTATGGCTCTGTGGTTCTTCCCACAGACTGTATTTCCTCACACAATGACAGTAGATTTGGCCGTGTGACGTGCTTCACCAAAGGGACATTGGCAAATGTGACTTGAATAGGGGTTTGAAATGTGCCTGTATGATTTAGCTTATATGCTTGTGCTTCAGAAGACACATCTTCACTAGCCACTGATCCCAGCAAGAAAATGAGACATACTTGGAGCTCCCTCGAGCCAGTTGGACCTGAAGCTGAAAGTGGAGCTTGGCTTTGCAGCTGACTGCCAGCCCAACGAAGAGGCAAAGAAAGGAGGAATAGGTAAGCATGTGCAATTATTTAAAGATTTATTTACTGGGCGCCTGGGTGGCTCAGTCATTAAGCGTCTGCCTTCAGCTCAGGTCATGAGCCAGGGCCCTGGGATAGAGCCCCGCAACGAGCTCTCTACTCAGTGAGCAGTCTGTTTCTCTCTCTCCCACTCCCCCTGCTTGTATTCCCTCTCTCACTTTCTCTCTGTGTCAAATAAATAAGATCTTTTAAAAAAAATGAAGATCATTTTACTTCTTTGGAGGGGAGAGGGGAGGAGAGGAAGAGAGAGGCTTAAATAGACTCCGTGCTCAGCATGGAACCCTGGGGCTCGAACTTAGGACACTGAGATCACGACTGGAGCCAAAATCAAGCTTAACTGACTGTGCTACCCAAGGCGCCCCAAGCATGTGCAGTTATTAAACACTCTATATAAGGCACTGTCTCAGGGATCTAAGCATGAGAACTATGAGAAGAATAAGACATAGCTCACACCATGTCTAAGTGAGAGCAGTACGAACCATTGTTGGCTGCTTCCCATGGGCCAGGTCCGGTGCTGGAAAGTCAACATTTTCTCATTTAGTCCTCACAACAACCGTTCAGTAAGTGTTATTATCATCATTGTTTTACAGATAGGGGATCTGAAGGTCGGAGAATTTTGGAACTTGCCTGTGGTCATAGAACATAAGCAGCAGAGCAAGGATTTGGACCTGACTCTCCGACTCAAAAGCCTCGACTCTTAACTACATGGCTGCAGAGAAATGAGGAAGCGTGGCCATGCTGGGACCTTTCTGAGACCCAAACATGTGTGTCTGTTGGTCCCTGCCAGTCTGATGCCCACCCATCCGTGGGCTTTGCCCCGCTACACTGTGGAATCAATGGAGGCTTGGCTTGATGGGAGAGCCACCTCACCAGTAGTTTGAAGGACTCGATCTAGCCTCCTGTTCTATTAGTAGACATGCCAGGGCGAGTCATTTTGTGCAATTGATGTGCATTAATGGAACTAATGTCACCCTACCTGTTAACTACCCTTTGAGACAGATCCAACTATCATTATACCCATTAGCACTCTAGCTCAACCAGCTGGGCAGCTGCAATCATCTTACTCATTCCAGCCATTATGATTGAGCCCCTAACGTGTGCCCGGCCCTGCTGGGCACAAGGGAGTGTGTCAACAAAACCAGATGGGACCTCTGCTCTCATGGAGCTTCCGGTGTAGCAGAGTTTCTGCCAACTCCATTCCCCAGACCTGGTCCCATCTTTCAGGCTTATTGGTGTCCGCTTTGATAAACACCAATAATACTGTTGCTGGGGAGCCTCGTCAACTCCCTGCCCCATGTTTGGCCAGACCTGACTTTGCTCTGCCCATTTAGATTTAGAGATTTGTTCTGAGGCGGGAAGTTCCCAGCATGCCCTGGGGCTGGGCCCCCAGCACGGATGACAGAAGCACGGATCACTTCCTGGAACTTCCTCTGAAAACAGCGTTCGTAGGCGGGCCACTTTGCACCTGAGTGGGAGGAGGAGAAGTTTCCCCCACTTTGGGTTTACCCACACGAGCCATCCAAATTGAAGCAAAGTCCCTTTCTGCTCCTGAAATCCCAGCAAAAGAAATCACTAGCCTCCCCTGAAATGCCCCCTCGGGAGTGCCAGAAATATACACAGAGAGGCACAGATTTTCAGAGGAATCAAAATTTACTTGACGTGCTCGCTAGACCGAATGCCCCCTTCAAGTAACTGAACTGTTAGGCCTCTATAATGGTGTGCCTTTTGGAAATGGCACCCTGCCTCTGATTCACAAGACTTCCCAGGACATTTACTCGAGCATGGGCTTTCTCAGAGTTCTTACCCAGCAGAACTCCCGGTCACATTAATGGAAAAATGCGGCCTTAGCCACACACTGCTGAATCTAGCTGTTTTCATGGAGAAATAATTTAATATTCAAATAAGCGGTAATTAAAGAGCAATTCTTCCTCCTGCTCTCCACCCTCCTCTCCGTGACCCGTGTTGCTGCTGGAGCTCGGGCCCTGAATCCGGTAATTGTCAGGCCAAGGGAGAGACCGGATTGCCAACACAGTTAAGCCAGGCAGTGGAGAAGAAAGCACAATATGGCTCGTTGGGTCGTAATACCTCATAAATCAAATAGATTTTTCCCATAATCAAATGGTCGTGCCACATTCTGGCTTCCAGTTAGATTTATGAGTGTGTTCTGTACATGAGATACATACCATGATGGACTAATTGGCCCAGAAAACAAAGACATGCAAAGCACTTAGGAACGAAAATATAAGGAGCCCGTTGACCCCAGTCAGGCTTGCTTCCCTGACAAGTTAGTTATTTGGATTCCCATTTGGGGACAGCTCGGGTCACTAATAGCTTCTCAGTGTGCTAATGAAACCGAGGGAGAGAGAAGGCATCTTGGTTGCTGGAGCTATCTTTCATGTGATTTTCTTCTTGGAAAGAGGTTTTGGCCAGCTCCTGAAAAGTTAGCCTTGGACGTCCCAGGCCCATGAGGAGGACGGAGTTGCTGAGAAGAGAAATTAACTTGAATCCCCAGCTGAAAAGCGCTGGTGTGGAGATCCCACGGGTTAGTCTGGGTCTGCTTATTTCAGGGGGAGTCCAAGTCCTGCCGGAGGGAGCACCTGGGAGAGCACCCCCCCCACCTCGCCCCGCCCACCTGCTAAGCTGAGTCAGGAGTAATTCTTGTCCTCCTTGGAGTTCCAAGGGGTTTGTGAAGCCGGAGTCATGTTAAAGGCTTTCTTCAGGAGGGGAAAGAGTATAAAAAGAATTTGGAGAAAACGGATGTTTTTCTTTTTGAGCTTGGGGAGCATAAATCAAATGCAGTTGTCACAAAGTTAGGGAACTTCTCTCAAGCAAGAAGGAAAACGGAAAGGCTTAGGGACAGGGAGTGACATATCAGCCGTTCCTCGGGCTTTCTTGATCCCGGAAACCCCATCCTGGATGTTGCATGGGAGGCATTTTGCTGTGTTTCTTTGGCTCCGATAACAAATAAATAATAAACACAGAAAGCCTGCTTTACCCCAACTTGGGAAGTCACTCATAAAGCACAGCGGCATTGTGACCCATTCTAGCCTCGTGACAAGACCCCCATCATTCATTCGGCTGTACGTTCTGCTGAAGACTTTCAGAGAGGGAGGCATTCAAACGTCACCGATGTACTGGGCAGGATTTCCCACTCTGTGGTCAGTCAGGTAACTGCCAGGTACGATGTTTGCAGACAGCCCCTTGTGAAGCCCAATGGTTAATCTTCTTGGATGAGATTTGCAACACAGGCTCCAATATGACCTAAGAAAAAATCAAGGTGGCTCAGGGGCAAGGCGCTTAAACCCTGGGACCAAATAAACACTCCCTTCCCTCCCTTCTTTCTTTATCTTCCAAACACAGCATTTTTATTAACTTAAAAAGAGGTTGAAACAAACCTCAGACAGCCTTGAGGGAGATCAGAACCACAAAAAAGCCTGTAGCTTGAAGGGATGTTTCCAGGATTAGAAGGCGCAGTACCACCCGCCTGGCCTTGGAGATGAGAGCAAGCCCAGTTGCCCCTGTCTCCAACTATTTTTAGTGCCTGCTGATAGAGACATCTCCAGCCGTCCTCTCGCACCCACTGAGTCTCTCCAACGTGAGGCACCCTCAGCCCGTTGTCTCCATTGCCCCCGGGACCGGCTCTGTTCTGGCTTCTCTTACAGGGAGAGAAAAGTTTCCTAAAGTCTCTTTTTCTTTTCTTTTCTTTTTAAAGATGTTCTTTATTTGACAGAAAGACAGCTGGAAAGGGAACACAAGCAGGTGGAGTGAAAGAGGGAGAAGCAGGCTTCCTGTTGAGCAGGTAGGCTGATGCGGGGCTCGATCCCAGGACTCCAGGATTATGACCTGAGCCAAAGGCAGACGCTTAATGACTGTGCCATCCAGGCGCCCCTCTAAAATCTCTTAAAAGATGGAAAGCTCTCCCTGGAGTCTCTCTTTTATGGGGGGATTTATGGACCAGAAAGAGACTCAGGTGGCCCCAACACTCTTATCAAAATCAATCACTGAAAACATTCTCCTGTTGTTTTGCATGCATGGGGACTATACAATAGGAAAAGTCTGTAAGAGCCGATCTGCTTTTCCTCCATCTCGAACTTCTTCGTGGCGGCTGGAAGGACGAGGTCTAACCCGTTTATAACTCTTACAGATCCCACATGACCCCAACCGGGTGGAACATTTTCCAGAGACATACAATAGAAAGAACGATATGTTCGTTTGGAAGATTTACCACTCTGTTTGTGCAGCGTTTCTGTGAGAAAGGAGTCTTTTCTCCCCTCTGTCACTGAAAATGATATACAACGACCACTGCATCACAGAGAATGGGCAAATATTATGGTGGGTGGGTGAATTTTTGTTGTTGTTGTTGTTGTTGTTACATAATCTGGAAAATGCAAAACGCTTGAATATAAGGATGTTGTAGGACAGTCAAAAGAATTGTACAGAAGCCCGCAGGGAGTTGTGTATACCCTCTGAACAACAGGATGAAGAGAGTCTTTTATTAGAACCAGAGTCTGCTCACTGGGCCCCAGAGATGTTTGGCTGCCTTGCTGATCCGTATCGCCCGTGTTTACTTTACCGGACCGGAATGCTACCATAAGCCAAGATGCGCCCGTAACTTTTCATTGGTGATACTCTTCCCCGAACCCTCAGACGTGCATTTTAATTGAGGAAGCAGCATTGAAGGAACATCCTTCTGCCAAACTGAAGTTGGCTTGCTTTCCTCTTTGTTTATAACTGTCTCAAGAGAGTTCTCCCTTACTCCTCCCCCAAGAAAGTAACCTCCCTGGAGCTACTTTTCTTCGTCCAAGGTCAGACTCTCCTGTCCTTGGTCAACAGAGGCCTGGCATCAAATGCTGCTTGTTCTCTTCAGCTGGATCTGGCCAACCTCTTAGTCCCTGGGAGGGCAGCTTCTGGAAACCACGGCCTTCTCTGGATCTATCCGCACTCCTCAGAACAAGTGCAGGCTGGGGATTCAGACAGGGGCCGCAGTCTTGGCTTTCCTTCTTGGCTCAGCCATTGTGTCCCTGACTCATCCTGGGCAAGTCATTTCTACCCTTCAGTTCCTTCACTGTCATAAAAGGCTAACCATCACAAGTTGCTTGGGCGAAAAGTCTTTTTGAAATGAGCGGAGCCATTGCAACTGTAAAACCAGGGGATTGTTACCAAGACCTGAGACAACGATCTTGGTCCGAACACCCCCAAGGAGAGAGAGACGTGGACTGACCTTTACCACGAGGGGAACTTGAATATCTTTTGCTCCATTCAAGAAACAAAACAATTATCGAAGCCAATCTTCTGCCTCCATGTCCTGCTTTTGGTGGAGAGTGAAGGGAGCGGCAAATACAGTTGCAGAGCACCAAAGTGGTTGTTTTCTCTTTATGGGTGGAAACTCTTATGAGGTCCCAGAAGATACGTGGGTCTAAATGGAGAGTGGTGTTTGTATAGCCTACTGTGCAAAAGAAATTAAATATAGAATTACCATATGATCGAGCAATCCTACTCCTCAGTATATACCCAAAAGAATTGAAAGCAGGCTCTTGATGGAATATTTGTGCATTCATGTTCATAACAGCATGATTCACAGTAGCCAAGAGTTGCAAGCAACCTAACTGTCCATGGATGGAAGAGTATATAAGCAAGATGGGTGTGGGGGTGTATATATATATATGGAGTGATATTATGTCATAAAAAGGAATAAAGTCCTAGCACCTTCTCTCTCGTGGATGAACTTGAGGACATTATATTAAGTGAAATAAGCCAGTCCCCGAAGGACAAATACTGTAGGATTCCATGTATATGAAGCACCTATTCAGATCACAGGGACAGAAAGCTGAGTGGTCTTTTCCAGGAACTAGGGAAGAGGGAGGAAAGATGTGTTCTTGTTTAATGTGTCCAGAGTTTTAGTTCAGGAAGACAAAAGTTCTGGAGAGGGGTGGCAGTGACACTTTCACAATGATGTGCCCTGCATGATTAAAAATGGTCAAGATGGCATGTTTCACATTATGTGTGTTTCACTACAGTTTTTTTTTTTTAGATTTTATTTATTTGACAGAGAGAAACACAGTCAGAGAGGGAACACAAGCAGGGGGAGTGAGAGAGGGAGAAGCAGGCTTCCCGCCGAGCAGGGAGCCCGATGTGGGGCTCGATCCTGGGTCTCCAGGATCATGACCTGAGCAGAAGGCAGTCGCTTAACCAACTGAGCCACCCAGGCGCCCCTCACTACAGTTTTTAAAACTGGTTTCAGTTCAATTAATTTTTAAAAAGTACATTTTTAAAAATTAAATTTAAAAAAATTTTAATTAAAAAAAGAGATAGCAAGTAGTACTGGGAAGCTTTGGGCCTCCTGGAGGCCACAGTGCATATCGAAGGTAGGGTCTGGTACAAACCAAAGCCTTATTCTTTCTCTGGCCTTAGAACAATGTACTGAAAGTTAAAGGCAGCTCTCCCTAAGTCCAGGGAATCTGTACATGGGCCACAAGAGGTGTTTCTGACAAGACAGGCTATCCACCTTCATCTCTAAAATTCCAGAACATTCTTAGGTGCCATCGTAAGGTCACTCAGAGATATCCTGTCCTCATGGGGAAGAGAAAAAGCAAGTCCTCCCTCTCAGGGTTGCCTCCTTTCATGGGACGATCTCAAGGCCCCGTAGGAAGCCTCAGTGGTGCTAAAAAGGACAATTTTTTTCCCACAACTTTATGAGTTGAAGACACCCAAGCAAGTGGCTTCTTACTCAGATGTTTGGTAGAATTAGTTCCTGAGTATCCCACGGAGAGGCTGAGGTGAATGTCACAGTATTATGCAGTGTCTTGAACATGCACACAGAAAGCAGAAAGTAGTTTATAACTCTCGTTCTAGACCCTTTCTCTTGTTCCCCCCAATGAGAATCATCTATGGGGTTGGCTGGAGGGTCTTCAGCATCTCCCCACCCCCGCCACTACAAAACACCCAAAGAAATGCTACTAACTTCCTTTACTTAAGAAAATCAAAGCTAAGTATTCCCAAACAGGCTGAAGTCTATAAGGCCCCCTAGGAGGGGTGGGGGTAAAGGGAGACCAGTTCTAATTACTTCCATTACCATGCATCTGGGCCCTGGGTCCAAATGACTTTCTGTAAGTGTGACCTAAACATCAAAGAAAACTGTTTCCGTGATTGCTCTAAACACAGTGTGGACTGATGGAACTTTTGTACAAGTTTTATGCAATTCTAAGGAAAAACAAAGGAAATAAACACGGATAGTGATTCAATGTTCACAAAATAGGTTTTTTGACTTTGGTTTGTATGGTGCATTTCCAGGGCTATTAGCCAAAGTTCCCTTCATGGGTGGAGCTGGTGAAATTTGTATCATAAAGCCAAATTGTCAAGCTCCTGCCTTATCCTTTTATATCTCCACTACTGTTGCCATGTGACCGGTGCCATCATGAAGTCTGCCACCGAGGACCTTGGCTAGCCTATAAGGCCCTTTGTGTGAATTTGACAAAGTTGCCTTCTCTGGCCTGGTGCAGTTTTGCAGGTTCTTATCTTGGAGAGCAGAGGGCAGGGTGGATTTCAGTCTCTACTTACTCCCTCAGTCAGGCTCCCTTGTCCAGTGAACAACCTGCCCAACTGTATTTAGTGGCCCATTTGCCCAGGACTTTGCAATGTAACTTGATTGCATGTACTAAGTTTCTTCTACCTACCTAGGACCTTAGCTTTCAGGTCTGCCTTCCAATCTAAAGAAATGCTTCTTCTCCAGGTAACTGTCATTAAGAATGACACCCCAGGATTCCACTCCTTATATAGACTTATATAGGACTTTCTGACCAGCCAACCAATATGTCTCAATTTAATGTCACAACTATGTCATTTGTGTAGTAACTCTGTATTTGGAGTCATAAAGGGACTATTCCTGCACTAAAAAGATTTTTTAAAACAAGTTTGAAGGTCCCTGGATAAGCAATAGTTGAACTCAGTTTAGACTTCTAAAAGGCAGGTCCCCTTCCAATAAACTAGCTCTCCAGTTAAACAGCGTTCATGGGGAGCCTGCGTGGAGCCCAACCCCTCCCCCCCGCCCCCGCTGATTGCCATCCAATTTCACAAAAGCTCAGAAATACGTTTTTTGGAGCAAAGCAGATAAGCTTTGTGTCTAGGATCAACATGCTGATATTCAGCAAAACACATCCTGCTGGGTTCTGGTGTACTCATTCTCCACACATTTTAAACAGATTATCTTACAAAAGCAAAGGACTGTTTTCTTGAATTTCGGTGTATATGTGATGCTTGGGGTCGTCTATCTTCACCCAGGCTTCCCTGAATCTAAAAAGATGCCAAATGATGAAAGAAACCCATAATATAAACTACCTGATGGACAGCATAGCCAAGGAGATCTAAATTTACAAACAGTTTGCATTCTACAATATTCTCCCCTAGAAGCCATGCTAATGGGTACTCGGGTTTCCAACTTGTTCTGCATCACCCCAAGAAAAACAACAGTAATAATAATACACCCGTTAATCTGAATCATGATAGGATATTTTTAGCACACAATTTTTTAGTTAGAATATTACTAACACAAATAGTGTAATTTTAAAATAAATGTTCTCTTTTGAATGATTTGGAATGCTGGGGTTTGGGAGAGAAGCATGCTTGGAAGCATTTGAAAAGGTAAAGGGTGATTGAAGGTTTGTTTGTTCCAGGTTTGTTTAAAGGTCTCTAGGGGTTAATTATGATAATTTTCTATTCGCTTTATTGCACTTTCTGTCTCTTTCGAGTCAATGCATAACCAGGGGGAAGGGGGTATTTGCAGCTCCCAGATGAGAGGGGGAAAATGTAGGAGAGGGCTGGGAGCATCAACGGAGAACATGCGATGTAGCAGAAAAAGACAAAGCTAAAAGGAACAAAGAAGAGGAGCAGGATTGCCCAATTTGGAGTGAACTAAGATGCACGTGATCTAAAAAGCAAGGAAGGAGACGGTGGTCCAGCACCACTGACCCAGATACCTGTCACTGATGCAATCACTGGGCAAGCAGGCAAAGGGACAGGTAAATAATAAGTCACTGACTGTTCATGTGTATGCAGCATTCTTGAGTTAGGTGTTTATGGCTTGGGGAAGACCTCTTCCCACCTCCCACCCCCGCCCCGGTTAAACAAATCGATTGACAGAAAATACAGAGAACAAGAACAACATATGAGCTATATACTATGATTCTCCCCATTTTGCAGAAGAGGAAATTAAGGCACAGAAAAAGTACAGAGCTTGTCCCAAAGTTACAGAGCTTGTAAATTGATGAATAGACTTCACACCAGGAAGGCTCTGTCCAAAGCCACAGTATAAAGCCCTCATTGAAATGCTAAGATAGCTAAACAATGATTTGTAATCAAAGTGATAAAATAAATTAACACATTTCAAACTGCAAGCAAGTTTTTCTGACTCTATTAACTGCTTAGCTGTATTTACTCTGGAGGAAGCAGCTTGAGCATAGTTATTCAAGGTCCTTCCCTTTAGGCTCTCTCTGCGAGCCCCCCTTCAGTGGATAAAAGCATTTGTTAAGCTCCCTACTGTACTCTAGGCACTGAGCTGAACACCAGGAATATAATGGTGAAGGGGATCAGGTCCTTGTTCTCAAGTATCCCCCAGAGCAGTAAACAAGCTCTTAGAATAGAATGTTATCTGGGTAGAAACCCCAGAGTCCTAGGGGGCAGGGGTGGGTACAGGGAAGGTGGGATAGCGGGATCTCACCTAGCATTAAGATTGGGAGCCAGGGAAAATTTCTACACTGGCCTGAAGAAGTAGAGCTGAGGATGAATAGAGAAAAGTGTTTGAGGTAAAGGAGCCAATGTGAGCAAAAATATCCAGAGGATTCATCTGTCATTCTCCTTCTGAAGCAGAAGCTGGTCAATTTCCAATCTCTCAGCAGAGTGCCCCATTTAAGTGGAGCACGTGGGGATGGAGGAGGGAAGGGTCACGCTCTGGTGTCCCAGAACCAGCTTCACATTTCTTCCCAAAACTGCACGGAGGGAGGTCATGTTGGTGGCTTGAAATTGAACATGGTAGGAGTATTTGTACTATGGAAATTGGGAGCCATTACAGAGCAGGGATTTTTATTTCCTAGAGACTCGTTTGTTAAATATTTACCAGCACACCACTGGACATAGGTTCCAGGGACCATCCTGCTGCAAATATGTCTGCGACATAGCTTTAATTCTGCATTTCACCTGGAACCAAGCATATTTTTCTTGCTCTTCTGCATCCCTCCCACCGCTCCGGCCCCAGGAAGCTGCTCTTGGGCAGAAAGCAGAGTGAAGATGAGCAATAGGGCGTCCCTGCAATGGATTCATCACCTTGGTCCCCTTTGACTGTGAATCTTGCCACATTCACACATGCTAGCATCCTGTGAGTTTTCCCACATTCACAGCTTTGAAAGTCAAACATATGCTAAAAAATAAACTGACACTGTTTTCCTCAGACATTAATGCTCATTAACACGCACCTAGACTCCCGCTGCTTCATTTTCACACCTGTGATTTGATTTACATGAATAATTAAGCCTTTGCTTATATATTCCTGAAGTGATCCAGAAGAAACTAACAATTCACTTTCAGAAAAAGATTTTCGCTGCACCCATCTCAGCAACCTGCTCCAAACATTAGCAAAGATGAATAATATATTCAAAATACACCTTGCCACCCTGACCCAGTTTCCATGGCAAAGGTCATGGGCCATGATCTTAAATAAGAAATAGACCAGAAATAAGGAACTAAGGAATAGACCAGAGGTCAGCTAGGTTGAGCATATGATGCTTTGTCATTTTCAGTTAGCTGACCTCCTTTTTATTGCTCTCTCTTTATTGATCTGGCACAGATTTATATGCCTGGAACAGACGGGGCAAATTCCCCTGTGTCCTGGATTCTGTCTCTCTGTGTCCCCGAAAAGAGAGACAGAAAAGATAGATCAACTTGTATTGACATGGTGAGCAGAGCAGGTTAGAACTGGAATGTCGCCACCGGAGAGGTGGGGAAGAAAATTCGGCCCAATTCACGGCATGCTGGGAGTTTATTTATTTTTCATATTCCATGCAAATTAGCATCTTCAAATTTATCCACATGCTTTTTCAGCAGGAAGAGATTTTTGTCCCAGAATTCATGCCAAATGTTATGCATGAATATCTAAATCATTTTATTTCTGTAGATTTAGATGTTAATGCCTTGATACACAGGCACTGAAAACACTTCTCAAAACTAACTGAAATGAAGCAAGGCTAGTTCCTTCAACGAGCCCATCAGGAAATGGGAAGGTGAAACAGAAGGAGGTGGTTGGATGACCCAACTAGTTTGGTGGAATAAGAATCCATTCCCCAAACTATTTTTGCTCCTAATTAAGTGTTTTGTCTGTAGTCAAAAATCACTATTAAAACCAACACAGAGCTAGAGTTTATTATCAATAAACAAAATAAGATTTTTTAAAAAGGAAATATTTATAAGTTTATCTAAGTCTGGGGTGCCTTGGTGGCTCAGTAGGTTAAGAGCCTGACCCTCGGTATCAGCTCAGGTCATGATCTTGGGGTGGTGAGATCGAGCCCCAAGTCTCAGGCTCCATGCTCAGTGGGGAGTCTGCTTGAGATTCTCTCTCCCTCTTCCTCTGCCCCTCCCCCTGTTGGCACGTGTGCACACACTCTCTCTCTAAAATAAATAAATAAAATCTTAAAAAATCATAAAAAAATATGTTTACATAAATCAACTTCCCCCAACCTTTTTTTCCCCCATTTCCAATTTAGAATACAGTGCAGAAAAGATGAAAAAGCATGACTTGGACTCAAACCCCAACCCCACTGCCTCCTGGTCATGAGGCATCAAACATTTCATTGATCTTTTGTGCCTCAGTTTCCTTATTTGCAACACTGACACAAAGATATCTATTGCCTTGAGTTGCTTTGAGATTATCAGGGAGATAATGTGTGTACGGTCCTTTCTGGTCTATAGTGACATCTCTATACATTTAAAGTTTCAACAATGAATCTTGGAACACTGAAAAAGTAAAATAAATTATTTTTAAAAAGAACAGAAAAATTTAAAAGATCAGATAATGCCAATTGGTAACAGCTTCATGTTGGTGAAAGAACATTTAGTATGAATACATCCTGACACCCAACAATTGTCATCAAGGGGACACCTGCAGAGATAATTGTTGAAACATTATTTCTCATACCAAGATGACAGACGCCTCTAAGGCTTCCATCAATAAAAGAATGGGTAAATGAAATATATATTAAAAAAGTTTCATTCCCTATGTTCAGTTTGAAGGTTCTCATTTGTATATGGAAATAAAGAGAAAAAAAGGCATCATTCATGACTTTATGGAAATGATCATGGAATGAGGGGAGTAGTGGGATTAGGACCGTCATAGCAGACATTCAGCCTATATTCTTTTGCCATGACAATCCACATGGGGAAGATGTGGCTGTGTTTCCAGAGAGATATCTTTTGGTAACTTCCCAATACAAAATATTTTGTATTTTTTCAACAACTTTTCCTCCCTTTTTTCCTTTTTCCTTCCTCCATTCTTCCTTCCTTCATTGCTGTCCCAACATTTAACATTTAACAATATCCTTTCAAATTCTCTATCCTGCAATCCTGTGTGTTACACATGGAAGTCAAAGCAAAACCCCAAACTCCAGGAATTGAACTTGTGCTTTTTTTCATCAACTGCCCATGGTTGGGGCTGATTAGATCATTGATCGCAAGTGAGCTTTAAAACATGTACCTCCCGTTCAAGATTGGCTTATGACTTATAGCTGAGATTTCAAGTGACTATATATTTATAGAATCTTACGTCACATGAAAGAAACTTATTTTTAATTTTTTTATATATTATTTTATTTTTTCAGTGTTCCAAGATTCATTGCCCATGCCCCACAACCAGTGCTCCATGCAATAGACGCCCTCAGTACCCACCACCAAGCTCTTCCATCCTCCCACACCCTCCCTCCAAGTCCCTCTGTTTGTTTCTGTGTCCAAAGTCTCTCATATTTCATTTCTTTCCCCAAATTACCCTACTTCCCATTTCCTTTCCTTCTCCTACTGTCCTCTATATTACCCTTATGCACCACAAGTAAGTGAAACCATGTGATACTTGACTTTCTCTACTTGGCTCATTTCACTCAGCATAATCTCTTCCAATCTAGTCCATGTTGCTACAAAAGTTGGATATTCATCCTTTCTGATGGAGGCATAATATTCCATTGTATATATGTATCACATCCTCTTTATCCATTCATCTGTTGAAGGCACCTTGGCTCTTTTCACAGTTTGGCGATTATGGCCATTGCTGCTATGAACATTGGGGTATATATGGCCCTTCTTTTCACTACATCTGTATCTTTGGGGTAAATACCCAGTAGTGCAATTGCAGGGTCATGGGGTAGCTCTATTTTTAATTTTTTAAGGAATCTCCATACTGTTTTCCAAAGCGGCTGCACCAACTTGCATTCCCACCAACAGCATAAGAGGGTTCCCCTTTCTCCACAGCCTCTCCAACACATGTTGTTTCCTGTCTTGTTAATTTTGGCCATTCTGACTGGCGTAAGGTGGTATCTAAGTGTGGTTTTGATTTGAATTTCCGTGATAGCTAGTGACGATGAACATTTTTTCATGTGTCTGTTAGCCATTTGTATATCTTCTATGGAGAAGTACCTCTTCATGTCTCCTGCCCATTTTTGGATGTGTTCATCTTCTTTTTGGATGTTGAGTTTGAGTAGTTCTTTATA
The DNA here is from genome assembly GCA_004023965.1 of Spilogale gracilis. Classification (NCBI taxonomy): domain Eukaryota; kingdom Metazoa; phylum Chordata; class Mammalia; order Carnivora; family Mephitidae; genus Spilogale; species Spilogale gracilis. The sequence continues at coordinate 333,067 of PITA01000124.1, forward strand.
GATCTTGGATATCAGCCCTTTGTCTGTAGTGTCATTTGCAAATATCCTCTCCCATTCTGTGGGTTTCCTCTTTGTTTTGTTGACTGTTTCCTTTGCTGTACAGAAGCTTTTTATTTTGATGAAGTCCCAAAAGTTCATTTTCGCTTTTGTCTCCTTTGCCTTTGGAGACGTGTCTTGAAAGAAGTTGCTGTGGCCGATGTCAAAGAGGTTACTACCTATGTTCTCTTCCAGGATTTTGATGGATTCCTGTCTCACGTTGAGGTCTTTCATCCATTTCTAGTTTGCCTTTGTGTGTGGTGTAAGAGAATGGTCCAGTTTCATTCTCCTATATGTAGCTGTCCAATTTTCCCAGCACCATTTATTGAAGAGACTGTCTTTTTTTCACTGGATATTTTTTCCTGCTTTGTCGAAGATGATTTGACCATAGATTTGTGGGTCCATATCTAGACTTGAAAGAGACTTTTGAATAAATCATAACCATCTCCATCAGTGAAAAAAAATAGTACAAAGCAGTTCAAAATCCACTCTAGGACCCTCAGGGATGCAGTCCTCTCACATCAACTTTCCCCCAATTAAATTTAAAATGACTTTAGGAGCCAGATTGACAAGGGGTCTGGTATCCTTCCTGTGTCAACTAACCCTCACACCCCACGGTGGCTTACAGTCTGTCCTCTTGGATGCCTGGAAGCCACTCCTGGTATTGGTCAGCCTGCTGCTATGTGGCTGCCATCCCTCTTTGCCTCTTCAAAGCCCTTTGAAGACCTTAGTCCCCTCCATCTGCCTGCTGTTGCTGGCTCTAGTATAGTGAAACATTGCTGGCCCCAGACCAGTGGGGCCCATTAGGAGAGCCCAGTCTCCCAGCCAGGTGGAGTTCAGGCATGGTCCCCAACAGAACTGCAAACACCACTCCTCTTCCCAGTCTTGGGGACTTCATCTTATGGATAGGGGTGCATGCTATTTACCCTTTGGAACAGAGCATGGTCATTTTGCTCCTTCCACTCTGCTATGCAACTTTGCTTTTGGCTGGAAGAATCCCAGCTCAACACAGGGGCTCTTGGCTTGACATAGGTGTGAAGATACTGACAGTCATGCACATCTCTGATGAACGAGAAATTTTTTGATTGTTTAAAAACAAATACAGAGGCACCTGGGTGGCTCAATCATTGGGCATCTGCCTTCGGCTCAGGTCATGATCTCAGAGGCCCAGGATCAATTCTCCCATCGGGCTCCCTGCTTGACAAGAAGCCTGCTTCTCCCTCTCTCACTCCTCCTGCTTGTGTTCCCTCTCTAGCTGTGTTTCTCTCTGTCAAATAAATTAATAAAATCTTTTTAAAAATACAGTACTGGGGCACCTGTGTGACTGAGTCATTTGACATCTGCCTTCAGCTCTGGTTGTGATTCCAGGGTCATGGGATCAAGCCCCACATCATGCTCCCTGCTTGGCGGGGGGCGGGGGGTCTGTTTCTCCCTTTCCCACTCCCCCTGCTTATGTTTCCTCTCTCACTGTCTCTCCCTCTCTGTCAAATAAATAAACAAAAATCTTGTAAAAATAAAAATAAATACATACATACATACATACAGTATGTTTGTCTGTCAGTTAAAATCTTTGTCAGTCAGGGTCCTGCTGGAAGCAGATGACATAGTCCAGGGATGACTGAAGAGAAAAGAACTATTTATAGATTTGTGGATGGAGTTAAGGGAACAGATTGTGGATGGTTTGTCCCTACTAACAAAAGTGGGAAGCCATTACCATCCTAGAGTTAAAAGGACCAGGTGGAGGGCACGGTTCCTGGAATGCAGAGAGAGCTATGACTGTAGAAAGAGGCTACTTAGTGACACTGCAGTGTTCATAAAGGAAACTGTGGCTTGGCACGGAGGAGGCGGCGAGGGGGTTAAATACATTTCCTGCCCACTCCCCTCCAGCCCTCTGACTTCCTATCAGTGCCTCATGTTGGCCCGACCCAACTTGAAACCAGAGGTTGGGTGAGCCCCACTGATGCAAAGCCGTAGTGGCCAGCCTCTAGGCACAGGGAAGGACAGAGAGGAAAGGAGCACAGACCTGGAAGAATAAAGGGAAGAAATCACCAGAAGAAGGTCTCTTAATGCAATGAAAATGCAAAATGGATTGAAAAGATTGAGTATTAAAGAAAATAAAGGATAGGGGCTGGTCAGTAGAAAAGATAAGGAGAAAGGGATGAATGGAGTCATGACTGACAAGGGAGCCTCTCTCTTCCTGGCTGCTTCCCCATGTGAAATCCTTGAAGTTATAGCTAAATAAGTCTTCTTTCATTACACCTATGTGAAGAAGAGAACCTTCCCCAAGTGACCTCACCTTCCAATCCACAATTAGAAAGGAAGACTTCAATTACTGCCTAAGATACCTTCAGAACCCCTACAACCAGGCAATCAACTCCCAGATGTAAAGATGGATGTCTTACACTTTCCTGGTTTGTGGCTGGGGAAAGGAAGGAGAATTTTAGTGTCCTTTTCCTCAGAACAAATCACTCCGAAATTTGGTGTAAAACAACATTGATTCATCATTTTTCACAATTGTCTGGGTTGCCAGGGCTCAGCTGGGGACACCTTTTGCTACATGTCATAGAGCCGAGGTGACTCACATGACTGCATTCAGCTGGGAGCCTGGTGGAGGTGGGAATGTCTAAGCTGTCCTCTCATGCTCCAGGCTTTCTCTACATTGTGGCCTCTCAGCATCAGGCTCCATCACAGCCTACAATGATCTTCCAAGAGGTGCTGTAAGAAGTTAACTCCCAGTGTACAAGTATTTATCAAGACCCCTCAGGCATCATGTTTGCTAATGTTCCATTGGTCAAAGCAGGTCACATGACCAAACTTAAAGGCATTGTTGGAGGGGACTACAGGACACAAATACAGGGAGGTAGAGTCAGTTCCTGAGGAGCCGCTCATGTGAGTCTTCCACAAAAAGTGAAAGAATCTGGTCTCTGAAGAGTGGGACGTGTCATCCCCCAAGTGAAATGGTGAAGGAGGGAATTGAGAAATCAAAACTTGCTAGGGTCATTCCGTTACCTTAGTTTTATGAAGGTAAATATCTGACATGCTCAGAATTTGCTGCTGTGAGCACAGGCAATGCTGCTTCCATGCCTTATGAGAGTTTATTTAACTTGGAGTAAAAATACAATTCTTTATCCAGGAGAGTCATTATTGGAGGGCCCAACCTAGCAGGCTTTCTCTGTAGGTGCAGGGAGAGGGAAAGAGGTGTCTGGGGGAGGGAGGAGGAGTGACCAGAGGAAACAGGAGGATGGAGCTCGAGGTCTTATTGTACCTGCTGAGGAGTCAGTCATAACCTTGAGTGCAGCTTCTTCCCTCCAGCCTTGCATCGCAGAAAATGGAGCTGAATGGAAATCACAGTTTTGCTAAGTTTCACAAAATCTGAGACATGTATTTAACAATCAGGGACCATTCTGTTCATACATAGTCTGTAATCCTGAAGATTTTGAGTTTGAAGGGGATCCCCTCAAAATAGTCCCCTCATTTGAGATACAATGTCATTCTGCTCCTCTCTCCTCCCAAACAGGTTAAGAGTAGTGGCTGTGGGTGTTCTAAGATTTCCCTCAGCCCTGAAGGGGTCCCAGGGTGTGGGTGTGACATGTCAGTCTCATACTGACTTACTACAAACCTGAAGGGGGTCACCACAAACAGATGCACTGCCTATTGGTGGGTTGGAGTCCCCAGTCAGGGGACTCTTGGTCTCTCCCTGGTGTCCCTGTTCCAGCATGTCCCAACATGGCTTTGCAGTCTTTGCCCTGGAGTATCAGATGGTGAGTGAAAAGTATAAACAGGGAAGCTATAGCTATGAGGGGCACAGACTGAAAATCTTCAGATGAGGACCAGATTTTAAACATCTGAATGAAAGTTAAATAAAAATAATCCTTTCTAGGCACTGCCTTCTGGGCCAATTTATGAGCCCCATATGGAAATCAGTCTTTTTCTTTCATATTTACAAAAGCCAAGACTAAAAAAGACATTACCGACCTTGATCAATACCTTATTTATCTGAATAGCTCTTACCTCCTTCTATTATCCAAATTTACCTGCAAAGGGAAAAAGATTGACCGCAACTTTGGGCCAGGGTAAAGTTAGGGGACTGCACAGAATGTGCCACAGGTACTGAAGACAACCCTGAGAAAGAATTTTAAGAATTGATTTGAAAAATAATTTTGAGAAAGGGTATCATTGTTGGAATATTTAGAGCCTTGTGACCTGTCTAGTTCAATAGGGACAATATACATTTATGTTTCAATTCTATTATGTTTCTCTAAATATATATTTTGTCTTTACCTAAACCCATAGTTTATTAAATGGCTAAAGGATCAGTGTCACATAATCTCTAAAAGTCCCATCATGCTCTCTGCCTGTTAGCATTCACATCCTTGAGTAGGGGACTAGAGCTAGTGAATTGATCCTAATAAATAGAATACAACAAAGGGGATGGGAGGTCACTGCTGAGATTCAGTTATAAAAAGACTGACTTCCTTCTTCCTTGTGATTTCTTACACACTCCTTTTCTTTCTCTTTCTCTTGGAGCCCTTGCTCTGGGGGAAGTAAGCTGCTACATGGTAAGCTTACTTACATCTGGAGATGCCAACTGGCAAAGAACCAAAGGGAGCTTCTAGTCAACAGCTAATAAAACTCTCAGTCTAATAACTTCTGAAGACCTGAATTCTGCCAACAACCATGTGATTGAGCTTGGATGCAGAACTTCCCCAGTCACTCATTCAGATGAGAGCACAGCCTTGCCAACACCTTCACTACAGCCTTGTGAGAGGTCTAGGTAAACCATGCCCGGGTTCCTGATCCACAGAAACTGTGAGATAATATGTGTTGTTTTTATAATCAATAATAAATGTGAATTATAGTAAATGTTAATGTAGCTTTAAGATACTTAGTTTAAAGGTAATTTGTTACACAGTAGTAAACATCTCCTACAGGATCACTAGTAGGGTATCATCAAGGAAAAAAACATTTCTTTCTGCTGTTCTCTGCCTATAAAGAATGTTATTCCAATACATTTATAAAATTTAAAATAATGAGATTTTTACATAAAGATTATAAAATGTGAATGAAGAAATATTTTTAAGGAACTGACTAATCAGGGGGGCTCAATTCTCCCAGAAAGTTCTAGTAAATTGAGTTATGATGGTCAGTTATAACAATGCCTGTTGTTGGCAGTGTAGAATGTTAAAATTCATCTTTGGGGCAAAGACCAATTTTGATTCTATACTTCCCTTTTAAAATCTCCACTTCCTTTTGAAAGGGAAAATTCTTTTTCACTAACTTCATTTTATAACATTAAAAAATCAATTTTCAGAAACAGAATCTGCTGGAATGCCTTCCAGAGAGGATATTAATTATAGCAATCACATAAACAGAATCTTGTCTTCTCTGAACAAGTCTTTATTTCATGCTTGAGCTCATTTCCACAACCTTCAGAGACAACCATTTCATTTTAAGGAGTAGCTCTAAGCGTGTATCCCTATTGAGAGATGACCATGTGGGCCCAGAGCCAGGAGCCTCTTTGTAGGAGCCTTTCTCCCCTTCTCTGTCCAGCAAGTTCACTCGACTGAAGCTGTCTGATGTGACAGCGAGGCAGCTGAATGAAGTCATAGTCGTGATTCAGCCTGGACACAGCCCATGATGGTTTCTCTCAGGTTTGCTAAATGACTGTCCTCAGAAGGGAGGTCTTGCTGTCTGAAGGGAATTGTATTTCTTGGGTTGAGTCTTAGAAGATAGATACAGGCTGAGCTTCTCTCTCACCCTTTCTTTCACTAATGGCTCATTAAATAAACTGAGTTTTATTTGTTTGTTTGTTTGTTTGTTCGTTTGTTTTTGAGCAACAAAGCACGGTTTCTTGAGTGATAGCAAAGTGATAATACAAAGTTCCCAAGGAGGGAGGGGACCTAAAGGGGTTGCCCTAAATACACTGACTTTTTTTTTTTTACTTTAAATTTATTTTATTTTTTCAGTGATCCAAGATTCATTGCCCATGCCCCACAACCAGTGCTCTATGCAATAGACGCCCTCAGTACCCACCACCAGGCTCTCCCATCCTCCCACACCCTCCCTCCAAGTCCCTCAGTTTGTTTCTGTGTCCAAAGTCTCTCATATTTCATTTCTTTCCCCAAATTACCCTACTTCCCATTTCCTTTCCTTCTCCTACTGTCCTCTATATTACCCCTATGCACCACAAGTAAGTGAAACCATGTGATACTTGACTTTCTCTACTTGGCTCATTTCACTCAGCATAATCTCTTCCAATCTAGTCCATGTTGCTACAAAAGTTGGACATTCATCCTTTCTGATGGAGGCATAATATTCCATTGTATATATGGACCACATCTTCTTTATCCATTCATCCGTTGAAGGCACCTTGGCTCTTTTCACAGATACATCTGTATCTTTGGGGTAAATACCCAGTAGTGCAATTGCAGGGTCATGGGGTAGCTCTATTTTTAATTTTTTAAGGAATCTCCACACTGTTTTCCAAAGCGGCTGCACCAACTTGCATTCCCACCAACAGCATAAGAGGGTTCCCCTTTCTCCGCAGCCTCTCCAACACATGTTGTTTCCTGTCTTGTTAATTTTGGCCATTCTGACTGGCGTAAGGTGGTATCTAAGTGTGGTTTTGATTTTGAATTTCCATGATAGCTAGTGACGATGAACATTTTTTCATGTGTCTGTTAGCCATTTGTATATCTTCTATGGAGAAGTGCCTCTTTACGTCTCCTGCCCATTTTTGGATGTGTTCATCTTCTTTTTGGATGTTGAGTTTGAGTAGTTCTTTATAGATCTTGGATATCAGCCCTTTGTCTATAGTGTCACTTGCAAATATCCTCTCCATTCTGTGGGTTTCCTCTTTGTTTTGTTGACTGTTTCCTTTGCTGTACAGAAGCTTTTTATTTTGATGAAGTCCCAAAAGTTCATTTTCGCTTTTGTCTCCTTTGTCTTTGGAGATGTGTCTTGAAAAAAGTTACTGCCTATGTTCTCTTCCAGGATTTTGATGGATTCCTGTTTCACGTTGAGGTCTTTCATCCATTTTGAGTTTGCCTTTGTGTGTGGTGTAAGAGAATGGTCTAGTTTCATTTTTCTATATGTAGCTGTCCAATTTTCCCAGCACCATTTATTGAAGAGACTGTCTTTTTTCCACTGGATATTTAGTGATTTCCCCGCATGTCTTAGAGTTTGTCAAAGACTTCCCATTTATAAATGCAAGCCAAGGAAGTTACAATATGAGTATGTGTCTTGGCAGTTTACATGCAGAAGAAAAAAATTAGACATGCGGCCTCATGCAGAGTCTGCAGCTAGAGTTCAGACTGTGCCAACATTTCCATTACAACCCATAGTTCTCAGTGTCCAAATTAGAACAAAAAGATAATATCCTATAAGGGTCTGGCCATTTCTGAGAAGGGTAGCTTGGTGATTTTCCTGATTTGCATCTTCACACAAGTAAGAATAAAGATCAGATTTTAAGACGGCTTGATCAACTTTGAGTTAGAGATGAAACTCCTGGTTTTGGTTGATGTACTTCTGGTGATTTGCATTTCTGGTGGTCAACAACACTGCCAGGCCTTCTGGGCCAGCCACTGTGGGAAACTTCTATGGTTTTCTGTTGAATTTCTTACATGAGAACTTTTGAGGAGAGCTAAGAAATCTATTTTACTAGGGGAGCCTCAAGACTGATGTGAGATTACTTGGGGCTACATCAGGGTGAATAAGACATCTCTGGAACCTGAAGACAGCTCTTAGCTGCCCTGAATTTAGATAAAACATGATGATCATGGCTAATGGAGTAATAGATTAGATATGTGCTCCTAATTCTTGATTCCCTTCTTGTCACAGAGTTACACATCCACACACTTTACCATGTGGATTTGCACTGCCTCTAGGGAAAGAAAGATATTCTCTGATCCATTGACTTTGGTCTTAGCCATGTGACTTGCTTTGGGCAATGGAATAGAAGTAATAGGGTGTCAATTCCCAGTTGATATCTTAAGAGGTATTATGTATTTCCACTCACTCCTCTGTGTGTGTGTGTGTGTGTGTGTGTGTGTGTGTGTGTGCGCATTTCTACATCAGGCATGAGAAGAACATGCCCCAGGTAGCTGTTGGCCCCACAGCGAAAGGAAATATGGAACAAACCTATAGCTATGTTGAAGCTTAGAGCTGATCCCAGCTGAACTATAGCTAACCTTCAGATCCCTGAGCTAGATATAAATGCTTATTGTCATAACTTATCAAGTTTCAGAATCATTTATAACACAGAATTATTTTAGCAGAATCCTGATTAATACACCTGGGACTCTCCAGCTTTCATGTTCAAATGGTAAGATTGCAATTTGACATGAAGTGGCCATTAGTCATCCTCTACTCCTATCACCTCCAAATCCCTGTCATTGAGATGACAAATTTCTAAGTTATAGGTGTTAGGTGGCAGTGTCAGGGCCTGACCTCAAACCTCTATGCTCCCTGTCATGATAAAATGCATCCTTAATTTTATTTAGAAGACAATTTCCAATCAAGGAATTGTGTCATATCTGCATAAACATTGGATATATGGTGTAGTAAAAGCTAACCAAGGTGATCTACAGAAAGACTGAGCCAGAGGGCATCGCAGTGATTGTGTACTCATTCCAGAAATTCCTCCTAGGACATTTTCTCATCATCCCAGACATAATATATATATTTTTAAACATGAAGCAGGTGTCTGGTTCCCGAATTCCAGTGATGGATAGGTGAGACAGGAAGAAAAACATTCTATTAGAGATTGAATGTTGATCTGGCCTAGCCCATAGTCACCACTAATACAACATCAGTTACAAAAATAACTGTTACCTCTCCATTTCTGTTTCAGCACAAACCTGGAGAGTAAGAGAGACTATTATCTTACCATTTCCCGGAAGATCTTCTACAGTAGAAAGGGAGTCAGATGGAGTAAGCCTAATCCTACCTGGAAGTAGCAAGTTGACTCAGATGGTCTTTTGATGTTCTTTATTTGAGCATCATTTAGGAAATATTTGGTCTTGTCAGCTAATTTGAGATTTCCTCGCTTTCATAAATACATGAGAGAAATGGTTTAGGAGTGTTTAAATGTCATCTCTCTACCATAAACAGGTCTATAACTTTTCATGGCTTGACTCATTCCTACAAAGTTTCAAAGATTTAAGGGGGCACATGCATAGTATGCTGCCATGACTCCGCATTCTAGCAGCCTGAAATAGATCCCTGGTCCTGGACTATGGACAGAGCCCCCCCCCCAATCCCGTGGGGACTCCCAGGCTGGGGAGGGTACTCACAGCAATGCTAAGGGTCACAATCCTAATGTATTCCCTGTACCACTGAAGCCAGATCTCAGGGAACTCCTTAACCTTGCTGTTCATGGGAGGGCTAAGAAGTTTCCATGAGAGATACTTGGGAGACCTGACTCCCACAGGGACCCAGTCTCTTCCCAGCACAGGCCCCCAAGCAATCTAATTAGAAAGAATTTTCCTTCACTGCCTCATAACTGCAGCGCAGGGAACCCCTAAGCCCAGGAGAATGGGTCTGTGGTGCTTGGGTTTCCCCTTGGAACACAGACCTGGAGGTCTGAGAAGCATGAGGGTAGGAAGTGCACAAAGAGGGGAGGGAAAAGAGATTTAAGGAAAACAGTTTTTTAAAGATTATTTATTTATTTATTTATTTATTTATTCATGAGAGACACACAGAGAGAGGCAGAGGAAGAAGCAGGCTTTCCAAGGAGCAGGGACCTTGATGTGAGACTCATCTCAGGACCCCAGGATTATTACTTGAGCCGAAGGCAGACACTTAACCGACTGAGCCACCGAGGTGCCCAGACACTCACTTTTTAATGATAAAGCTGGCTGAGGTCCATGAAGAGTCTTTTATAAGCTCAGGACATAGTTCCCTGGAAGAAGACATAATGTAAGGGACTGCATCCCCTTTTTTTGGCTCCGTGTCCCACAGCTTCTGTCCACCTGCCTATGAGTGAAGCAATAGATAAGTATATAACCATGAAGCAATAGATAAGTATATAACCAAGTATACATTATAAAAATTGGACTAGCCTTCCCTGCTGCCATTCCCCCAGCATCCCCCAACCCAGCCCTCCATGCCCATATTCCACACTGATCTTGCGAGTGGTTGGCACCTACCTCCCTTCCACTGTATGCACTGCCTCATAAGTGTCCTTCAGGGATCCTGGAAAATTTAGACGTTCGAGTCAATGGGTATGTCAGTCAGAGTTCTAACAGGAAAGTGCTGACACACTCACAGAATGATATTTTAAGGAGGATTTATTTACAAAGTTGATGCAGGAGAACCACAAGGAATATCGTAGTAATCTGTAACTAGTAGCCACCAAGTTGTTGTTATCACTTCCAGTAATCTGTAACTAGTAGCCACTGAGTTGTTGTTACCACTTCTACACCGGAAGGGTTTAGGGAAAGGGATGGTTGTTGGAATTTGGGAAGGGTGAGTCTTGGAGCTGTCAGAGGGTTTGCTGTCTGGAAAAGGTGGCTTTAGGGAGAGAGCCCAGACCATAAAGACCCTGACCTCCCTGTCCTTTCTCTTTGATCTTCTGTAGGTGTTCTCTACGGGTCAAACACAGGTGGGTGCCAGAGGGCATGGGAGCCCTGGCGATGGAGTCCAGACCCACAGGGTCCTGGCAGAGAGCAGAGCAGAGAAGGGTAGAAACATGGAGCTGAAGGGAGACAGGGCAGATTTGTGACCAGTGGATTTGTTCAGGCATCCTGTCTGTAGCTCCTTAGAGACACGTGAGTACATGGACTGCCGACCTCTTACTCAAGAACAACTCATACTTGGCAGAACAATTTTTCATTCTTCAATTATTGAGGCTAGTTTTCTTCTTAAAAAAAGACCTTATTTATTTATTTATTTATTTATTTGAGAGAGAGAGAGAGAATGCACAAGCAGGGTGAGGGGCAGAGGAAGTAGCAGACACCCCACTGAGCGGGAAGCCCGATGAGAAGCTCGATCCCAAGACCCAGATATTATGACCCCAGACACTTAACCGACTGAGTCACCCAGGAGGCCCTTGATGCCACTTTAAATCATGTGGCTAATCCTCTAGCACCTCTGAATATATTTGTTTACCCCACTTTCCACCAGATATTTTACTTTGGGGAGTGGGTGAAGATCGTGTAGCTTCAGGTATGAACCACGACCGACGTGGCTGGGACCATAATGTGATCCTCCAACTGATATGTCATTCTTGGAGATGTGTTTTCAGTTTTCAGGTTTGAACTGAAATGCTGGGGATAGGTGTTTTGTGTGGCTGAGCCATGTTATAACCACAGCAAAGTTTTGGAGGACTTAAATTTTAGATTTTGGTTTTTTGCACATAAAAGTCCATATTCCGTCTGGAGAACAGCACAGAAACACATGTAGCTATCTCATCTGCTGCTTTCAATGAAGGTTTAATAAATGTGGAGGGAAAAGCCCTGAAGTGGACTTAAAAAAAAATCAAGGAAATAAGAGCTCACACTCTTTTTCCAGGACAAAATTGAGTCAGGCAGACACCTAACTCTCTTCCGTTTTCCTCCTGAACTACAGAAACGTAATAATACCTGTGAATGACACCTAGAAGTGCATGGCAGGTCATGGGCAAACACTGCTGGGGTCACTGTCTACTGTGACAAATCTGTTACCACGAAGGGACTATCCCATGTCTCTGCCACAGAGGCTCATGTTTGCTAGTTGTTGGCATCAGCGAACAAAATCAAATACCACATTAGAAACTGGAGTTGGGGTTGGATTACACTGGAGGAAGCAAACATGTGCAAGTGTCATACTCTGCACCTACAGACTGTCCTGATGTCTGAAGGCCCCCTCTGTAGGTGTGATGTCCACAGAAGATGGCCGGCATCATCTAGGAAAGGATTTTCAGTATTGTGGGAGCTTCGGATTGAGAATTTCGACTACAAGTAGGAAACGTATCCGTTGCCATTTGCTCTGGAAGCCCGTCTCGAGCACATCTGCCCCCAGCATTGTGTTCTCTAGCAATGGCAGAATGCCAAAAGAGCACACCCTCCGCTTGCCCTAAGGAGACAAAGGAGAAGTTGGTGGTCAGGAAAACATATTTACAGAATGGACCAGGGCAGGAATGCATGTGGGAGGCGTAGTCATGCCTGCCTCAGAAATGGAATGTCAGCGTGAGTCAGCTAAGCTGAAAAAAAAAAGGGATTGGGATCCAGGGGTATTGATGAGCACCAGGTACATGGATAGGGAGTGGTGGCAAGAAAATGTGTGTGCTGTATAAAAAAATAGGAACTTAATAGGCATTCCTGAGAACTGCCCTCTTTCTCATTCTTCTTCACTATTTCCTTCTATTTCTTTCAAAGAGGCTGTGCTAGCTCCACACTCATACAAAAGGAAATTAAGTATAATGGGAAGATTAAGGGCTTGTTTTGGTTTTTTCTTTTTTTTTTTTCAACAACAACAACAACAACAACAACGAAAAAGGTTCCGGATGGCCATATTCTTTCCTTCATGCAAGCCAAGGGAACATTTCTCAACACTTACTCCATGCCAACCAAAAGTCCTAAATCTGATTTTTGTCTGAATCCAATTTTTAAAGAAGAGGGTATCCAAATGTTCCTCAGAGGGTACCACCACGGTGCCTGGCTGAGGGTGACCAGTTTGCAGACCTTCTGCTTCTCATGATACCTCATGAGTAAGCCTTGAAGCAAATTTGAAAGCAAGTGTGTTTTGTTTTGCTTTTTTTAATTTGAAAAAAAATGCAATTAATGATACTGTATAATTCAGGAACCAGAAATGGGTGGCTAATGTATCTTTTGTTTTAATAGGTATAATCTTGTTTTAAAAAAAATGAACGTTTAAGGAAAAAAGTATCACTGTCTTCCACATACGACTTCGATGCAGTCAGCTTCGATGCAGTGAGTCACTGTCAGAGTCTGACATTTCGGGATACGAAACAATCTTTGGCAAATAAACAATCTGGGGCAGTATAAGTGGACCCAGAACATCTTTACTGGCAACGAGGGAGGAAAAGTCCTCCGTTTTATAGAGGGTTGTGACACTCAGCATGGAAGGGAAGACAAAATGGTGGGTATGGAGGTGAGTTGTGTCACTACCGTCCACTCTCGGTCATGAATGGAGATTTTTTTAGAAGAAAGAGGGGAAAAAAATACAAACTAGGTTACTCTGCTGAACACCATCTTGTATACTATAAAATATTTTCCTTAGACATTTGATGGCTTTTACTGATGTAGGTTTTCTTGAATTATTGGGTCAGAGTTTCTCAAGTTAAGACAACAAGTGAGTGCCTTGGGCTGAACCAGAACTGGCGTTAGAACAAGTTTAGAAGTAGGTATGCATTTATAAACATCGAATCAGACAGGAAGCAGATAACTTGTTTCCTTCATTCAGAATAACACATTCCTAGGAGGAACTAGGACACGACAGCCCATAGGTACCTCAGAGAAACAGCTGTCCCCTGCAAGACTGAGCTGGGCAAAAATGCTTTGGGTGACAGGTGGGTGCGTGGTCAGGGTAGCAGCCTGAAGCCGGAGCCACACACTCTAATCATTCCGAGCCCTGCCTTGGCTGGTCCCTTGCCCTTATGCAGGCAATATCCCAGCTGAGAGCTCCACGAGTGAGATTTCAAACATGGAGGTACTTCTGGAACTTTCACATGCGAAAGGCTGGTCCTGCCCTCTGTTATTCTAGAAAAATCAGTCTCCAATCATTGTTTGATAGAATTCAGCCAAAACAGCCTGGAGAAGCTAGGGAGGGGGAGGATGAACGCATCTGTACTAAAAATCATGATATCATGCCATGATCATATTCAGATAGTTTATATGCTGTTCCAGCATTTCCGTTCCCCTTGGATGTTGTTTTGAAATGGAGAGTCCAGGAGTTTTGCAGTGTGATCACGTGGGTCTCTTTGAGGCCTCTCTCTCAGGGACCTGAAGCTCTTGGCAAGAAGGTCTTTGGAAAACCTGCTTCCGAGGCTCATCAAGACAGGTGCCTCAGGTCCTACCCGTGGGTGGGTTCCCTCCGACTCCAGGGACTCCCAGCACCACGTTATTATCATAGGCCTTCCGAAAAGCAAAGGAAGCACACGGTTTATCAGAAGGTGGCCTTCTGCCACATCTCCTGAAACTGGGCCACAGGCTACACAGAACCAACCTCCACCCACGCGTTCCTTTGGGAATTCTGGAATTATTTGTAACTAAGTAATATGCTTTTCTTGGATAAGGAACCACTAATTGCTTATTTTCCTTGGTGCTCTGCAAATCTGACTAATGTTGACTCAGGTAGATCTTATAAACTTATTTATGCTGTGGGCAATAATCACTTGCAAATAGGCTTATAGTGAGACTGAAGCTTTAACAAGTTTATACAACTCAATTATCTAGCCCTGGGTAGCAATCTCTCCTTCTCCTTAAAAAAAAAAAAAAAGTTAACAATTGTTCTTAGTTTACCGTTAATGAAGACAATTTCCTGAAATTTCCCTCATGTAGAATATAGTGAATGGCACCCAGTTTTGTCAGTGAGGTATTAAGGATAACGTTCATGATCTCACCAAGCTCAGTAACCACTTGCCACTTGCTTTAGATACTTCCAGGGAAATTTAAAAATCTAGCAATTCTTAAGAAATCTATGATTTCTAGAAGTAGAAAATGGTCCACACGTTGGAGGTGAATTCAGTAATCACTAATGGCCAGAACATCTTTGCTATTATTGAATATGCCACACATTACTTTTAGAAAAGATACATACTTTAGTACTAAGTAATTGACTTTTTTCTGGGTAAGAGCAAATTATTTTTCCCCACCCAAGATTTTGGCTTCTATCTCAAAATATTTTAGAACTGAGCTTCACCACCAGTCACAGTTTCCACAGGAAACTACCTCTCTGGTAAAAAATAACTTACAACCCACATTTTTTGTACAGCACAACCCATCAATATTGATTTTCATTTAACTTTCCCCACCCCCTCAACAGAGAATTTGAAATAGTATTTCCTAGGGAAAATTACATGGGGATGTGTGTGAACAATCAAACCAGTGGTATTTTCAAGTTTTGTGTAACCCGATTTCACATGCAGTAGACAGAAACCTTAAGGTATTTAAGATTAATGTTTTGCCAGATTCTCTCAACGTAAAACAAAAAGAAAAATGTAAGGAGAGTAAGAAGTATGTGTGGGTGGGTGTGTATTGGGGGTTGGTTTATAGGGAAACAATTTTGGCAGGGAGGAAAGAGCCCCTGCAGCTGTTGGGTCTTCTTGGCCACCACAAATCACTTATTACCCCCACGTGGCCAAAATGGTATCTTCCATCTCACGTGTTCCTTGAGAATGCGACTTTGACACTCCCCTCATCGTGAGTGGGGACTGTGTCCCCTCCACATGAAGCTGATGTGCTGTTAGAATTGTTTCAACCAATCCAATATGGCAGAAGTGGCATTACAAGGCTTTTGAGGTTAGGTCCTAAAAGGCAACTCAGCTACCGCCTTGCTCACTGCAACACTAAGACCTTCCATCTTGAGCCTCCATGGCAGCTGACTGATGACCCAGAGTCTCCATGCTGTGAGGAGGCTGAGATTGGCCCACATGGAGGGACCACATGGATAGGCCCTAAGACTTCCATAAAGAGAGAGAGAGGGATGCCCAGCCAGGTCCCAGCTGCCCCTGCCCTTCCTTGTTCCCGCTGAAGTCATTGTCTGACCATAACGGTGCCAGGCATCTCACACCAAAACGGCTTAGAAGAGCTGTTCCCCAATTCTAGAAAAGATAATAAAAATGATTGTTGTTTTAAGCCAGAGTTTGGGGGGGGTGTGATTTGTTTTGCTGAAGTAGTGACCGGCGCCTAGGCACACTGGCTCAGGATGAGGCACCTGACTGGGTGGGGGTATAGAGGGGCAGGAGAGGCAGGAGGAAGGTTCCTGTCTCTGTCCTATTTTCACCATATTTCCTCAGGGCTCTTCTATCTCCACATCTGGTTACCAGAGAGTCTGCTCCATTGTGTCTCTGCTCTGGCTTCCTTCCACTGGCTCTGTAATCCTCCACAAGAACCATTTGAAGGAAGAAGCACGCTTTATCAAGCACCTGAGTCAACTCCATATGACTTGCTTGAGAAAGAAGCAGTCCCTTCCCTCAAGGGGCTCATAAATCCTCATTAAAAAAAGTCGAGACAATGGTCAACAGTTACCCTGAAGTGCTAGATGGAGGTATGCACCGAGTACTGCGGAAACACAGAAGAGTCAGGTCCAAGATGGCTGACTATATTGTGTCCTAGCTTACGCAGGTTGCCACCGTCCTCACTCCATCTTCTCCTCCTCAGACCACTAATTAAATTGCTTCTTCCTGAATATGGAGAGGTTATTTCGATTCTCCAGTCGATTTAAAAATATGAAATGAAGTTTATATCTAATTCCCAGACAACTTGGAGAGCAAAGGGTGATCAAAATATTATTTAGTGCAACAAACAGGCATTCTTTATATGCAATCGATGCATTTCTGAAATCTTTTTTTGTTTTATCTCCTCCATCCCTGCAGGTAGGCCTATTTTCTTGCACGGTCAATGGGAGATGGCTGTCGAGCTGAATGAGAGGGCGTGACTAGTACATTTACAGAATTTTAGAATCCCTTAACTATAACAGACAAATGTAAGATTATGAGAATGAGGCCAGAACTCTCCTAACTTGGCTTATATGAGAAGGAAAGGCAGCATGTATGACAGGGAGCCTAGGCAGAGATTGACAACAGTAAGGAAAATAGGAGAAAACGTAATTTAAAACATTAAAATTAAAATATATTCCAAAATTTTCAAAGTCCAAATGAGGCCTTTTCAAGCTAAACTTTGTTTGCACTGGGTAAAGTGCAACTTCCTGTTTCGAAGGAAAAATTTTAGAGGGTTCATGAGGCCTCTTGGGGACTCACTCATCTCCTACCAACACAACATTTGAACAATTTTAAATGTAAATCAGGGAAAATATGGGTTGGATTTCATTTGAAGCCCAACCTAAATAAGAGAAAGAAAAAAACCAGATTTGAAAATTATTGCTACCATTTGAGACCTCCAGATCGTGCTCGGTTCTCCTTACCCTCCATCCGCAGGAGGCCAGGTGGGGCCGGGCCAGGGAGCCCTCATTTCCCTGCATTCAGGATAAGGACTATAAGTTTGGCTGCTTAGCCTTACTGTAAACAAACACCCAGTTATGGCTCATCTCCCTTACCCGCTGGGGAGACAGATGCTCTGTTTTTGACAACAGAATACAGGTTTGCCCCGCTCTGCAAAAACAGAGCATTCCTATGAAAGCTTTTTCAAGCAGAAATGGTGGTGTAAAGCCAAGAAGCAATTACCACTCATTTATAGGGAAAATTGTGGGGCATGTCCGGACCCTAAAAAAGTCACTTCTTTGGGGCCTTTCTGATACCTGTGCCAACAGGTACAAAATAAATGGAGATAAAACTTAAATGCTCATAGACACCATGCAAAGCGCTGGTGGCTGGATGCTGAGATGCTAAGTGTTACTGGAGAAGAATCTTGGAGGGGCCACTCCCCACACTCAGGGCACATGCGCTGCCTCTTTCACAATTTTCTGCAAGACAAACACTGAATGCTATTTTTGCCTTTTGTCTTTTTTCCTGAAAGCAAAATTTCTCTTTGGATTTCTTTTCCTTAGCAAACACAAGTGCTAGTGTAGGTGTTTCATGATAAGCCTCATGATATATGGCGAACTTCCGAAAAGCAAGAATACCAGCAATGGGTTAAATACAATTGGTTTACAATGAATGTGCCAAAATGTCTTAAAATAATTACTTTTCTTATGCATGATGAAAATGCTTCCACTTCTTCTTGTGTATTTTCCTTCACACGTTCTTTCTTCAGAGCAAGTGCAGAGGGAAACATCAGCCTGAGCTACATTAAATCATCATAAATTAATGGACTCCAAATCAATAAAACCATACTGCATTTGGTGCAGGAATTTTATACGTTTGAATTTAATTATCTGATGTGGGACACTTTGCTAGTGCTGAATTCTACTAATTAAATATTTTTTTTCATCAATTCTTATTTACACTCTCTCAGATGTTCTGTATTAGAACGCAACTGAGGGTCAGTTATTCACAAGATCAGCTTTGAACTAAAAAAGGGCAATGTTGGAATCCCTCCCCTAAAGAAAAATTCTGTGCACATGCAGAGATCACACCAATTTTTTTTCAAGCCGTTTTTAATTCTCATTCTCCTTAAATACTTACTGTACAGAATAACAGGAAATTATAAGGAGCGAACGCTTCCTGATTTATTCTTATCTCCTTTCCTGGTATAGAAACCTTAGGTCTGTACATCTCCAATCAATGTGATGCCCTCGAAGACAGATCTCACATCCATCTTTAGATCCAGCTCAATAGTTTTATATCTGAATTTTTTCATATGTTTAATCCATAAACACAAACTTACAGAACAAATGGCTGCCACTCTCTTTGTGGGAAAAAAACCCACAAACCTCTCCTATTTAACAAAGATGCCTTAAGAAAATATCAATGTTTGGGGCTCACGTAAATCGGAAAACATGGAGGGCAGCAGGAAGGAATGAAAGGAGTGTAGGAATATGGAGTCAAAAAGCCTAGATTTGAATTGCATCTCTGCAACTGACCTGTTTTTTTAAAATTTTATTTATTTATTTGACAGAGACAGACACAGCGGGAGAGGGAACATGGGTGGGGAAGTGGGAGGGGGAGAAGCAGGCCCCCTGCCAAGCAGGGAGCCCAATGCAGGGCTTGATCCTGGGACCTGGGGATCATAACCTGAGCCAAAGGCGTATGTTTAACGACTGAGCCACCCAGGCGCCCCTGCAACTGACCTTCTTATTGACCTTCTCTGACTTTGGACTTCTTTATCTCTAAAAGCAGAAATCGGAACAATAGCTCCATAAGGTGGTTCTTGTGAAGTCTGGGGAAAAATTTTAAGCTACAACTCCAGCAAATTGTGAACGTGCTATTACAAACAGTAATTATTTATGGCATGAAGTTTTGTTACATGTGTTGGACTGAGTCAGTGAAGATGGTGCTTCTACTATTTTTTATTTATTTGTTTGTTTGTTTCTTTGTTTGTTTTAGAAAGGGAGAGAGAGAGCATGAGTGGGAGGGGCAGGAAGCAAGGGAGAGAGAATCTCAAGCAGGCTCTGCACTGAGCGTGGAGCCCAATGCAGGATTTGATCTCACAACCACGAGATCACGATCTGAGCTGCAGCCAAGAATTGGATGCTTAACCAACTGCACCAGCCAGGCGCCCCAATGCTTCTGCTATTTTTGAATGGATGTCTTTTTGGACTGTCCCTAGCTATCGTCAGATAGGTCCTCTTGGCTTGGTTTTCAATGACTAGTATTTGATCACAAAAGAAAGTAAATCTCATGGGAAAGAAACCCTTCCCTCAGACCTCCTCGATGCCACGCTTTATGGCATACATCATCCCGGGAGACATCCAGATGGACTTCTAAGATGACAGCAGTTAGGTCTGTTGGCACAATTTGTACTAACAGGAAAACCAATGTCATCTACTGACTGGGACCTGGATCCCTACATATCAGTTTGTCAGGGAAGCCATAACAAAGTAGCACAGACTGAGTGGTTTAAACAATAGGAATTTGTGGTCTCACAGTTCTAGAGGCTGGAAGTCCGAGATCAAGATGTTGGCAGGGTTAGTTTCCTCTGAAGCCTCTCACCTTGGCGGGCAGATGGCCACCTCCTCTTTGTGTCCAGATCTCCGTTCATGTTGGATCAGGGTCCAAAGTGATGATCTTGTTGTAACTTAATTACCTCTTCAAGACCCACTTACCAAATAGTGTCACATTCTGAGGTATAGGAGGTTAGGACTTCAACATATGAATTTGGGGGGGACATAATTCAACCATATATAAATCCATAACTTGTGGTTATCTTAATGGGATGGAGATGACAATCTCCTTATGTGACTCCTTTTAATACTTAAACAAAGGTAGTCTTTTGAACATGTTCAGGAAGTGGTTTTGACCACCAGAGGGCTCCTCTATTTATGCAATTAAGCAATTAGAATGACATGTTCCAAATTAAATACGAAGTTTATTGTCAAAGTTAAATATTTGATGTCTGTATATCCTTAAGGAATCAGCCCAAAAGCGTCTATTAATTAACCTGATGGTAATGATAGTGATGATGATCCATTTATTGAGAGGCGATGATATGTCACTCACCATATCAGGTACTCTACATAGATGCTCCATCTTAATTTTCTCAACTCCCCTGTTACTTACGTTCAGTGTTTTTATTATTTCAACATTACAAATGAAGAATCTAACACTTGGTTAAATAATGACACACAGCTAGCAAGAGGCTACATGGAAACATGAATCGCTACCATCATTATTAGCACTACTTGTGAATTTTATAGCCCTTCAAAGACAATTCCTAATTAGCTTTGAGAGGTCTGTGGACTTCCTGAAACACTATGCAACATGTAGCAGTGTGTGTCCAAGTGCAGAAATGAGCAATCCAGATTCTCCATCCTGTTAAGAAGTTCAGCTTGGGGGCACCTGGGTGGCTCAGTTGGTTAAGCGACTGCCTTCGGCTCAGGTCATGATCCCGGAGACCCGGGATTGAGCCCCGCATCAGGCTTCCTGCTCAGCGGGAAGCCTGCTTCTCCCTCTCTCACTCCCCCTGCTTGTGTTCCCTCTCTAGCTATGTTTCTCTCTGTCAAATAAATAAATAAAATCTTTTTTTAAAAAAAGAAGTTCAGCTTTGTTCTGTAGTCTAGGAAGTGCCAATTCCACATATGACAAAGAGTTGAGGTGCTCCTAATCTGTTCTCCATGTTTTGTGTTTTCGTTGCATGATTCACAGTCTCCATAGTCTGTCCTCGAAAAGTTACTCTGCTGGATGTCTGACTTCTACTATCCCTTTAATTGTGTCAATTGTTTTGTCCTGAGTTTTCCTGGCTGAGTTTTCTCTCCTATTAGTCAGGACTCTTGGTTGCAAGTGACAGAAGCATAAAGCACACCAGCTTGAGACCAAGAAGGCCAGAGCTGGCCCCAGTGACACCTAGAACCAGGGAATTGAACTCCATCAGGCCTCTGGTTCATCTCTTCTTTGTGTGTTCACTTCACTGACTTATGTTACAAATAGGGTTTTTCCATCTGGTTGTAGCTTGGCTATAGCTGTTTAAGGTTTATGTCCTCTCAGTCTTGGGCCAGAGAAGGAAAGGGAGCTCTTCCCTCTCAGATCTAGTTAGATAAATCCAAGGAGAAGACTGATTAGCCTGCTGGAAGAATGTACCTACCTTGTGAATAATCACTGTGTCCAGAAGAAAGCAGTACTATGTTGTTGTTGTTTTTAATTTTTTATTTTTTCAAAGATTTTATTTTTCTATTTGAGAGAGAAAGTGAGCAAGAGAGAGAGCGAGCACAAGCTGGGGGAGAGACAGAGGGAGAGGGAGAAACAGACTCCCTGCTGAGCAAGAAGCCTGATGCAGGGCTCGATCTCAGAACCCTGGGATTAGGACCTGAGCTGAAGGCAGACGCTTAAGCAACTGAGCCAGCTAAGCAACCCTGGAAAGTGGTACTATGGATGTCCAAGCTTCATATATGGGCTCTTATCTCTGACTAGGTAGATGGGTATTAATGGTCCAAAAAGAATCACGTGGATGGGATCTGGGAAGAGCATCCCCCCTCATGGAAGAGTTATATTATTAGTGGGAAAAAATGGAGGGATGGGCCAAGAAATGCATCTGAGATCCACCGTGACAATGAATTTAACCAACAAAGGCAATCTTTTCTCTTTCCTGACTTAGAATAGAGAGTGCCACAGAGCTGGGTGGCCCACAAGAACGTGGACCCAGAATTAAGTCCAAGCTTGGCTCCGGATTTTGCAGAACTGCTGACTGTCGTGCCCAACAAAATTGAGCACTATTCCTGAATTTTTAGCATTTTGTCTATTTTAGTACCCCAAAGTGCAGTTGTTTATTATATAGAACATTCTTGTTCTATGATCTCTATTAACATGCAAACATCCACTATTTAATTGAGACAAATGATTGGTCTGGACTCATTTTTTATTGAACATATTTCTTTAGTCCCTGAGGGTCATAGTGGCACATGTTCCCACCTCTTCAAATGAAGTGGCTGTTGGGACTTTGTAATGAGATGTTGGACATAAACACTACTTTGGGGAAACAGTAGAGGGAAGAGGGAAGGCCTCATGTGAGAAGCTCTGCCTGCCCTTGTCTTCTAGATCTGCCTTATTTCCTTCTCCACCTCCACATCTAGCTATTTCCGGTCTGGGAATCTCCTCCCGGGAAGACTTCCTGGGCCATCTGGCTTGTATTCGGTCCTCTCCACTACACTTCTGGGGATAACGGTTGGAGAGGAGCTGCTATATCTTTCAGTTTTAGTTTTGCTTCTTGCCCCATGCTTTGTCACTTGCTTTTGGCCAAGCCAGTCTTCACTCCAGTTTCTATGAATATAAAATCAGGTGAATAATAAGACAGTTTTTACGGAGCGCCTGGGTGACTCAGTTGGTTAATGTCTGCCTTCGGCTCCGGTCATGATTCCAGGGTCCTGGGATGGACCCCGAGTCAAGTTCCCTGCTCAGCGGGGAGCCTGCTTCTCTCTCTCCCTCTGCCCCTCCCCCCGCTTGTGCTTTTCTTTCTCTCTGTCTCAAATAAATAAATAAAAATCTTAAAAAAATTAAGACAGCTTTTCTGCAAGATTTACTATAAGTATGCATGAAAAATAGGTCTGATTCCATATGAGATTAAGCTATATGCATAAGGAGCTCAACGACTGCAAACAGGACATACTTGGAATGATATTATAATATGTAAGAATAACTACTTATTGAAAAATTACTAGATGTCAGCACTGTACTAATCACTCTATATGCATTATTTCAGCTGAGCCTGATAGGGACTATAAATAATAGACTATGTCTATTTCACACATGAGGTAACTGAATGCCCATTGTCACCCAATTAGTAAGTTGTACAGCAGGATTTGAACTCAGACCTCACCGACTCCAAAGCCTCAGTACACGGCAGGTTGTCAAGACTTCTAGATACTAGAATAGGATAGCCCTGTTATAAAGTTCTTCATTGCATTTAGTTATACTTGGGACCTATTTGGCTGGGCCTTTTCTGGGAATTTTGTGATATTAGAAGATCTTTCTCCCTCTAACCAAGGAAGCATACTATGTGGCTGTTTTCCTCCACTCTCTCAGTGGCATTAAAACCAGGGTCTATTGTGGTCTTATTTTGTATCCCATCTTTTCTGACGGAAGTCTCCCAAACACATTCTTGGATGTGTGAGGAAAATAATTGGATCCAGACAGACTACAAACCAGCTTGGTTTTAAAAAGTAAAAACAAAAATTTCCGAACATTATCTGGAATTAGAAGTTGGACATAAAAACACAATATGCCCTATTCAGTATGATGAATGATTTTCTAAGGGAAATAACTGAGTACCCCTGCCCCATCTCTTTGTGGCTAGAAGTTAAGTCTGTCCTTGTCCCAAAGGTTCTGAGCTGGGGATCCCTGGATGGTCAAAGGAAAACTGTTAGAAATGTTTCACATTTTCACTTTTTCTTAAGGCTACTGATGCTACATTTTCAATGGTGGCTTTCATCGGTTATGAGAAGAGGGTAAGAAAGAGTTGAGGGAATTTACACTGTGATCTAAATAGAGGTTATTTATTTCATTAACAAGATGGTCTTTGCTTAAGTCAAAAGCTTTGACTCATCTCATTTTCATGGTGTTTAAGTTTTGGCTTTCAAAGGCTTCAGAGAAAACACACACACAGGGTGGTGTATCATACAGCAAAATAAGTTACGGGTCGTATATGCTAGAGGTCTGAGGGAAAAATATATATATAAAAAAACAAGTGTGTTGGGCCAACTAATAAGAAATCAACAGAAATGAAGTAAAGTCACAAACTAAGCCAGAAAAGAAACAGAAACCCCATAAGAAAACATACTTAAGGAAATCAACAAAATGCGTAACCAAAGGAACATCAGGAAGGTTGTTCCCAGATGGCCATCTCTACTGGGCAGTATCCCCTTGGGAATGGAAACTCTTTAACAAGCAACCAGACTTCACGTCTTGGGCCCAGAGCAAGGCCCTGTGGAAAAGCCTGGACCTTGCTAACTTTCAGCAGCTTTTACTGAGCAAATGGGAAGGGTTCTTTCCTCATGGTCCAGCCCTTCCTGGGGAGGCCCCATTGCTGAGACTCTAAAATGTCAGGTTTGGGAAATGGGGTATGAAGTGGAAGAATAAGGGGCCTCCCCACTTACCAGAGAAAACAAGATGCTTGAGGAGATAAAACGGTGGGTGATGAAGACCACGAACTTGGAAGTTACACAGAACTGAGTCTGAGTTCTAGCTTCCTTCATTCTGTGACCGGAGGTGCTCATTTCAGCTCTCTGAATCCCAAGTTCCTCATCGGTGAAAAGGGAATGATGATAGCATGTACCTAACAAGATGACAGAGGGAATAAATGAGATAATGTAGATAACCATTTAGAATGATGTTTAAAATAGTATCTGTTGTAAAGTTAGTTACAGTGTCTATTATGGTCATAATTGTGTTGGGGAGCAGGAAAGGTACAAGGGGTTTACCAAAGGATAGCAGAAATCCTATAAGACAGTAAAAGAATACGGCTTGTCCAGGAATCTGTCCTTGTGAACATTTAACCACAGTATTCTTGAAGTTTCTTAGGAGTTGTAAGTCTCTCTGATGAGTCAGTCCTCCAGAACCTTCCCCAAAACAAATCTCCCCTCTGTGGATGTCCTCAGAATTGTCTGGAATGAATTCCCCATGTAAATATGTAGATCATATGTGTGGTGTGGTGTGAGTTTCTCTATGACTGAACCCAAAAGTCCTGGCATCTCTGGAGTTTCCTGGGTACCAGGAGTTGGGTCCAGGGAAGCAGCCTCCCAGCATGGCCCTGCTGCAAAACAGATACAGCCGCCAAACAAAGAATGGAAAATAACCACAACTCTTGTGGGATTTCCCTGAGCTTATCTGAACCTTTATGGTCTCTACTGGCTAAATCAACATGCAGTCCAGGGATATAGGAAAAATAAAGATAAGGTAAAGAAAATAAATATTCACTCTGCTTTAATCTTAGCCAATTCCCAAAGGGTCTATTCACCTATCCATTTGTCTCCATTGTTCAGCAACATAGGAGACATGGTTTCCTCAAACTGGGTGA
This sequence comes from Spilogale gracilis, assembly GCA_004023965.1. Taxonomy (NCBI): domain Eukaryota; kingdom Metazoa; phylum Chordata; class Mammalia; order Carnivora; family Mephitidae; genus Spilogale; species Spilogale gracilis. The sequence continues at coordinate 358,326 of PITA01000124.1, forward strand.
CTCCACCATTGATAGACCACCAGTGGGTTTTTCCATCACATATTAGTTTTTCTTCCTTGTATAAGAATATGACTGCAATCTTAGTCAAGTTTAGGTTCTCTGTCAAGGAGAAATATCCCAGTGGGATGTATAGGCACTTCGGAGCTCAGTGTTTAAAGCCCCACATTGCGTATTCACCTTTCTGTCTTAGAGATTGTTGGATGATCAAAAAATTATCTTGTGCTACATACAGCATGGATCATGTGGACATTTCTTTTCCAACTGCAACATTCTTAGCAGCCCTTCAAGGCAAAATTGTCAGGAAAGTTATTTTTTTCCTTAGCATTCCTATACCTTCTTTTTAGGTGTTCTTTATTCCCCATCCAATGCTTTCCTCCTCCTCAGGGCACCAAGCGGTCCCCCCACACTTGCACGTCCCAGCTCAACAAGACTTTCTCTCCCCAACTTCCCTCTACACTCAATAAAAATGTGCGGATCCCTAGTCACTTAAGGCCAGGAAGTGTCTTCCTCACCATGGTGATAGACAACTCACTAAGCTGGGAATGAATTTCTGCTAGTAGGTTCATGTCCATAACGAATCTATACATAATCACTCTTGAAAAGTCTATTTACATTTGAACAGGAACCTCCTGAGGTATTGGTGTCTTAAGTTAACCCAAAGGAGGGGTAGTTATTTGTCCATTTGGGGGCACTGACTATGGCCTTCATGATGCCAATTGTCTGAAACCATCAAACTTCTTCCCATGTCCTGCAAAAAGTATTTGTTATATCCCTGGAATGGGACAGTATACTTGGAAGACTTCAGTGACAGGGCTGTGCTACAGAAAATAATCCAGAAGCTCTTGTCTTTTCAGGCTTGAACTATTTTATTTATCTTGTCAGATATTTGTGAGGTTGCTGCTGTATGGGTGGCCTTGGAGGTGGGGGTGGGGGTCGCCTAGGGGGCTCAGTTGTTGAGAGTCTGCCTTTGGCTCAGGTCATGATCCCGAAGTCCTGGGATCGAGCCCCACATCGGGCTCCCTGCTCGGTGGGAAGCCTGCTTCTCCCTCTCTCACTCCCCCAGCTTGTGTTCCCTCTCTCACTGTGTTTCTGTCAAGTAAATAAATAAAATCTTTTTTAAAAAGGTGGCCTTGGGGATATTAATAGACTCACCACTAGAATTGAGAAACTCAGCTCTACCTCTGTCACCAACTAGCTTTATTTATGGTCCCGGGAGAGTCCCTTCACCTCTCCGAGACTTGGTTTCTTCCTTTTACAATTAGGAGAGCTGGACTAGATAATCTCTAAAGTCCTCACAAGTTCAAAAGTTCTGTAATTCTAAAATCCGTCGGTGAAACTGGTTGTGGTGCTAAGTGTTGAGTGCTGACGTATTTTCAGCGAGGTTACTTCAGGGCGTCGCAGTAATATCTCACTGGGGACATTGTTTTTTTGTCTGAAGATTGATATCTCGCCACAAAGAGTTCTTTTGCATCGTTACAAGCGCTGCGTTAGAAACCCATAAACAGTGCCTTAATAGTTTTGTCTTTCCAAGAACAATTGGATGTTCAGTGAGTATGTCTTCTACACATCTTCAGTGTACTTATTTTAGTTTCACTTGATTCCAATCTAAGGCTTTTCAGTTGGAATATTTGTCTTAATGCTCATTCTAGCCAGTGATTTTGTCTGTCCACTTCAAAAGGCCATGCTGTTGAACAACTGTGTGGGGTACATTTATACTTTTGCAGACTGATTACCTCCATGTTACCTCTCCTAGCCCTCAAACTCCAAAGGTAGTCTCCCGACAATTCCAAACATCATGTTCTCTCCCAACATGGATTGTGCACTTATGAGTGTGGTTTAAAATCATTATTTTCTCAGCAATTTCACTTTTGTGTATGTATCCAAAAGGATCGGAAGTAGGGTCTTGAAGAGATTTTGTGGACCAATGTTCATAGAAACTTTATTCACAGTAGCCAATCTGAATGTTCATTTGTGGATGAACAGATAAACAAAACAGCAAATGAAAAGAATGGAATATTATTTAGCCTTGAAAAGGGAAGGAATTCTGACACGTATTTCCTCATGAACAAACCTTGAAGACATTACACTCACAGAAGTAAACCAGTTGCAGTAGGACAAATGCTGTATAATTCTACCTATTTATATAAGGTATCTAGAATATTCAGACTCCTAGACATAGAAGGTCCAAAGGTGGTTGCCAAGGGCTCAGGAGAGGAGGAAATGGGGAGTTGTTTAATGGGTACAGAATTTCAGTTTTACAAAACGAATAAATTCTGGAGGTTGCTTGCAAAAAAACGTTAATACAGTTCACACTATTGCACTGCACACTTAAAAATTGTGAAGATGGTAAATTTTATGTGTTGCCTATCTTACCACAATGAAAAAGATAATACAATTCTAAAAAAAAAAAATCAGCATCCGCCACTACTTCACACTGAGCAATTTTGCCACAAGGGCTCTGATTTGCTGTTGAGGCAAGCTGCTGGGAGCTGTGTCTGGTTACCTTGTTTTCTGTAGCCTGTTTATAATAATCCTCCTGGGTAATATGTTCTGAATGTCAAGTTGAGCTTGTAAGTTCAGTGTAGATCTCCACTGTACAGATCTTGCGTTTTCCCCTGTTTATCTCAAGGGATTGCAGTTCTGGGGATAAGGCTTATCCCAGGAGTGCTAGACATTCTCTTGCAATTTTAGGCATCATCTTAGAAGCTGAGCAAATAGCTCTTCTATTGGAAATATGGATATGGCAACCACCCAAATATCTCCGGAAAGACTTAAAGGATGGCATAGTGTCCACCTGTCATTGACTTTTCTCACACATACCTGTTCCTTAATAAATGTTGAAGCACAAAAAGAAATGTCCCCCAGGGCCTGCTTTAAGGGTGTAGGATCTGTGTAGTTACACAGATGCTCATACTCACAAAGGTCCAGCACTTCGGTTCAATGCTTTGCTGTCACTTTTTGACCTTCTTGATTTCACCTTTGAACTTGTGTTTGGTTAGTGAAATCTGAAGTAATGGTGGAGCATGAGCATGCATGAAGAAGATATTAGTGAGGTGAGTGTCTGCTATTCCTTGCCCCTCCATGGACACATAGCAGTGGTGATACCCATGAGCTCAGGATTCCAGTAGGCCCATGATGTGAGCACAGAGAGATACCAAGTGTGTTCCATCTACAGCTGTAAGTGGTGTAGCGGACAGCTTTGTGAGGTGATGCTTTCCATTTGAAGCAGGATTTGCTCCCATTGCAGAATGAAAGCAGCAATGGTCTAAGAAATGTGAAGGAACAAGGAGCCATATCGCCATATCACATTCTTTCTTACTTGTGTTATTTGCCTGTCTTAGCCAAACGCTCACACAGAAAATGATGACATGGAAGCAAAGAGCAGAACAGGGAGACCCATGGTTCATTTCCTCCTAGTCCTTCCTTATCCACCAGGAAGCCAAAGAGCGAGAGTGTTGGTAGAATGTGTACATATGATGAAGTGAAATAAAAGTGGTTACGCTGGTTTTGTGCTGTATTTCTGCTCTTCTGGTGAGAATAAAATACACATGTAGGAATGAGCTAGGAAATCTGAGCTGTGCCATTTCAGTAATTCCACATATGGGTTAAATGCTCTTATATTTGCATTTATATCTGGCGTTGCGCAATATAAGATGAATGGTAAATTCATGCTAATAATTTAAAATTTTAATTTTTCCTTAGTTAGAACGACTCGAAATAGCAAATGAAGAACATCATGACAAGGCAAGGGAAAACTGTAAGAAAGGAAATGGCTTTTATTTTTTTAGTACCTTTAAAGCACCTTTGTTCCGGCTTTTGAACCACAGGTCCTGCATTTTCATTTTCCATGCAAATTATGTGGCTGGTTCTGATGTCCCCCCATAGCACATGGCTAGCGTGTATTTCAAGGAAATGAGGAGAAATGTCAAAGGGCCTCTGTGTTCAAGTGGGCCTTGAAATTAATAAATTCATGTCTCTGGTTCCAAGGACAAAAAGCCCCATGAGACCTAGTCCTTGCAAGTTTGTTCTTTGTCTTTGTTCCTCACCCATACTGGATGTGTGGTCAAACCAAAGGGATTTGAAGGAGCCACACACATCCTCAAAGTTACATGACAAGTACTTTTGCTCCTATAATACTAACTGGTGGCACCTGTGCTAATAGTTACACGTGAAATTAAGTTAGGAACAGATGGAGTTCTACGGCCAACAGTTGCCAGTCATGGAAAACCTGCCCTCCTTAAATAGCCTCTGGTCTAAGTGTCTGCCTACACTCTGCCCACTTTTCAGGTTTAAATACAAGGCGACATTTGGTATGCATTTCCTGTAATAAGGAAACATGTGATGATTATTCCCAAGATGTTATTTTTAAGACTATTGTTAACTGTGGTCTGTCTTGGATTTCTCAGTGAAGGAAAAAGCTACTTGACTCAAAGCATCTCTCAGTTCACGTTGGGCAACCACAGCGGAGCAAATCCCCTGAAGGAAAATGAGTGGGGACACACTTGCCCCCCACTTTGCAGACACTGAGGTATGGAATGAGTCGGTGACCCCAGGGAGAGATCAAATCTTACAATGCTGTGTCCAATGCTGGGAATGAAACAAACACGTGAAACTATCTGTTTTATTTTTTTTGTTTTTAAAAAAAGATTATATTTATTTATTTGAGAGAGAGAGCAAGAAGGAGACGACAGTGGGGTGAGGAAGAGAGGGAGAAGCAGGCTCTCTGCGGAGAGGGAGCCCAATGTGGATCTCGATCCCAGGACTCTGTGATCATGACCTGAGCCGAAGGCAGATGCTTAACGACGGAACCACCCAGGCGTCCTCATCTGTTCCTTTTGGTCTTGGTCAACCACGTTGGAGGTTTTCCTTAGATGTGTGGTGATCACCAGTTACTTGTCCACATTTACATCAGGACACTAGAAAGCTGCTAGAATCCTGTGTGTGTGTGTGTGTGTGTGTGTGTGTGTGTGTGTGTGTGTGGCCTGCCAACTGCAGACTTGACGCTATCATTTTTTTTTAAAGATTTTGTTTAATTTGTCACAAAGAGAGAGCACAAGCAGGGGGAGTGAAGAGGGAGAAGCAGACTCCCTGCCAAGCAGGGAGCCAATGTGGAGCTCAATCCCAGCCCAGGACTCCGTAATCATGACCTGAGCTGAAGGTAGACACTTAACCAAGCCACTCAGGCATCCCCGGTTTTTTAATAAAGGTCATAAAAAATGTGTAGTTATTTGACTATGTCTTCTAGAAGATAAGTACTCAGGCTTGGTTTTTCTTGCTTTTTTGATTTCTACTTTTAGTACAAAAATAACTTGAAAAATCAATCGTGTTGAAAGGTAATTGCTTACTTTGTTCTCAAAATGTAGACAGGAAATACGATGCAGGCTGAAGTCATCAATTCAAAGAATAACACAATGTGTGCATTTAAATTGGGAAGAAGAGGTTTGTAATAGAAAAGAGGTCTACAGTCAGATAGTTGGAACATGGTCGAGTCTGATTCACATAGTCTTCTGTCTTGTGCCCAGTGTTCATCCAAAGAGGTTGGCACCAAAATGAGCAGTGGGAATGGGTTGAGTAGAGGCTAAGACTCCCTGGAAGATGCAAAGAAATGACCTGCCATCTCATTCCCAGGTGAGTGGTAAGGCATTAGTAGGGAGGTGGTATCTCTAAAGGGTGAAGAAAGGCCTGAGCTAGCGGCAGTTTCCAGGCAGGCTTTGAATTTATGGAATTGATTGAGATCCATGTACTCAGTCCTGGCGTGGACATTCCCAGATAAGTGTGTTCGAAATTATGTGCAATTAACTTAAGGAGGTGTCTGGTCAAGGTTAAGAGCAAGGCAAGGCCTCTTGAAATCTCTATTTTATGTATAAGGTCTATAAAGTCCAGCCATTGTTCTAATTAGCATTAGCTTGAACCACGTGGAAATGCTGGTGGAGATTTCACATGGCTCAACTTCATACTTAAATATTTCTACATGTTATTTCCATAAAAAAATCTTTATGCTGAAGAAAATGTATGAGGATGGAGCTGTATTCCTGCTCCTCCTGTTCAACTGTGCTTTGGGTAAGATGAGCCATTTGTCTCATGCAGTTTTATGCTAAGTCTCATGTAGTTCTGTACCACCTGTTTGAGCCATTCTGGCATGTAGTTATCAATTTTAGGATATGTTGCTAACAATTTATTATTAATAATAGCTTAGGTGCTGATGTGGGTAAAATTTTAACTTAATAAACCAGGGATGCCTGGGTGGCTCAGCTGGTTAAGTGTCCGCCTTTAGCTCGGGTTATGACGTCAGGCTCCTTGCTCAGGAGTGACCCGCTTCTCCCTGTGCCTACCCCTCTTCCTTCTTGTGCTCTCTCTCTCTCTCTCATAAATAAATAAATAAATAAATAAATAAATAAATAAATAAATAAATAAATAAAATATTTTTAAAAAAATAAATAAATAAACCAGTGCAGATTCAAGGTTATGCCTGCCATACCAACACTCTCAACAGATTGTACAATAGACTTTCTTAAGGAAAGGCAAGGCTAGCCTGGCAGTGATTGATGCCCATATCTCACATGATAAGGGTCATGGCAGAAAAATCTTAGAAATAAGTATATGATGCTGGCTGCAGTGGTACCGTGTAAGAGATGATAGGTGCTTGGACTAAGGAGTTAGAGATGGGAATGGAGTAGTCTTAGTCTGAGGTCTTCAGAAGTAGACCCTGAGATAAGGATTTGTATGCAAGTGGATTTTTCAGGAAATGCTCCCAGAAGAATCCAGTAAGGAAATGAAGGAAGTAGACAGTGAAGAGAAAGCTATGTGAGGTGGATCAGAAGCAAACCCAGTGGAGGGTAGCCCCCACCTGATTCTGTGAGGAGCACTGGAGGGTAAATTATCCTTGGGAACCATCTCAACTCAGGGGGAGGGGGCTGGTCTTCCATACTCCTGTATCTGTCAGCCATCGGCTAAAAGCTGGTTGGAGAGAGAGCAAGGTGGCAGTGGAAAGAATGGAAAGTCCTAGGCACTTCCATCTGTCGTATTTGAACAAACTTCTTCAGTAGCTGGAGGGCAGTCCCAGGAAGAAGAGTCACAAGTGCAGGCTCTTGTTGGCAAAAGCACACCACAGCCCGGAGACTAGCATATGGGGATGATAAGAAGGGGTTGAGGGGATCAGAACAGATCACCAACACTGTCTGCTACACATCTGAACTCAGAAATACACCATGAAGAAGAAGGGAAATCATAGCTTATGCCCACAATACCACAGAACTGGTGACTATGTCAATCATGTCCATAGAGAGAAACAGGACTCTTCAGTCAATCCACTTTGCTCCATTCCCATTGCTACCTCCTCAATCCAAGCCACTCCCATCTCTCCTCTGGACCGCTGCAGCCAGACATCTATTCTTGTTCATCTGTGTTCATTCTTTACATAGTAGTCATGGTGACTTAAAAACAACACAGTGGTGATGACTGGGGATTAGAGTGAGTTGAGTTGGACACTTGAATCACCTCATAATCACCACTAACCACCCCCCATTCTTTGGTAGGCACAATGGACATTTTCTCAATTTTATGCAAAGTGGTATGCAACTTTATACCACCCCCCCACCTTCCCCTGCCCACCATCTTCCCTTTAATACCCTTGTAAACATCCTACCACTTTCAAGCTCCTTCCACATAGAAATTCTGGAGCCACCAAAGAAAAAATGTAAATCTGGTCACGTTGCTCTCCTACTTAGAATCCTTCAAAGCCTCTCAGCACACTTGGAACAGAATTGCCTCCTTCCCATGACCCATGAGCTCCACTTCTGGTTCCTGCCTCTCCAAGTGATGTTTGTTCCTTTGTCCCAGACACCATTCCATCTAACAACCTTTGCCTTTGTTATTTCCTCTGCCCCAAACTCTCAGCCTCTTCTTCAATTTGGTTTCAATCAAATGTCCCCTCCTTTGAGAGGTAACTATCCATAATTCTCTGATCACCAGTCCTTTCCAAACCATTCTAAAATGATTTGAATATAAAAACATTTCAAAGACATTCTCATTCTCCTTACTGCCATCTTGCCCATAGACTTGTTGGTTTGTTGTCTAGCACCCCTCCTACAGTGTAAGCTCCAAGAGGCATTGTCTATACAGGCCTCCACTATATACCTCTATAACAGTACTTGTCACAGCCGTAGTAGGTGCTCACTAAATGCTTGCTAACTCTGCAGTCAGTGCACCAAAGAAGCAAACTATATGCATGGGCAAAAGCTTCACAAGCTTTATAATCAAATCTGTGAGGAATTATGTTGACCCCAAGGTTCCAGAAGCAGGCAGAGAAGGAAAGATGAGTCTTCAGAAGTCTCCTGAAAAGGATCCCCCATTTTTCATACACCCTACTGGTCTGAGCCAATCTAGAGAATGGTGTTTATTTCCAATGGCCACCCTTAGTAATAGAAAAGGAGTCCATGGTCATGTGGCTGAGTGTAGTGCCACACCTTTGGGACCCACTGCCTCATTCATGCTCTGGGATGACTGAGCACAGCAAGGGTACTAGAGCTGGGCCATTTCAGCCTAACCCTTAGCCATTTCTCATGGGCATTCCCCATCTGCAGCCTTCCTCAGAGCTGCATTGTATTCGAAGGCTTCCTTCTACCCAATCTTCCTTCTTTCCCTCTTTCCCTCCATAGGTGTAAAACATGCATCTTGCCATAAGCCTCTCCCCACCTACTCTGGTGCCCTTTCCCTTTTCTCCTTCATACAAATTTCTCCCAGTAAATCTCTTGCAAATTTAGTCCTACCTTAGCATGAGCCTCCTGGAAGACTCACACTGACCTAGAAAGCCTCAATCTTATATAGAGAATATACTGATCCTGAATCACACTCCTCCTCTGTAGACTTGAAAATATTCATTCACTTTCTTTTTTCTGGATCAGTGAAAGTACTAATAACATCTTTGAAAACCGTGAATCCCAGAATCCATTTTTTCCCTCTTAATTAGGATCCCAACATAGTAGAATTGCTTTAAATTAATTCAGTGTTGTTTGGCTAATAGAAGGAGTTGGTTCAATCTGGGAATCATAAAAATGATTTACACAGGAATTAAAATTTTAAAAAGTTATAAAAAAGATGAGCACTGGGTTATGCATGGAAGTGTTGAATCACTACCCTACACCTGAAACGACCATAACACTGTATGTTAACTAGTGGAATTAAAATTGTGAAGATTTTAATTAATTTATTTATTGATAGAGTGAAAGAGAGCGTGAGAGTGGGGTGAGGGGCAGAGGGAGAAGCAGACTCCCTGCTGAACAGGGAACCTGATGTGGAACTCGATCCCAGGACTCCAGGGTCATGATGTGAGCCACACAGGCCCCTCTGGAATTAAAATTTTTAAATGACTTATATTTCTTTATTTTTATTTTTTCCTTTATTTTAACTTTTTATTTTTTGTTTTAACTCAAAACATGTAAATTCGCATGCATCCCTCAATCCTTCGATGAAGGATCAAGTTTTTTCCTTGAGTGTCATTCTGCTTTGCACAAATCACACTCTTCTATCATCTTCAGTTATTTCTCTAAAGTGAGGCGGAAACTAAGAGATACTTGTCCTTCAATCAGAGTGTAGAACCTTTTAAATATTTTCCCTAAACTTCTACAGTCATTTAAAAAAAAGTCAACTTGGCCTAATGAAGAATCTGCAAAGAATCCAACATTGCAACTTTCTTGCCATCCTCATATTTAATCAATTTTTGATATTTTTAGCCAAATCACAGAAATTAATATCCTGGCATGAACACAATGGGCAGGAACCATCATCAAATCTTAGCAGGGCCTACTTGCATGGGTGAGACCAAAAACCTGAGAGAGAGGTTGGTTCAGGGCTGGAGGCAGCAATGAGTATATTTTATAGATGAAACAGAAAGCATTGGTTAATTGGGAGAGTCTGCTAAGGAGTGGTTGGTCAAGAGGACTTTTATGACATGACACTTGATATGCAATGCTTTAAATTATTAGTGATATTATGTTTGCGGTTCCTTTGGCTTTCAGAGCTGCCTTTGTCAGGAGATGGCAATAACTGATGCTAACTTCCTGGCAATGGAAGATTTTTTTTTTAGATTTTATTTATTCACTTGACAGGGAGAGAGAGGGAGAGAGCACAGGCAGGGAAAGCGGCAGGCAGAGAGAGAGGCAGGCTCCCTCTGAGCAGGGAGCCCTATGTGGGGTTCGATTCCCCAGACCCTGAAATCATGACCTGAGCTGAAGGCAGACACGTTTCAACTGAGCCACCCAGGCACCCCCAGAACACTCTTTTACACTGGTTAATCTTATCCTTCTTGGACTCATGGACGCTGTTGAAAACCTGATGAGTTCTGGATCCTCTTATCAGAAAGATGTACACACACAGACATGTGCAAAATTGTAGGTGGGGTTTTTATCCCTGCATGTTATTTGAAGATTCCTTGTTCATAAACCCCATATGTTACAAACTGAATGCATCTCCTCCCAAAATTCACACTTTGAAGCCTAATCCCCCATGTGACAGCGCTTTCAGGTGAGGCCTTTGGGAGGTGACTGGGTTGTGAGGGTGAAGCCCTTGTGAATGGGTTTAGCTCCCTTATATAAGAGATCCCAGGGAGCTCCCTCTTCCCTTTTTCCCCTATGAGGACACAGTGAGAAGGCCCTGCCCATGAGGAAGCAGACCCTCATTGGACACCAAAATGTTTGCTGTTCATAAACCACCAAGGTTATGGTATCATATTACTGCCCCCACCAGACTAAGACACCCTATTACATTCCTCAAACGCACAACACAAAATGTAAATAGGCAGGATGTCGGCTTGCCATTTGCTTCCCAAGAAAACAAAGTCAAGCGTGGAGTACATGTGCCTCCTGAGACTGATCCATCTGTAAATGCCACGGCCCAGTTTCTTCCGAAAGGACACACCCACAGGCACACTCATGCGTGCTCCGTTCCCTCGGAAAATGGCAAGAGTCATGCCAGTCTGATTCATCCTTCAAAAAGGGAGAGGGAAATGCAGTGTAAAGCCACAACCCAAGCCACAGAGAGGCCTTGGTCCTGGAGCACAGCACAGGTTGCCGCCATCCCAGGGAAGAGCAGTTGCCATCAGTTGAGTAAGACCGTGTCACCGAACCCCAGATGGGCACAGCCCAATGGGGCCCTGGAGAACATCCAGGCCACCTCATTTTCTTTTTTTTTTTTTTTTTTTTT